>VWZG01012105.1:206598-356881 GCA_013396735.1 Grallaria varia
CTGAATAAACGTACCTCTCTATAACCTATTTGGTTGTGGGGCAGTTATTCCGCAAATCAAACTGTACAATGCTCTTGCCAGTTCCCTAAGAACCTAATACTAAAATTCCTATTTACCTTTCAAGTTATGACTATTTACCATAATACTTCTTCTCCTGTTTATTTATTTGGTTTTGAATAGATAGAGATACAACCTACATCGAAGTAAGAAAGAAGGTGAAAATTGTGCAACAAAACAGTTGCTGCATTCCAAATGTTTGCTGCAGGAAAGATATCTTTGCCAGGAGACAAAACATGCGAACATTAGCTAGATGGCAAGACACTCATCAGAGGAACATCAGAGGACTGTGTACATGCAGAGTCAACAGGCTTAGTTGAGATGAATAACAAGACTGTGATTAGGATACGCTGGAAGTAAGAAGAGTTTTTTTTAATAGACTGAACTCTCTTTTTTTTTCACTTACCAGTGATGGAATTATGAAATATCATTGGCCATATATTTCGCTGATTACACAATTTATTATCTGCGATTGAAAAAAATATATATTTTTTTGTGCCTCAGAAGAATGAAGTGACCCGCTTTTATTGTAAATGGAAGGAAAAAGTAAGAAACAAACACTAAAGGGATGGCAGAAGCAACACAGAAATTTCCCATGGATGTGTATCAATTGACCATTTGAAGAAACTCTCTGACAGCTTTAAACAACTTTCAGCAATTTTCTTTCCATTACAGTGTAACAACATACCATCTCAAACACCATTATCCATCCCCTCGTGCTTGGCTCTGCACAGTTCCCAGGTGTTCAACAAAAGCCAGCTGATTGGCAATGGGGCAAGGCAAAACATATTTCACGTGTTCTGCACTTTTACAAGATTAACACACCACTTTGTAGCCACCTTCAAAAACCGCCCTGTTCCATCTCCTTACTCCCAAATATGAGGTCTCAGCAACCTCTTTGTTATCAGAACTTCCATGATATCCTCTGAACAGATAAAGACATGAGAGTTCTACCTACACAAGTCCCACAATTTTGCTCTACTGACTTCACAGTACAAGACAGACAGGAGAGATGAGAGTCTCTGTTTTACCAGGGGAGCAACAGTTTTATCCGATTATGTGTGCAGCAAGGACATAGCTGTATAATTAAAAATTCACAGTCCACGCCCTTGGTCTCAGTAAATCCTCTGTTCTTGCAAAATTGCAAGAAATTCCAGGTTTTTTTCACTTTGAGTTACTAGTGGGGGATGCACACTTTGAATGTCAGAATTCTAGAATGCACTTCCTTCAATTGTTACTCACCCCAGGAAGCCTTTCGGCATTTATCACAGTTATACTGGAAACTTGTTTTTCATAAGACTTTTGTTGGAGTATCTTTTATTTCCCTTTTATTTGCCATTGACATAACAGTAAACTTCTGTATCATAAATGGCAATTGGTAAAATTGTCATTTTATTCCACCTTTCCTTTTATAATTGTATATTTATAAATTGTAGTTCTAATTTCATTATCTTCTTACTCTCTGAACCATACCAGTGTTGAAGCAATTTTTGCTCATCCACATTTAGCACCACATAGAATTGCAACATCAATAAATGGGGATCACTCCAGTCCCTGTGCTATAAACAGGATCTGTACAAGAGGACAAGCTTAATGTGACACTGACAATGAAACAAAGGTACAGGGCTGGGAGAACTAAATTTTCAAGCAAATAAGAACTTTTTTTCTGATCAAATTTGAAAAGGTTAATAAAATTACCTTGTCAGCTGGGATTCAGCTCAAGACTGCCAAGTATACCATCATTTAGAAATGCTGCCACCCCTCTAGGCTTCTTCACTTTACCAGCAGTACCCTCAAGTCAATTTTTAGAAGCAGTTAAGAAGAGATTCTCTTCAAAATGTTGTGAATTGCAAAGATTTGATATCAAAATACTTCATGAACTCTTGACTATTTCAACAAAACTGGTTTAAGCACATGTCAATTAGAACAGATTTACATTTAGCATGCTATGTTGCATGTCTAAGTGCTGACTAGCTTAATACTTAAAAAATTATGTGGACTTGTCAGAACAGATTATTTGGTGAAAGTGCAGAGGCAACTTCACTTTCAGGCATTACCGAATTTATCCTTACCTGTTTGGAGATTTCACTCCTTTTCCAGGTACACTTGAAGCAGGTATTTTCTGCAGTCCTTTTACAGTCTCCCACCCCGTGAGGAAGACGACACCAGAAGTGGCAATGGAATTTTAATCCCAAGAAATTTCTAAGGATTTTCTGGTGGCTATCCGGTCTTCACTTCTACTGTGCCCCCGCTGCACTCTTTGGTTAACAATTAACCGCGTGTAGCACTATGCTCGTCAGCTTTATCAGCCGTCCTTTCCCAACAAGGGAAAACCAGAAAACGTGCGAGCTCCTTCAGCGGCAATTCCCGGGCACTGGGATGGGGGGCACATGGGGCTTTTCACTTACACAGCCTCGAGGGACAAGCGCGGGGAGACGCGGGACAAAGCGCTCCGAGAGCCCCGGTGGGCGCCGCCCGCGCCGCTTTGGGCCGGGCAGGGTGTCTGCCCAGGGCGGGCGCACAGCGCACTGTCCGCCGGGGCGCACCGAGCGACGCACCGGGATAATCCCGGACACCGCAGAGCTACACCTGCAGCGGCGGCCCGGCGGCTCAGGGGCGCTGCCGGGAGGGAACCCGCACCTTCACAGACTGGAGGCACCGCTCCCCTTGGCGGGGCACGGGACGGGCGCACAGCGCCGGCCGTGCGCGGCACTCGCCCCGCCGGGGCGCCCTGCCCGCGCTTGGAGCCGCTTTACAGCAGTCACAGGAGACAAGGCCACGGTGCCGCCGTAAAACAAAGGAAGCCTGAGCGAGGAGAAGCCCCGGCCCCTCACGTGTGAGGCGGCCCCGTGCGGGCGCCCTCTGCGGGCACAGGAGCCGCCCCTGCCCGCAGCCCTCCGCCCGGCAAACCCGGCCCCCCACCCCGGCTTGGTGACAGCTGGCCCGCGCTGCTGTGACTCTCTCCGGGATTTAAACCCGTCAGAAACGGAGACTGGGAATTATCAAAACGGGGGTTCATCCTCACCATCTCCTGTTTGCCGGGGGATGCCCTCAGCCCCTCGGAGCCCCTGGCGGGGCAGCAGCTGCCTGGAGCCAGCTCGGGTGAGCCCCTCGCTGGGGCAGGAGACAGCCCAGCCACCCTCTGACCTGCGCTGCTGGGAGGCTCTTGGACAGCGGGACCCCCAGACACCCTCCAGGACAGGATGCGCCCAGGCTGGGCACCAGCATTTGATCTCATCAACACATGCAAATATGTTTCATCAAGTTAACATCAAAGGCAAGTGTCAAGAGGATGGTGCTAGACTCTTTTCAGTGGTGCCCGGTGACAGGATGAGGAGCAATGGCCATGAACAAAAACACAAGAAGTTCCACCTCAACATGAGGAAGTACTTCTTTACACTGAGGGTGGCAGAGCACCGGCACAGGCTGCCTGGGGAGGTCGCGGAGGCTCCCTCTTTGGAGACATTCCAAACCCACCTGGATGCATTCCTATGTCACCTGCTCTATGTGGCCCTGCCTCCAGAGGTCCCTTGCAACACTAACAGTTCTGTGATTCGCTCTTCCCATTCTCTCCCTGCCTGAGCAACAGCGGGTGGCTGGGGAGAGCCTTGCCAGCTACCCATGTGCCCACCCATCCCAGCGCTCTCCCCCCGCCTGCAGCACCCACCGGAGAGACAGATTGCCAGGCTTCAGCAGGCGCACACCCTTTTCTGTCCCTCAGCTCCCACACGGCACGAGGAAAAGCTGCATTTTACCCTGGAGAAGCCTTCACAACACCTTCCGGGGCACTGCTGAATGAAAATGACCAGAGATACCCATTTATGCACTACTTTTAGGGTATCCATTCCAGACTTGAGAGTGAGCAGTACCTACTTCCAATTTTAGGGCTCATTTTAGAATATGGGTCATAAACTCAACTCCATCCCTGTAATTTTTCACTCAGTTTAGGGGCAGAATGAAGCCAAACACTACTCTTGAACAACTTCAGGGCTATCATGGACTTGGCTCCACTCAGCCTCCACACCCCCAGCAAACCCTCCCAAGTGGCAGGCTAGAGAGGGGGGTGGCACACGGGGACAGCTGTTGCAGACCCTGGAGGCACGACTTCTTGGGATGGTAGAAAGCATAGTCAACACTGACATGGCTGTTTACCCAAGGACAGCCTTAATTCGTTCAACAGGAGCCTCCAGTTGATTGTAGAACAGGTTTTCTTGATCTTTCCTCAGCTATTAATGCAACCTTCAGTTGTTTCTACATGAGCCAGCTTTCATGTGGGCACAGGCACTGGATTAGATCAAGAGCCCCTGTCTAAGACTTAGTAGTGAACATGTATGGAAGATGTACATATATATGGGCTGCTAAGTAATGATTCTTCCCCTAAAGACTGCTCCTGACACTTTGTCACATGACCAATGGACTTCCAGAGTGAAAGATGGGATTTTTGTAATTACCACCCATCAGCTGAGTTTTCTCTATCACGATGTTTAAAGCCCTTTGTGAACCCATGTGAACTTTTCCCACATGCTGTATTTTGTGGTGGAGAATACTAGAGATTGTATGAGCAGTCTACGAAAAAATATTTCTGTTTTTTCTGAACTGGGTCCCTGCACACTTCAGGTGACTCTATGTGATTTTTGTATCGAAAAATACCATCATTAAACCTTTTGTATTCTGCTCAGCTGCTTATCTATAAGTCTATTATTTTGCCCTCACTCTTTGCTTTCTAGTTGACTGAACTGTCTTACTATATTTGATTGTTCCTCTGGCCCTCCTGTTTGCTCTTCCATTTTTTCTGTATCCTAAGTCTCCCTTTCTGCTCCTGTCATGGAAGTTCCTGCTCTCTTACACTTTCAAGGACAGCATCTTCTAGGATTTTTTTTTGTAAAGGTATGCATACAAGCAAGAAGATGCAATTCCTACCCAGGCACATGCTCTTCTCTGAAGCACTCTGTTTTTTAAAGCATGTCAAATGCTTGTTCGAGCAATTTATAGTAAATATTTTGAGGCAAACTTTGTAAGCCTTCTATGACTTTCATCCTTGTTTAGCCAGCTCTTTTCAAAACCCGTGTTTTCACAGTCTTTAGTGAAAAAAAAACCCAAACTAAGTCTGCTACCCACCAATTCCGTAATTATCAATTTGCATTGTTCCATCACTAGATGTGTTGCAAAGGTACTTTTCAAGAAGTTCTAATCCTCACAGCTTGCCTCATTCTGTATGTGTTTTTGCCTTTGGTCCTGATTTGAAGGGTACTACAGCAACCCAAAAACTAGGAGTTGGTAAGTCACACAGAGTACATTAATATCGTGGTAATATATTCAGCAGCAAAGAGAAGTATTATGGAGGAAACTGAACACTGAAAGGGTGAAAATAATTACATGATATAAAAATAGAATGGATCCATCATTCTTTGTGGAGCAATGAAATTGTACACTTCCAGTACTGAGCTTAGCCATTTGCTTTAACCATCATTGCTGTTGGCAGAACCATCCTACAATACTTTTCTCCTACCTTTCTTTTCTCCTGATGGCAGTTGGACGGACTTGGAGAGCAGGCAGGTTGGAGAAAACACCCATTCCATTGCCATTTCTGTGCTTGGTAACACAAAACACCAGTCCTCACACCTCTGGAGAATGTTTCAAAAGGCAAACAAAATAGAACTCTTTATGTAGAAATGTCAGAGGGAAGGGAAAACTGACTCTAAGAGACTGGTCAGCAGCACTGGGGCATTACAGCACTGTCTTCACCTTGTTCTTAGTCACACCCATACCATCACTTGGACAGTACTCCTCAAAAATAATTCCTTTCTCCATTCCAATTCCTGCTGAGCTGAGCTTCAGAGCCCATAAATCCAGGATGTACTTTGGCTCAGAGCTGGCAGCTGTTTGTAATTTCACCTTCCTGTTCCCCAGTTGTGGCACCAGAATCTTGCAGCTAACAGATGGAAAACACCTGATTATAGCAAAGCATACAAAGCTGTGTAACCAACAAGTGTTGTAAGACCCTCCTAATCACAGCTTAGTGTCTTGTGTGAGCTGATCTTTCTTGCTAAAACGTTTGTGCAAAATGATGAGCAATTAGAGCAGAATGTCTTCAGGCTAAGAGTTAGCAATGTGAGTGTTACACAAAGTAATTCATTTTGAAGTCTCAGATGTGACTAATCACAATATCTAATGAAAATCATATAGCTCTTGGACATAGTTGTGGTATATTGTGTTTTCAAACACTAATTAAATTGTGCTTCAAGTTAAGGAAAGAAGACGTAAGATATAGGATGCAAAAGTAATACAAATTAAGGCAATATGGATATTTTGAAGGAAAGTATCTCTTTTCCATCTGCTGACATTGTTATGGAAGTTTCCAAGATGTCAGACAAACAACATCCAAGACACAAAGCAATCTACAGACTGGACATTGACAAACCAGATTAAAGCATTACTAAATTAGCAATAATAAAGACCCAAAGTAATATAAAGTTTGACTTTAGGGAAATGGCTCATCTGGTGATGTTTTTCTCATCTGGTTTTGCAGGTACAGGCTGAAGCAACAATTAGTGTTAAAATAATCCTAACTTAAGGGTTCTCTGTCTCAGGATGAAAGTGCTCCAGCCACATGCTGTAAAACACTAGTCTGATAGGAATTTACTCATCGGTCCAAATTCATTTAACCTGTTTTTCCAGGTGAACTTCATGCTAGAACACTTTATGTGGGATCAGATGTCTGCTTATGTCTGTTGTTCTGCAACTAATGTAAAAGCAGCACAAACCTTCTAACAGGCAAGTAATTCAAATCTGTACCACAAACTCACTTCTGGCCCAGACTAATTCTGTACTGGTGAGGTTCTGATAGCACAGGTTATGTGTGGCTAATGCCAAGGGCCAGATTTCACAGGTATCATTTTGCATTTGCTACAGTGGTGGGCAGTCTGGACAGACATGAAGACAGCACTACCCTGCCACTGGGCAGGCTTACCAAGATCTTCTTGCCATATTGTGTTTGGTTTTTTTAATGCAATCTTCTTGTCTGTTCCAATATACAATAAAGTAAGGTGAGGTTTTGGGGTTGACTTTTCGTTTGTTTGGTTTTGTTACAGGTTTGTGTAGAATTACAATCCTTGACTTTCAGTGATTACAGAGGGGGCCAGTTTCAGTGTTAGCACGGCTTCTTTTTGCTAAGCAAGAAATAGGCATCTTCAAACCTTTTGCAAGCAAGCCCTCTTTGTTAACTTAGTGAAAAAGTAAGTTGCTGTGTGCAGGACAGTGATCTCCAAGGACTTTAATATGCATCTCCAGATAGGAAAAACCTGAGAAATATCAAAAGCCAAAGGAAGCACTCTGCCTCTGTTTGCTGAGAGATGAGTTGCATAATGCTAACGTATTAACTCATGCTGCAGTGCAATACAAACCCACATGAAGATGTAGCATGCAGAAGTCAGTGTGACAGAGTCTTGAAGCAGATTCCATTTGATGGCTTCTATGGATTAGGAGGGCAGAAACAGGAAAGGATTGTGTCCAACAAAAAGTGAAATATTCCCAACCTTCTATTTTTCTGTTTACCAGAAGAACCACCAATTCCTCCCTGCCCAAGCCAGATTTTTTAAGTAAGAACATATTTTGTGCAGATGTGCTCTTCCAGACAAATACTGATAAACCACTCAAATACAAGGATTACAGCCATGAATAATTGCCTTCTAAAAGTACTATTGAAAAGTTTTCTAATCCAACAGCTATCAGACCAATAAAGTCTTTTATGCACAGTGAAAATTTTCGGTGCGTTATAGCTTTATGACCCGAAAGATGCCCATGGTATGTTTTCTTGATTTGATTCTAGCAGCCTTCCCAAATGAATATTGTAAATATCATAGCAGAGTATTCCCAGTAATATTTCTCAAACAAAAGGGGTGAATGAGTTCTTTCCTAAGTAAAGTGCAGACTATCCTAATAGGAATCGTAAGACAGAACAGCCAGAATAAAGATATCTTGGGGATTGTGTTTTCCCCTTCACTATTCTTAAAAGCTGTTTAACACAACCCACCCAATTAACCCTGAATTAAGGTAAGAGACACATGTACAGATAAATCCAAAAAATGACATTAATTCCAATATAAAATGAATAGCATTGTATTAACGTTTATTTCTAATTACAAGAAACAGAATATCAGTCCCTTATTTGTACAAAAATACCTGAAAGATTACAATTAGGTTCACAAGCCAAAAAGCTATTTACAGTATGAAGCAAAGCATATTGAATAAAGGTTTTGTCTCTTAAGTTAATACCTTTTGCATTCCCTGAAACTTTAAACTTTATTCCATTTTACAGTCACTAAATCTTGCATTGTGACAATATAATTTACGATAAGCAAGTCTTGCCACTGGAAAGGTGCATTGATTGGTCAAACTGTCAGGTATTTAGTGCAGAAAAGATAAGACAAAACATCTAAACTGAGGCACGTGTTTCTTCAAGATTAATTAACAAATAAAAAGTTTTTTTGTACTTTAACACCTATTGTAACATAACTTAACTAGTAACCTCATTACCAAAATGGTTTGGCATTTTCCTTCTCAACATATTCAAGATTGCTACATGAAGTATTTATTTAGAAAATAAAATCACAGGCAAAAAGATAAAAATTCAACAGGCTCCAAAACAACCCTGAGCATCCCCTTTACATTCATGTCATTTAAATACAAAAATAAGAGTCAAATGTCCTTCAGTCCTTGGTATTCTGAGCTGGCAGCCAGCTGAATCTGTTGGAAAACTAAGGTGGCATTGACTGTTTTCCAGCAGAAAGAAGACAAAGCAGTGATCTGCTTAAGTAAGATTGTTGCCACTTTGAAGGTGGTCACTTTCTCAAAACAGCTCACTTTAGCTGGGAAGAGTACAAAATACTAAGTCAACCATCTACATACAAAAATCATGGTTCATAGTCAAACTTTTATTCTCAATTTAAATAAGATGCAAGGTTTTTTTCATAAATATGAAACACTGCAAATACTATCCGCCTACTGGGAAAAATGCATGGTTGTCACTAAGCTATGTAAACAGAAAAACTTAAAACTACAGCATAAATGGTCTTATTAAACTGGTAATGTAGTCGATACAAGTATCTTTTTTTTCTCCTAATAGGGGCCAAATAGAAGCATGCAAAGTGAAGTCAGACTTAAGTTAGCTTAATTTCAAGGTTTTAAAATACATTGTCTAGAAAGCAGGAACACTCATTTCACTATGTACAATTAAAAAGCAAAACAAAACAAAACAAAAAAGGCTTCTACTAAAAACAAAATCAACTTTCTTCATTTTTAGTATCTAGACATTAAATGGAAAAAAAAAATACTAAATGTGTTCTGTAAACTAAAATACAGTGTTTCTATACCATTGACATAGTTGAAGCTGATATGGACGACTCAGGCAGGTTATGGTTTGTCTTAAGCTATTCTTAACACTACATGAAGACCTAAAAGTGTAGGATTGGTTTTCCTTCTTTACCCTTTCAGATGGCTAGGATTTCAAACTCAGTGGCAAATACTAAAGATGAAGTAGCCCGTGTAAATCATTTACCATCTTAAGAATGCTCCGTTCTGCACTACGCTCTGCAAGTTCCCAGGGTGGAATACTCCTCACTGTGGCTAACAGCACGAAGCACTGGGAAGTTGTTTCAGCTAAAACAGTTCCTGCACCAACCTCATTGCTGAAAGAATGGTTATTTGCAATTGGAGAATCAGGGACTTGCCCAACTTTAATACTGATTTATCATCAGAAAAAGTTATTGTGTAAACATTAAATAATTCATTTAAACATCAACAATAAAGTAGTTCTGATGACAAACCAGCACCAGAGCAAGATACATGCTTGTTCACCATAGGTACTGGTGTGCAGTAGCACATACAACACAGGGATCACCAGTTATCTCAATGGATGACATTGCCAGCAACTTGTTCACAATCAGATCTGTTTCTATTCCCAGTATGTTCTGTCTCACCATGTAAACTTCCACGGCCCTACAAAAAACGGAAGGGGTACAGTTCTTCTTATGCCCTATCCCCAGGAGAGCTTTGTGTCACTGTAGCTTTACTATATGGAAAGAGCTCTTTGAAACAGTCTGAAAATTCAAGGAGCTATAAAGCTAAAAACACTGGTTTTTAAATTTTTTTTTTATTTTGTCATACTAAGACTACCTGCAGAAGAATCTTCTCACAAAAAATGGTGGTTTCAAATACAAGTGTAATCATTCAGTCCTATTCTATTTAGTAACAGTAAGTTTCCTCAGGAAAACAGTCAAAAGGCTGTAAAAAACAAACCACCATGCCAATAATAAAAATTTGTGCATAGAATCTAATACAGTCTTTGCATGACTGGATGCCACTAATATGCCATCAACACACTACAGCCATAATGCTACAGGTCAACAGTTTTAAGAGTATGTATATTGGTGGTATGTTCTTTTAGAATTGTATCCTCATTGCTTCTTCAAAGACATCTGCAGATCATTGAACCTCAGGTCTCCAGAGAAGTATTGAGACACATGCTCGCGCACACACACACTTCTTGATTTTCTTCTAGATCCTTTTAGGCTGAAGCATTCCACACATTTTAGGGTGCAGATTAATACCCAACTCCTGCATGAATTTTAAAAGCCACATCAGCTCCTAATATAGGCTGCATACAATATCCGAAACAAAGTAGGAGTGCAAAAAAAGTGATCAATACAAAAAGTAAACACACTAGTCTTAATAGTCAAGATTATTCCAGGGCAAGAGTTCTTTTCAAAGATTTCTCTTCACACTTGTTCCTGTTAAGTGGCCCAGCCAAGATAGTTTCCAGTTTTGTTTCAAATTTACTCATTGTTTTATAGACCCTCCCCCCATTTTTGGGATGCTGGGACACTCAGCAGCAATCGCTCTTAGGTGTTAGACAAACCAGCAATCTTGGTCTGTTGGCACCTGTCGAATCCATCCCTTTCAGAGTCCCAAGGTGCATAATATTTATTTTTTTACCAACTTACAAATCTGCCAATTCCCCAGTGTCAACGTTCTCTTACAATTACTCTTCTAGCAAATCCAGTCTTCAGTGAGAGTCAGATTTGAGGTCATAAGGCCACTCGGATACAGTGGTGTTTGAGTTTGCAGGGCAAGACTCCTTTGTTTAGTTGATAGAATTCAACAAGCTGGATTAGATCACTGAATTTGGTGTTCCCATCATCCAGGCTGAAAAATATCTGTCCATCATCTTCACACTGGGGAAACAAAACATCCTTTTCAAGTTAAACTGCACATGAAGAAAAGCAAGTGTGGCAAAACAAGAGTACCACCAGAGTGTGACATAACACAGAAGATGGGCACCGCCCAAACAACCTACTGCCCAGAGTTCTTCATGAAACCATGCACAGCCCTAGAAAAAAACGTATCTTAACCCAACTCATAACATTTTGTTTATGAAAATGAAAGCTCGTGGGCAGAGTAATTGAAAGTTGTAGAGATAGCATTGGCCATCATTATTTAAAATAAAAATACCCCAAAAGTATTTGTTAGCTCTTTGTAAAATTGGCAGGCTAAACAACGGAAGAAAGTTTGGACCAATAAAGGGGTTTACATCATCTTAAATTTTTTGTGGGTTTTTTGTTCGAGATAAAAATCAAATTGTTTCCCAACAATTCAGTGTAACATTATTGGAAGCTCAGTGTTACTGGATAACCTCCAGAATAAACCTTTTTAAAGTTTCCCTAAGTTATTCTTTGTTTGCCTAAGTGACAGGGACACAACAACTGTTGTTGTTGCTGTCAGTCACAGAGAACAAGTACTGTGCATTACGCAGACTTGTGTAACATACTGATTTACACTACTTTTCCAGGCAACATTAATAAATAATTTTAATCAGACATTTGACAATTCTAAAAAATACTTGCTAATAGAAATATCCTTGTTAATTACAGTAATTTATAAGAGGTCTTCGCAGATGCTGGCAAAAGCTTCATGACCTAAAATTTCATTTTTTGTTATCAGTACCATAAATAATCTACTTACCGGCAGGATTTGAAAATGCTTTATTTTTTGATGATGGCACAGGGTAAGTACAAATGCCTTTGGATTGCTTTGGCTGTCCCGGAGAAGAAATAATCTAGGAGAAAGCATTTTAAAGAGCAAACTGAATACTGACATCTATTTCTTCATAAATAATCAGAACTACTAAGTAATTTTGTGCCACTGACTAACTCTTCTTTAGTACATTAACAGGTGATTCCATAACTGGCGATTTCCTTTCAATTTTTATACCATGGCTATGCAACAATAATAGATAAAGAAACAAGAAGTAAAAGATACATGACAGTAGTTCTTCCCCTAAGAAAGTGCATGAGACTTTTTTTAAGGTTCTAACTCAGCTTTCCATTAATAATATGTATTCTCATGAAGAAAATGTTATTTAATTCCAGAGCAAATCTGAATTTCTGTAGACAGGAAAGTAATATATGCAAATCTATTCCCACTCTCCGGTATCCATCAGTTCACAGAAATCCAGTGTCAGCAAAATTACGTTGAGGTTAAATGGCTGCAATTGCACAGGAATAGCTCAGTACTTTCTTAAAATTACTTATCAGTTAAGAAGCCTCCACCTTATCAAGATGGGGAAAATACACACTGATTTTTACTCTAGAACAGTCACAGTATTTTTCCTTCAGCATCATTGGAAAAAAATGTACTTTAGGAGTATAGCTAGCAACATCATACACTATCTGTCACTTTTAAGTTGACCCACAAAATTGAAGTCCTAACTCAAATGGTTAAATACATAATAGGGAGAGGAGAAAAAAAATCTAGCTAAAAAAACCACCCTTCACATTTATGAACTAAGGAAGCAGATTCTCTCCATGCCACAGGAAACAAGAATATACCTTTGGCACAAGTCTTATAGCACTAATCACTAGTGGATTTGTGAGATGGCCAAATCCAGCATGGGGCAGGTCTCAAGCCCTCTTAATTGGTAATCACTAAGCCAGGAGCACACTCTTCCAAGGCTGAGTTGCAAGAACTGCTTGTAGTCCTAGGAACCCAAAAGAATTTACTCCAGCTCCTCAGAATTGATTGAGAAATGTCAATACCACAAAAATGCACCATCATAACCACTGTCAGTTCAGTAGTCAGAGACAGGCATGTCTTAGCACCATTGGGAACCACACATGGTATTTGAACATTTCTTTTTAGGCCTAGGAAGACCAGATGTGTGGAGAAGGGACAAAAGCTTTTATACATTAGGACGCATGTCAGGGAGAAAAGTCTTCCCTGCCCTGCGGTTACTGCAGCTCATGCAGGTGTATCTAAATTATCTTTCATCTAGCTGTTTCAGGTAAAGCATATTACCATAAGCTGGTGACACAAAGCAGAGCCCTGCACAACTGAAACTGCAACTATTTACTCAACTCTGGCTCCCACACAAACGATGACTATAAAGATAGATGCATCCTCAACAATAGCTTCCAGAGACAGTCAGAGATAGCAGTATCAGTTATATATATACATTGCAGAACCTCTTCCATGAGCCATCAGGAGATTGTTAACTTTCTACCTTTTTTTGTTCAAGAGCACACAGAGCAGGAAAACACAGGCAAAACTTTTCCATCCTGAAAATCACGATCCTTAGATCTCGGAGCATACGGTTGTTTTGTCACTGCTGACTGACCATGTTACAGTCAAACTAATCAATCAACACTGTCCCCAAAGAGTAAGCTGACTAGATACAAATTTAACACCACTTCAAAGGCATTAACACATTTCTGAAAATCTCAGGGAGGATGGGCCACCAGATTCCTAAGGCAACAAGTCAAAATGAGACCAAGATTATAAAGCTCTGCAGTGTGAGACAACTAGAAACCAAACAAGTCAGCAGTGCTCCTTTGCTTTCTCAGCCTTTTCTCTGTTTGACCTGCTAAGCTAAAACCCAATAGCCTTAGCCCAGCCAAGATCCCAAAACAAAAAACAAACACTGCTTGATGAATATCTACGTGCACAACCAACTCCTGTTTCTCTAATGTATTTTACTCTTCACAAAGATTAGTGTTCTGAATCAGAAAATGCTGAAGAAAGGTTTGAACTTCACCATCTCCTGTGAAGCCAACATGGACATTTCTACCTTACCCCTGACAGCAGTGAGGTTAGTGAACCAAAGGCAACCATGCTTTTCCCATCCTACAAATAAAGAACTGCTGAATGCAGTTCAATAACTTCCCTTCAATAACCGTAATTCCATATAAATAAGGGAAACGATACTCAGAAGATACTTCCATCTCAACTACAGACATTTTAGAGAGCACCGGAACAGTAACTTTCACTTCTTTGCTCTAGAACAGAAACAAATAGTGAGAAATCACCATTAACTGCTCTGATTCATGCAAAAGAGCACAAATGGCTGATTATAAATTTGTGGGCAAGGGATTAGGCACAGCTTTGCCTAAAAAATATATCCTTAATGCAGATTACAAGAATTAACTATTTTCAAATTCTAACATTCTCTAAAACTTGTCTCTGTGCCCTGAAAAAAGAAAAATGTTTAAGTGTATTCCTAAGATTTTATTTTTCAGATTAAGAGTTAGGATCCACTCATACAAATACGCACTCTGACTTTTTGAAATCCAGGCAGGTTATAATGGGACTAAGAGAACTGGCTTACTCAGAGGTGCTCAGAAATCTGTAAACCACTACAGCAGAGGTTGTGCTCTTGTCTGTAAAGCTTACTGTCAGATCATAAATACTAAGCACCAAAAATACCTACCCATCTACAAGCCCTTGTTGCTTAATAATCCGGTGAGATTCTTCTCTAGAGATTCTGCCATGAAACCAGTGCTGTGTCCTATGAATAACTGGAGGCAAAAGGGAAAAGAGAAGATGGTTAAAAACAGTAACACGTACAACATTTCTTTCCACACACTAATTATTTAAACAGTTTAGAATTGGGTATAATTTTGTTACAGAATATAAAGTATGTTCCATCAACCTACATAAAAAAAAGAATCAATATCAAAAAATGCATCAACTTAATATACCAAGTAGAGAGGCATTATCTCCATGTATTTTCTGATTTGCAGATGTACAATTCAGTTAACAAGAGAAATCTCTTATAACATTGCCTTTCATAGCTTCTTGAAAATGTTGGGACTAACAATTCTTAGAACACAATGCATAAGCTAATGAGTTAGAACCAGGTCCCTTTAATGCTCTAATAAAGAAAAGTGCTTCAGCCCATCCTTTCAATAGTGGAGTTATTCCCAAATATTTTAATGTTTACTGTTATATTTTTTTTCAAATGGTACTTTTAAATTCTGTTCAGGAGAATAGAAACACAGAGTAGCAACAGAGTGTTTCCTCTGAGAAGTCCAGGACATTAATATGCAATTTCCTATTATTTTAATAAATTTACAATCTCATATGTTCACGACTTGCATTACAGGCATACATATTTTACATTATTCAGTTATTATGGAATGAATTCCATTTTGAAAACTCTCATTTTTACTCCATAAAGATTAACAGATTCTTCATTGACTTTTCTTGTCTAAAATGGAGAACTAACTTCTGGATTGTTTTAAAAGGAAACATTTATGGAGTGTCTATTTTTATAAAACCTGATTTTCAAAAGACTAGTACTGAAAAATAGCTTGAGCATGCCATCAAAGGAAAACAAGTTCCTTCTACCATGTCTGTATGGGTTAACGATGCAGAAGCTACTAATAAACATAAACACCGTATTTGACATCACAGCATTTACACTACACGACTGAACTCTGTCTCTATATGAAACATAACTTTTCTTTACCCACAGAGGCCTCTGATACTATGCTTACAAACCAGAAGAATTTACCTGTGCTCAGTGTGGAAGGATGGAGTGGACTTTGGCTACCCAAGATGTTCATTCTTGTGCTACGTTTCTATAGAGAAAATGAATTACCGTTAAATCCACACTAATGCCTCAACAGAAGAGAATTATTGCACATGCAATACAGATTTAATATACAGGAAACTGGGGGCTGGCAAATTTGATGCAAGGATGAGAAAAAGAAATGCAACTTTGAAGGGGACTAATCTACAAGAAGCAACTCATTTCAGTTGGCTTAAAACACAAGCCAGATGTTAATGATGAAAGCTCAGTATCTTAAAATTAAAAAAAAAGAAGGAAAAAAATGGAAAAAAAATGACAGAAAAAAAGAAAAGTCTGATATGTTTCTGCTCAGGCAAAACACCAGGCACTCAGTAAATCAAGCAGTGTTTCCCTCCCGTACATAAAGCACCAGCTAATGCTTCAGTAATGACTTCTTTTCCCTAAAAGACGAGCATGTGGGAAAACTTGTACTGCAGCTGTCTGTCCACAAGACACTATAAACAAGTTACATCAGTTTTCATTGCAAGAGGTCCTGCCTCTTGTATATTCTGCAATTAAACTTACTGGGAGCAAGCCATTAGTCAGAGCCCCAGCCTCTTCCATGTGGGGAAGCATTTAATTTGACATATTCCTCCTCAGAGACTGGTTTTGCAAACTGGCAGTAAAGTTCTGGTGGGTCTGCTTTCCCCCTCAACTTTCCTCTGGACACTAGGGGGACAGAGAAGCAGTGGTAGAAGGTTGTTGTGAATGTGACAGTTTTGCTAAAGATGGATATTGACTTTCAGATCTGCATGCTTGCAGTGTGATTGCTTCAGGTCGGAGCTAAGCTAGACTGTGACCAGCACTGCACTAACATCATAGCACACTCTGTGTTTTGGCTCTCAACAGACAGTGATTGCAAAAATAGAAAAAGAAGAGAAGATAGCTACCCTCCAAGCATGTCCTTCTTCCAAGGCAGCACTCTGTGCTTCAGCAGGATTTTCAATAACTCTTCCTATTTGCCCCGAAAAATCCATTGCTACTAGTGAGTTTTCAGATACACTTCTCTGAAAAGGAATTTTCACTTGTTTCAAAAAACAGGGAAAGAAAAATCCAACTTGAGAGTTTTAACTGCAAAATGTTTTGGTTTCAGAAGACTGTCCAAGGTTCTCCTTCAACATCACAGAAAATACATCTCATTTTTTTCCCCTTTCAAAAGATTCACTGACACAAAAATAGATAGCTTTTCTTTCTGGGCCACAGGGGAGGGAGAGGCTGAGAATAAAATCTGTATTGCTCAAGTTGCCCACTTGCCCTATTACTATATTCCAGTCATTTTCAGGGCCAGTTGGGATCCAAATATAGAATCTTCACTTTTAGATAGTTAACAGTCAGCTCTTGGCCCAACCTATTTTAGGAAATTTACGTGTTCGTTTTGCCAGACCTAAGCTGGCTTCTACAGAGACAACCAGATGTCTCCGTACCATACATCTCAAAAAGCATGACGTATCCAAGATTTTTCAATCATGTGGATCATGTAAGCCTAAGATAATGGAGAGCCAACCACGGAAACTGTACTCATGCAAAACATGAACTTTACATTCATTTGCTACACAATGCTGAATTTACATTTCATAGTGTAAAATTCTCCACTTTTAAAATGCAAAAGCAAATGAATCTTTTCCAACATCATACATCAGTGAGGTAAAGTTCATTACTTACTACTGGAGTGGAAAAGTGTGGAAGCATGGCTTTTCGCTGCTGGGGAATTCTGTAATTCTGATACAGTAGCATTCCATACTGCCAAGAGAAATACAAGGACATTATTATTCAAATATATACCCTAGGGAAAAAAACTGTAGTGATTTCATAATACCACTTACAGTGGAGCAAGGTGACACCAGATTATTTTCATGATCAGAAACTGTCCCAAAGCAATTTGCATAGAGCAATACTGATTGGGAGGTGGCAATCAAGCAGTTAATATGCACAAGTTATATTTTAAAAATACAAGCCTGAGTGAAATACACAGGTAATTCCTGCCAGTCTCAGCTATCAGCATGTTTTCCTTGTGTCAAGGTCCAAACACACATATTAATTCCCCTCTTTTTACCCTCTAGCAATGTGAACTTAAAAAAATTCTGCATAAGGCATTCAAATTCAGTTTTCAAAAATATAAAAAAAAGAACCTTTCTAATTCACTTGCTATTTTAATATATTTCAGCAGGAAATAACATTTGGTACTTTCTGCATGCTCATAAAAATAAGGTGATTGAATTCCAGTCATGCTCCTCGTTGAACATGACAAATTTTAGCAACACTAGTAGCTAGGATGGTAGGAAAACACCTACTCAGTGCGTTCCCTAGAGGCACAGTGCTGAAGTATAGCAACACTGCTTACTGAATGTTCTGACTGAAATGGTTCATACCATTTGTGAACAGGGTAATATAGGGCAATGGAAAGCTAAGTTTGAAGGTGAATAAAAAGGAGGGCCTCGAGGCACAGCATTAACTTTTGCTGATTGTACACCCTTAATCATCTTCCAGTGTTCCTTTAAAACAAAACCTTTTTTTCGGTATGTAGGACATAGTAAGGTACAGAGAAGAACACAGCTTTTTTCAAGACAGCATATTCAGGGAAAGACTTCAAACCAAACCAGAATTTATGCACATTTTCCCATGAAGATCAGGAATTTCTCTGCTGATCTTCCTGATTTTGTTTCAAAAGAACAGTGAATCTCCTACCATATTATCAAGAAATTTCACTGCCTGCTCTCAGATATTAGTAACTTTTACTTGGAGAAAGAATCACTTATTTTTGTTACTTGTTTTAATAGAATGTTCAGAAAACTAAAAAAAAAAAATTGCAAAAAGCACTCTGTTTAGTTAAGAGAACCATTATAGCAACGTTTTCTTTAGTTTTATGATAACTAGTGAATACCTCATTAAGCAGGCTTTTTGATTCATTCACATATCTCAAATTTGGATCCAAAACTAAAATTATACTTGATTCATATGTGGAAGGAATAGAGCTCAATCCTGTGCTTAAAATCTTAAGTAGGACAGGTCTGTCTGGCATTTTGCTCTTATCTGTATTGTTTTGGAGCAGATGATATTTAAGAACATAGAGGTAATTTCTCATGAACAAAGTGACAAATGCAACTTAACTCAAGGTGTAGCTTTGCATGAGTACAAAAGATTATTAGATACCTTGAGGAGTCGAAAGGCAGTCATCCAGCATGTCCTGCTTTGCTCATCTTCAGCACACAACAACCGCAGTTCCTTAGTTTCATTTCTCACTCTGTTGGGCTTTAAAGTGTTAGAGAGAAGTCAGCTACATTCAGTAGAAAAGCAACAACACAACTAGGTTTACTGCAGAGTAAAGGCAGGTACAGTATTAGTCTTAAGAAGTAACCAGAAAAAGCTCACATCACTCTGAATTAAAGCTCAGGAAAGTCTGAGCATGCTTTGAAAGAAATCACTTTCTCAGCTGAATCTACCAAGATAAATGTCAGTGCCTCTTGACTTTCAGGAGTTGTACTCTTTGTGGGTCCCTTCCAACTCAGGATATTCTATGATTCCATGCTTTGAAATAACATGCATTTCTGGCAGTTTATAGGAACAAGGTATTCAGACTGTGCTGAGACCAGACCAGGTCATTTAGTTTTGTTTAGTTTAGTTTGGTTGTTGGTTTTTGGGGGGTTTGTATTTGTTTGGTTTTTTTTCAATCTGTGAGACGTTTTATAAGCTCCCATTATGAGATGAAGGATGAAAGTTTCCGTAACTGAGGGTAACTGAAAGTTTGCTTCCATCACTTCAGGATCTGTCCTGCAGCCAGGATGCAAACCCATGTTGTCTAGTTCTGGAATGGCTGCTAGGAAGGAGACTATTTCACTGCTGTCAATAAAATCATCTTCCAGCCTTATTTTCTTCTCAGAAAATTACACTTTTCAAAGCTTTGAAACACTTCCAAACCAATCTATCAGCACAGGAGTTTTAAAAATTTTCAAAGGCAACTACTTATTCTTATTTTCCTTTTTCCAAGACAATCTTCCTCTTCAAATAAAGGCAAACCTCTGGCCCACAATAATGATAAAATTACTACCCATCAGAGCTTGATCCTTTGTTGCTGTATAATTTTGGTGCTCACTGTCCACAAAAACTTTTCTATTCAATTAGAGTACTTGGAAAAAGTTTTCATCTGTGAGGTGAACCAAGGCCACCTCGCAGGCACACCATGCTTCAGCACTGAGCTGCTCTTGCACAGAAACTTCCCAAACCAAAGAAGCACCAGATAAAGTGTTAAGAGTGTCACATAAAATGATGACAAGATTCACAGGACATGCCTGCCAAATGAAAGATGCTAAAGATCAAGTCCTCATGACAAAAAAGGCTTGCAGAGTTTTACATACAAATCCCATTTAGCTGGGGGTTAGGGTGACTCTGAGCTACCAACACCATCTTGGAAGAACTCAATGAGATTTACCTTTATACAAAATCCATACTCTGCAGGTGCACTGTACAACTTCTTGCCTGCTATCAATGAGAAGATATTGCTGTCTTCTAGGTCAGCCAACAATTGCAAGTGTCTTGGCTCCTGGGGAAATAACACGTTTTATCACAGGTAAGTGTAAGGTTTTGGAAGACCTTGTGCAAGCTTTGAAGTCTCTCCAGCCCAGCCTCCAACAGAGGGCAGTGTACGAACACGTTTCCTCTCCCAGGCAGCCTCATGTGGACACTGCGCCACCAGCTCTTAAATATCAGCCCACCAGCCCAAGGTGCTTGATACAGGAAGTTTACAAAATACCTATGCAAACATATCACATGAAAAATAGCATGGCCTATTACATTGCTCCAGAGGAATCTGAAGGTTAGCACGACTTCAGTAGCCACCATGATGTTGCCCAGCAAGTTTGGTTTTATTTCATAATGAAACTATATGGCTATGTTTGTGCATTGAGAGCCCAGGACTTGACTGTCATCTGATCATGGCGTACTTATCCTTTTCTACAGAATAAAAACAGGGAACACTGTGTGGAGATATTTAAAAACCAGCAAAAAATACCCACTGTAAAAGCAGAAAATGCTTTCACATGCTAATACTGCGCAACTGCTTTTTTAATCTTACCTTTGAAGTTCCTTTTGTAGAACAATAAAGTCCTGATCTCCTCAAACACACATACAGTTTCTTCCATGATTTCCTACCCAGCTCTTTCACATGCAAGAAACCTTGAATTTCAGGGCAGCTACTGGAGTTTAAGAAGTTCTGTTGGAGAGGAAAATGTAAATGAAGATTGTATCCTATGGATGGATTATAAAATTGTCCCTGTATTTGCAGACCAGAGAAGTAAAACGCAAAGCATTTTGCTGACTTGAGGCACAGTTTCACAGTAGGCTTAAACTGACCTAGATGTTCAATCTCATTTATGACCAAAATGGAGATTGCTGCTCCTCCCACTGCGTCTACCTAGCTATCTCCTCCCACCACTGCCATTTTCCTAATTTCTACGTCAATACTTAAATCTCCAAAAAGCTAAGTGTTTCTCTATATGCCCATTCTTTTTGCACTTGGCCTGAAGGGAGAGGAAGTAAGCTTATCAATTCTTCAAATAATACCTTGTCACAGCAATTCTGACAAATTGTCTAACTTGGAAACATTGGCCAAAATCTCCATCTTTATCCTAAAGTTTTTGAAAGGAAAGAGGCTGTTTCAGGATTTCTGGCATTAAAGTTGTCCCAAGACAAGAGGTACGACAGACAACAGAATAGTTAACTGAAAATGAAATGTAGAGCACTCATATAAGTGCCAGCAATTATACCAGACTTCAAGATTCGGGAGCATTTAAGTTCTTGACGTAAGTAGAGGGATCACTTACAGAATAATTTGATTTGTGATATATCACAGGAAGGAAGCATTATGGTAGGAGAATAGATGGATTGCTCCCTTATTACAATGGCCCAGATGTTTAGATGACAGAGGGCTTGCTCAGTTAAATGCCAAATTAATAAATTCAACAGTATGAAGAAAATTGCATAAACCTGGTTGGCTAAATGTCTTTGCAATTCTTCGAAGTTGTGTTTTGCTGTTATTTGGTGGACAATGCCCATAGAAAAGAAAACCAAAAATCAGTGCCCTCTGTTGTAATTCTTACTTGCATTAAAAGCCTTTTTTTTCCCAGTCCTTCTACTCATCTCATCTAACAGAATGGAGAAGAACAGTCATTTTTCCTACTTGTACTATGAATCTACTTCTTAGGTATGAAAGGCAAAGGCCAAAAGAGGAACATATTCTTTTTGACCAGTCAGATATAAGAAAAGTACACTAAGATGCAAGCTTTTTTGCATATCTGAGCCTGGTTGAGACTAGGGAAAACAGATCCTGTTGATTTTAATGCTATTGTTAAGACTAAAAACTCTTAAAGTAGTATATGATGAGGTGATATTTAATATTCTTCCCTGTTCTGTGTGTAACTAAACAGAGTGGAATTACTCAGTGTTTAAGGTGGCCTCAGGTGCAACATGCTTAGCGACTCCTAGACTGCAGGAAGTTTACCTTTAATAAATTACAACTTCTATTGAAGTTCTGAAAAACGGTTGTGTGTTTTTTAAAAGTAAAGGAGTATTTAATATAAATACTTTAAGGAAGATTAGGCTTTTTATGGTTAAGCAATGAAACACAGAGAATATACTCATCCTCTTTGCCTTCCCCCCCCTTGTGTTATTAACTCCAATGACTTTGGCTTCTCCAGGACTGTACGTAACTGAGCTTTCCCGGAAGAAAACTCTCATATCTCACAAGCTTGTAAGGTTTTCCTTTTGCTACCACTTGAGTTACCCCAGGTTCAAAACCTTTCCATCTCCAAGAACTTCTTACTCTTTCAGGGAGTCCTACTGCTTGCATTAACAAGCAAACTCAATTGTCCACTTACACTATAGGAAAAAGGGTCCAAGGTGTGAACACCTCTCTTCCTACCAGTCTGTGGCAATGCCAGTCCATTCCAGTTTTGGTTCCCAATTACAAACTCATTGCACATGACTTTGATTTTTAATTCCAGAAATTGGGTAGATTTTTTGTTTGTTTGTTTCCCAGCTGAGAGTGGGTGCTAATGTTTTAAATTCTTTTCAGTGAACATGGAACTAGAATTTAATAGACTTTGATATGGTTATGGGACAAAATGAGTGCACTGGTTCAAAAGTCAGTGGAAACTTGTCGCCTTTAAACAGAAAGTCAGTGCATATTTGCAAACAGGCAAAATGACAGAAATCAAGCTAAAATCAATTATTTTCATCTATACATTCTTCATATATATATATATAAATAGATATAAAACCTTCTACTTTATAATTTCCCTGTTACTCATGGCACTGTCTTCCAGGCATCATGATCTCATATTCTTAATACAGCACTCTTTTAATAAACTGTGTTTTAATTTGAGATGAATGTCCCTAGTGTGAGAAAACAACTGAAATGAAAAGTTTTAGACTATAGGGTTTAGACTGCAGCACTAAAATTGAGAGATTTAAGTGAATCAGTTACTGATCAGAGAGGTAACCCACCCTTCAGCACCATCCTTGAAGGCCAGCTAACCGTGCCACCACCACAGTTCCTTCATGAGCAAGCAAGAAGCTCCACAGTGACATCAAAGCTTCAGTATAAATGCAGCACACGTGCCACTACCACACAGATTACACAACTCTACCAACACATATGCATAAGGTACACACCCCTGTAATTAATTTGGGGAGCTTTAAATGGGATTACTCTGCAAATACTATATACAAATTTCTATTTTCATTTACTTCTTAGGGCATTATTGTTCTATACAAAAAAAGTAGCTAGTTGGCTGATCCATGGAGAAGTTGGTCCTCATTGTTAATTATTGCCAGGCACAAACACGGGACATAAAAAGCAAAAGCAAACCTCTCATCATCTCAAACCCATCTTCTAATATCCGCATGCATTTTTACAGTTTCTCCTCTGCTATGATGTGGAGTATAGAAGAGTACTTCTGTTCTGCTTTTTATAAAAGGGGTATTTGTTTTTCCAGAAATATATCTGCCAAGACAGTTTTTGGAGCAACATTAGGTGGCCAAACCAGATACCCACAGAATAAGTGAGTATTAATGGAACAAGTATGTATGAACATAGCTATGAATACTTTGTGTTTACAACTTACGCCTCAATGCCACTGGGTAAGATCTTTGTTGGGTATTTTCAACATTAGCACCAAATACTAACTCATTACACTGTTCTCTGGCCAACTCTTTCCAGACCCTTGATATCTCCCTTCCTTCTTCTCAACCTCTCCCTCCAGCTCCATAAACTTTTTTGTCCATACAGATGATTTACAGTACCTGCAAAAGTTGTGACTGTGGGATACTGCCATTCGTTTGCTGGCACCAGGCAACCATTTGCTCTGGAAAGAAATTCTAAACAAAAAAAGAGAAGACAATTGGAAGTCACTTTATATGTGAACACTCTTACACGAACTACTGAAATTTTCTTTGTCATTCATTTTTAGGAACCATCACTATTAAATAAATTTGGAGATCCCTGACACAGAAAGTAATACTAGAGCTTTCAAGTGCAGTTTTCCCCTTCCTTCTGCTTACCAGATGCCCATGCAGACAGATTGTGGGTTTCTAAAATATGTGATATGCAGCATTTCATAAGTATGTTTTTCCATGCCTTCCTCTTCTACTGAGGGCTTTTGGGGATTGCTAACAGCCTCTACTTTCTTGGAAAGCACGGGATGAATGGTCCTGCAGGTTGAGTATGCAGTGGTTCCTTGCGTACTGCAAAAATTACTTGACTTCAGAGTTATTCCTCCACTTCCCTTTTCATTTGCCATGTTTTAAAATGCTTACATAATTTGCTATAGTGAATTTACTACACACAGCAATGACATGAAGTCATTCTTGAAATTTTTAAACACTATTTGAAGCATGGAGACATGCAGAAATGATTGAAATAAAAGAATGACTGACTATAACAAGATGAATCATAACAAAAACGATTCTAGTTTAGAACATTTGTCACTCTTCAGGCAATATAAATTTCAGTCTTTAGAGCATAAAGAGAAGGGCTGAAGAGGAACCACCCTTCTGCCAGGTAAGTTGCACAATGAGTTATGAAAGCTAACATTTACCAGCTTCCCTTGACTAGAAACAGTGCCATATGGCAACAGCTAATGCAACGGATAGGGAGCCTTCGCATTTTTACACCAAAAGAATGATTTATTCTGTGATTGCAGCAGCCTGGGACTGAATGCCAAGCATTCTGGGTTTTACTCCCATGGTCTGTTATTAATTAAAATAGACCACATGAAACCAGCGTGCTAGCTCCTATTATACCAAAACTTCTATACAACACTCAGATGTTCATACGTTATCAGACTGTGAGATCAACAGAAGTGAAAAATTATGAACACTCCTTACACAGAAATGTTTCACACAGTAAGTCAAGGCACAGACTCTGAAACAAGCACTGGCAGATGACAAATGTACGTACAAACGCACGTGTGAGGATGCAGCAAATGTGCATTAGTATCTATGAGGAAAGGAATGAATTTATCATCAGCAGTTACTTCAGCAGTGAATTTACGTATGACCTCATGTCTCTTCTTCTTGCACCACAAGTGCCTGACTGACCCAAAATCCATTCCTCCCAACCACCTCTGGGTTACCTTTCTTCAGTTATCTAGATGGGTCGCACCAGCTGATATTTTTTCATGTCAACAGTCTGTTCCAACTTCATTGTTTAGATAAAATGTGAAAAGTCATCCCCAGATAAGCAGTTACACAATTACCAGTTTAAAATTGCAATGTTCAAAGGGTCTTACAAATCCAGGAATATTTGATTAGTTATTACTGTCAGAAATTAAAATATTTGGATACTGCATGCTATGCGATCAATTGCTTCAAATCAAGTAACTTTCAAGATACTGAGTAAATTGCATGTCTCACTGTTTTTCTTAAACCAACAAAGATTTCCCTGTCTTGGTCACTCTCCTATATAACAACAGAAATTTTGAAACAAGTATATTTGGTAACTTCAAAATACTTGAGGTTTTTAGGCTGGGAGGAGACTACAAGGAATTTAAACATTGGTTAAAATTTCTTTGGAAAGAATTCTGTTAGTTGGCTGCTTTTTTTTTTTTTTTATATATAATAGATGTTTGAGACATAACAATGCCCAGCAATGTTATTGCAATCCATCCCTCTGTGGTGTAAATAACTAAGCAATGAAACTCACCATGGGATTTTTGAAAAATTCGTATTTTGCATAATTCTTCCTGAACAAAAATTTGCTTTCGCTTCCCATTGTGGACTCAACTTGAACTATGAGCTCATGATCTTCCAAGCATCTCTCTGTGGAAAAAGAACATGATGTTAACACAAAGCCAACCAGCAGAAGGAGCGAGACTAACTAAGAATAGGAATAGAACGACCCAGTGTAATTCCATTACCTTTTAAGAAACTAGCAAAACACATTCTAGATTTCAAACTATATTGCCATGAGGCAATACTTTACAAAGTATTACAAAGTTTAACATTATATGTCAGTGTTCTTCAACGATTTCCTATATAAGGTTTCATAAGCACAGACTTTTGAGAAAGGAATAGATTTTTCTTCCGTGTGCAGTACCTTAAATAACACAGACAAACCTCTTCTTTTCGTGCTGGTTGTATGCTGTGACACTAGCAAGGTGGACAGCTTTAAGGGGGAAAAAAGTTACAGAAGGGCCACTGTTATGTCTTGAACTACCAGAGAAATACAGTGTCCTATTTGATCACACTCTGTAAAACCAGTTCATTTCAAGGTGAACTTCAGGCCTTTATTGTAGATGCTAGACAATGGGATTTATTATGAAAGAGGTCACAGGATCTACTTTACAGGAATACTGACAGTGACAAATGTTTTGTACACATGACAGGGCAATTTTCTGCTCTAGATTTGGTTACAAGGTAACTCCCCATAACCACCACTTCTCTGGTCAAAAGAATGGCACATCAAAGCATGAACAGATAGCTTAACAAATCCAATTCGCTGAAAGCAGTAACTCGAAAGAAGGCAACTGGCTAAGTGTGCACTACTTAATGAACTCATTATCTTGCCAAGGCTTCAGGAGTTTCCACGAAAATATTTAGGTATTTTTCAAAAGTTTTAACTAGTCAGTGTTTTCATCCCTTATATAATATGAAATTAAAAAATTAGGTCAAACAAAACATAACTTTTGCAAAGCTTTAAACAAAATGCCTGTGACTTGCTGACCAAAGAAGTTTGGAGAGTCCCTTCTCCACTTCGTGTTCCTGCAATCCTTGCATTCCTACACCTAGAAATGCCAGGGTGCCACTCAAGTTCTTGGGGTGTTTCCAGGATAGAAAGCAAGTAGTCATTTGGCATTTCAGAAAGAGTAAGCTCTTGAATGTCACTTGAATTACTGAACTTACCAGATTAATGTATGTTCTTTGACTGAAAATTTAACCTGAATTTAATTTAATCTGAATGATTCCATTGTCTTTTTCACATGCATTTAGGTTGGCAGTCATCACCAGCTCACTGCTGACTTGAGCATTTACTGTGCATTTGCAATGTCCAGCCTTGCTATAGATTGTTTTCCAGGGGTTAACACTGAAAAATTTCCATATAATGCATCAGCCATAATACCACTTTTAAGGGCTAGTTCTTTGACTAATGTGTGTGTCAATACTGCTACTCTGTTGGCTGTTAATGAAGGGCATTTTGCACCACCCTGTAGGGGTTTCACAGGTGAAGTTTCAGGTATTGCTGATCTGTTTAAGCAACTGGTTAAGCCAAATCTCCTCCACCTCATGATGAGGACTGTGGGCCAATGAGGGTGGAGGGTCTGTTTTTCAAATTATGTTTCCTCCAAAACACATTTAATTACATTAGTGTGAAACTTTATCACAGTATGAACCCCAAAAGACCACGTGGACTATTACTGTCCATTTCTGTCACCACACAAAGTTGTGGTCTTCACTTTCCTAACACACTGAGAATTGCTCACGTAAGGGCAGGGACAACCTGTTCATTCTGTTGTAAGGAAATGCAGTATAGATGAACATTTGTAAATTGGTTTTGTACTTCAGTGGTTAGTTTGAGTAAATATACTCCGTGCCTGTTTCCCAGATGCTTTAGACAACTGACATACATGTATTCTCTTACTAAATCAAGACCCTTTTGAGACTCCGTGGTGATACTCCCGCTGATTTAATGTTTGCATTTTCACTTTGATGGCAAAAGCCATCTTGGAGAAAAGGTATAACATTCCATAGCAGGTGCATGTAAAAAGGAAACTAGTCCTGGTCAGCTTGCTACTACTTCATAGAAGTTGTACACTTGAAAAGTCCAGGTTAATTTGCACTCGATTAGTACAAACGGGATGAACCACCACTTGACACACTAGCAACTGAGCCTCAGCCCTGCTTTGAGCTTCCTCAGACAAAACCAGAAGCACAAATGTCAGCCTGTTAAATTCAATAGGTCAGTCTGTCTTCAAATGGCATTGCTGCTGAAGTGACCAAAAATGTGTCCTTTCAGTTTATCTGATAGGCTCCACTCAGTCTCCTCTACATAGTTCCTAGAAGAACAGGCTTCCCCCTCCTCCCCCTGCCCTCCCAAATTGCTCTGCATTATTATCAAAACTTCTACAAAACTGTAGTAGTGATACAAGGTGGAAAAAGGAGCTGGATTCCATCATGAACTCATGGGCACGGCCCAAAATTCCCAATTAGAGAATCACTAAAAATGACAGGTGGGGTGGATCCACATATGAAATAGCCCTCCTAGTTTTGCATTTTAGCAAATGCTGTGTCTAACTGTTCCACTTTTAATTCATTCATATTAAGGCAAATCAATGCATGCAAACAAAAAAAATCTATGTACAAAGCTGCAGTAATGCTTTCTTCTAACCCTCACGTGTTTCAAAGTCCTAAAAAAAAAATCCATGCACAAAGCTGCAGTAATGCTTTCTTCTAACCCCCATGTATTTCAAAGTCCTACTACTTTTCTTTCTTGCTTCAACTATATTCAGTAAGATGTATTGTCAATTCTGGAGCTGGAGAAATGAGGTTTGTAGGTAAGGATTCTTTCAGTGTCTAGACACATGCTATCATGATCTGTCTTCATCATCATTATTTCTGCTAATCTCCAATAGAGAGATCTCCGTCCCCATCCTAAATTGATGAGAGTTAAGCATGGAGTAGCACGTAAGGAGAAAACCACATTTTATGAACAGGTTAGGTATACTTCTAGTAGCAAATGAAACAATGAGACCAATTCAAGTTTCACAGACTGCTTAAATCTTGACCACAAAGGGCTTTAGATATGAGTGGTAGAGTGCAGCAGGGATGACTTTCAAATGTCAAATCTAAGACTTTCTGAGGACAAATTGTCACACCATTGCCACCAGCAAGAACACAAATACTTTGTGCAGTCCAATAGCTGTTTGAAGCTATTTGCAAGCACGCATGTTATTTGGAACATACTTGACTATGCTTGCAGAGAAAACAGACAGGTCCTTACAAAGCAGGACCTAAGGGACCACTGCAATGATAAATAGGCTGCTGGCTTCAAAAATTTGATCTTGTCCTCAGGCTGCCCAATAATAAAAAGATGAACTGGTTCTGCAAACTGAGCTCTTTTGGCAAGTAGCATTAGGCAAGATCAGGGGGGGAAAAAAAAAGAAAAATATAATGAACTAAATGAAAAAACTCTCTTTTGGTGGGCTTCAAGATTACCACCTACAGCATTCCGTCAGCAAGGATGTATTGTGTAAGAAATAATGTATTCTGGAAACACAGAATTCTCACTACTCCTAAATCGTATTTCTTTTCACACTGCTAAGTATTTATTTGCCACTGTTTCATATTTACACTAGCAATCTTATATCTAGAGGAAAAAATATGGAACATCAGGTATCTGATAATAACATCACCTAGGGTGCAGACAGATTACTACCTTGACCTGACCCTTGTCTCTGAAATACAGGGAAGCATTTAAGCTGCACAGCAACCAAGTAATAAAAAATCCAAACTGCAACCAAAAACTGGTAGACGCATGGAAGTTGGTATCTAAATTTTATTTCCTGTCACAGTGGTTACTTTGGACCCCAAATACAAGAAACTGGATGAAGTTGTCTCCCATTAAATGAACTCATTTATTCCCTTTTCTGTCCACATTGTTTCAAATAGTGAAATTTGTGTAATTACATTGTTTTTGATTCTTTAAATGCTTTTTCTCTTTGTCTGTTTGCTTTATACACCCAAAAGCTGCATTACTTTTCACACAGATCTACTGAGTGGCATAGAGGACAGCCATGGAGCAGTCCCCGTGGAACAAAGTTTGGTGGCTGCTGAAGCCCCAACCTGCACACCCCACTTCTCTGGGGGGCTGCTTTGTGCTTCAGTGTGAAACAGAGGTCCAAGGCAGGCAGGTCCCCATGTATATAAATGCAGCCCGATAAGTATCTTGCTCTTTTCCCATCATTGTTAATTACCAAGTTATTTGTGTGTAAACAGAAGCTTTTGATTTCCTAATCAGCCCCCTGCCCGATTCATTCAGAGATGTCACACACCAGAGTTTGACAGCACAATTAGTCACCATGGAAGCTATTGTGATGTCACAAACACTGAATTGTGGCATCATTGAATGAATCTGGCAGGAGAAGGATGTTGGTTACAAAGGAGAAGGCTTCTGTTTACACAATACCTTGGTAATCAGCAATGATGGGAAAGAGAATACAGAAAAAAGAGAGCCTGGTAGTTTAATGAGCATTGATAAAACTGAAAATTTGTAAAGGTTTTTAGAAGTGCATATGGCATATTAAACTATGGAGATAAAGATTCTGCAATTTATACTCTAATTCTTCACCTCATCCTATGTCCTTGGAACTGAAAGTATATCATAGACATATGCCACTCAGTATTTAATCTTAATTTTTTTCATACATTTCTACATGAGGAAAGATAATAAAACCATTAAAGAATCAGTATATCCTATGGGTTTGGGTTTTTTTCAAGTGCTGGTCTACAGAGAAGTGAATTTATTAGCATTTAACAGTATTGGTTTAAGGAATTACATTTTCCATGAATCGTTTCCTTTTTAAATTTGTAAGGGTTCTGAATTACATTTTTAGACATAAAAATCCCTCTGATAGCTACAGATAGCATTCACAATTCCAGTGCTGGCGATCACAGCTTATAATTTGTCTTCCTCTGTTTTCTAGAAAAAATTCCCCGTGAAGTATATTGACTAATACTTAAAATGCTACACTTTCTAAAGCGTTATTGTATGTTACATAAAATTATAGATAGCGTTATCTGAGCGATATGCAGTTGCAAACTGCACAGCAGAACCCTGCAACTAATCAGCGCCACAAAATAACAGGAAAAGCAAGACTGAATAACATGAGATCCTTTCAGGTACTGTAATTAAATCAATTCACGGTGTTATTTAATTCCCCACGGTTCTTCCTCTTGCTGCCTTCTTGAAACTGTAACCATGACACCTTAATTTCAATCAGGTGGAGGAGCTGCTGCCTGGAGAGCAGATGCCACTGCTGGTCCAGAAATTGCCCATGGATCTGCGGGTGGTGTCACCATTTTTTTTCCCTGCCTGAAGTCAAGTTTAGCCAACCCCCACCCCCACTTCAGCATGTCTAGCTTTCATAAGCATTGCTGTAGGTATGCAAAGCTGAGTCTGTTCACCCAGGTCTCCCAGCTGGTGATGAGCTGAGCTATTTCACAGGACCGTACTCTAAGGATCAAGCTTAATTTGCCTAAGCTGTTTATTTGCAATAGCTTCAGACACTGCAAGGTAGCAACAGTGCGCTAGCGTGAAGATTAGAGAATTCTTCTTTCTTTATATTAAAAAAAACCCAACAGAAAAAACCAAACCAGCTGAGGATGGGAAATAAGAGAAGGACTTAAAGTGGCTTAAACGCTTAACACATCAAATTGTAATACACAGAAAGCACATACGTGACTTCAGCTAATTGTACAAATAAAAGCAGTGGAAAGAAAATGTTCCATCTGGAAGCACATTTATACGAATTACATATATTTTATGTCCCCAGGTAACCATTTGACCATTCCCTACCTAATCCTAGGTGAGGGTGATGCTCCACTAGAGTCCAGCTGTTATCATCCACACAATGACTTTTGTAAACGAGCAGCTGACAGAGGTCCCTGGCTGTCATGTCTGCTAGAATCTCGACCACTTTGCTTGTTCCATCTTCACTAAAGACTTTTACATCCTGCAACATAAAGGGTACACTTACAGATCAACAGCTCTGAACACAGGCAAACCACACAGCTACTGTAGAAAAGCATCATCCTCTTGGTGTGAGGGTTCCAAGCACCTTGGCAGCCAGGACAAATGAAATGGATGATTCACTTTATAACACTTTCTCTCGATGCCCCCTAGACCTATTTCCCCTCCCCCCTCCCCAATACCTCCCTGCACTAAACAAAGATTCAGCAGGGTTAATATGACCACGTACACAGAAAAAGTGAGAGAGCAGGTCTTGTATAAAGCTATGTAAGGTAAGCAAACGTGAAACAATGTCAAGAGAGTACTTTGGCAACAGCGGGCAAGAGAAATTACATCCAGTCAAACATACACAATTTTCGTTGCAATCCCATTGGAGGCCTCTGAACATTCACAGAAGAGCAGGCCAAGACCCCAAAGATTAAAAATAGTTCTCTTGTTCTCCTCTAACTTTTGATTGTTTCATGGGGGGAAGTCCCACTTGCAGTTTGCCGGCAGATCAATTACCTAGCACAGTCCACAGATTTCTCTCCCTGCACTGACTTGTCTTTTGATCCGAGCCTGAAAGTAGTTCGAAACCAAATGTGTATACGCTGCACATCCTAAATATTAATGGGGATGAGAGAACAAGTCAGGAACCTTCTCCCCAGCTCCCGAATTATACAGATGCTTTCCTCTTTGCATTGTTCTGCTCAAGCGAGAGACACTTGCCGCAAAATTATTTCTCCGGGGGAACATGCAGGTCCCAGATTTACATCAACTCGGCGTTTAAAATGCTCCGCATCCTAGCAAGAGGAGGAGAGTCTAACAAAAACCTGGAGGGTAATTCAATATGGAAAATCTTACCTCAACGGCACGTAAAAGGCAGCAGTCGGAAGAACAAGATGGCATTTTAAATAGGGATTGCCTCTTGAGAGTTAGTTGCCTGGCTGCCCGCCCTGTGCAGCCTGCGCTGGGTGCCGGCGGTGTCCGCAGGCGGCTGGACCCCACCTGTCACGTAGCCCCTGCTATGGGGACTGTTTCTGGGGAGGGAAACAACTCTGCCAGGGCTCCACTCAAAGGGTTACACGCAATCTTTGCGGTAGTGAATCAAACCACACTGTGCAGACCAATCCTAGCCCTCCCTCCGACTGATGTAATCATTTCCCACACACTATCAGACTTCCAAATTATTCCCGCCTCCCCTACCCCTCCCCCCCCCAAAANGTGCCGAGCCCGCCCGCATCCCGGCCTGCGCGGCTGATGTCATCCGCCGGCAACTTGGGCACTTGAACTTCTCCTCCTCCTCCTCCCGCCGCTCCCCTCCCGTCCGGACCCGCTCGGGGCCCCGGCCGTGCCCGCCGGGCCGGGCCGAGGGTTCGGCGGCAGCGCCGACCGCCCGGAGCCTCCCCCGCCCCCCGGTGCCCCGGCCACGCACAAACTGGAGCCCAGGCAGGGAGGAGTTAAAGCCGCATCCAGCCCAAGTGACTCAAAGCCGCGCGGTCAGGAAGCGGCTTCGTCTGACAGCGGGGATGAGGCAGCTCTTTCAGAAGTGGGCTCTGGAGAGGAGAGGGAAGAGAGGAGGGGGAATCCCGGTTGCTCCGGGCAAGGCATGCGTGCTGTACAATGCTGCGGCTGCACTCCTGCCAACGCTTGGGCAGGAGGAGGCATCCTCGCACACGCAGGCGTTTGTTGGGCGTGGGGGTGCCCCCGTGTTTTGTCCTGCGGACAAGTCTTTGTTCTGTCGCTAGCCCCCGTTCCGCAGCAGAACTCCCGTCACACCCGCTGCGGTCCCGACCCGCTCCGCCACTCGGCAGCGCGCCCGTGGACCCGGCGGACACGAGTGGCTGGATGGATGGATGGATGCCCGGGACGCCTGGCAGGCATCACACCGCTTTGCAAGGGGCAGCGCGGCTCGGGTGTTCCCCCTCCCTGGACGTGCGCGCACACCGAAAAGCCAGTATTCAACAAGACAGAAAGTAGCTATTTTATTTGTTTGGTGTTTAGTGGGGAATGGGAGGGACTAACACCCGCTTGATTGATTGGGGTTTTTTCCTTCTACTTTTTATAGTATAGCCATAAATTGGAAAGAAGTGACACAAGTGAAAAGTTGGTGCTGACAGAACTCCTCTCTACTTTCGGCTTACTCTGTGCACGTAACTCCACTTTCTGTATTGAAACGGAACTATTTTGGATGGATTTCCTGCCTCGGGAACCAACCTGGTGACATCATTCATTCATTAGTCACGAGAAGCACAGCTCTGCGCTCTCTGCCTCAGCTTTCGGAGCGGAGAGCCCGAATCAGGAATATGCCACAGCAACCGCCACTTTTGCGACACCTGGAGCACAAAACCCACTCTTTTCCTTCCCTGCTGTTTCACTGGGAACAAGTCAGTGATACGGGACAGGTTGCACCTGATCCTTGTCAATGCCAAGTCCCTGAAGAGAGGCAAAGCTGTTCTGCTGCAGGTGCCTCTCCACCCATGCAGGTGAAAAGAGAGCTGCAAGACAATCACACTTCTCTCTGCTCCCAAGCATGGAAAGACTTAATGGCGTGTGGCCCCTGGAAGAAACTGCAGCTGTCTTTTATGCTCGTTCATGCTGTGCTCTCTCGGTATGAAGTAAAGGGGTCACGGGTACGTGTTCCACCCTACCCCTCCTTTGCCCAGAGTCGGAGCTGATGCTGATGCCAGCCCCCCTGAAGTACCAAACCATCTCAAAGCAGATACTGGATACCCAGTGCTGCAGTTCAGGGTGTGAATGACTGCTGGAACGCCATGTTCCCTCCTCCTGACAGCCAGGCCCTGTAGGCAGCACCCGCTATTCCCACACCACAGCCACTACAGAGTTGCGTTACAAACATGGATATGTTCATTCGCAGGACTGGTTGGCCTTTGGGGTTTTAAAAGTGCCTTTAAGGCCCAAGGACTGGAATGCAGTGGGTGGGCAGCATGAACGCAGCAATGAGCAAGTTAACTTCACTGACTATTAATAGTGCTGTGTTTGCCATCAAGGACAGTGCAAGGCCATGTATCACCACTGACATCACAGATAGAAAACACTGCATCAGGAGGGGATATAATGGCCTGAGATGAACCCTGCCCTAGGGGACAGGAGAGAGGCAGAAGTGAGATGAAACCCTGTCCCTCTGCAGAGGCAAGAGTGCAATGGCCCCTAAGAGGCTTACATGAAAGGTAAGGGGATTTCATGTCCCCACACAACGCTGCAGAGCATAATGTACAACCACAAACATGAAACCAGCTTGACGACAAAGCTTCACCTCCAACTTTCTGACAGCTTCCGTAACAAAAGAGGCACATAACCATATTCCTCTATCACAGAGGTGACTGAGTTTAAAGTCAATTGGTCAAATCCAACCTGCTCACTTTCCTTCTTTTTTATTTTTTTCTTTCCCCAAGGAAGCACCTCCTGCTTTAAGATATTAAGGGCTCTCTATTCAAACTTCTTCTAGCAGAGACGCTGTTTCACTTCCAAAATTGATTTGGGGCTTATTATCTACAAAGGAAAATGAAGCATAATTCATTCTGAATAAAATACTCCAATAATGAAAACACTTAGCCTGAAGAGAGGTTCAAAAAGTTAGACTGACACTTTTGCCCCGCATCCCTCCAAGAAATGCAGTGAAATGCAACAGCAGACTGCCTGCAACAGTGATTTACAAAAGGCCCTAATTACGTCAGCAGCACAAGGCACCTTCTATTCAAAATTAAGGTTAAGAATGCTAAGCCAACCAGAGCACTATATTGGCTGAACATTCAGTGCTTTACAGTGTAAAGGAGCAGATAACAGACTGCACCATTGTTCTGGGAAGAATTCTTCCCCCAGCTTCCTTTTCTTTTTTGTTTCTTTTTTTTTTTTTTTTGAAAGACAGAAAGACTTAAAAAAATTAAAAATGTAAAAGAACATTAATATTCATCACTTCAGTGGTTTCATATATCTTAAGTAACCTCATGACTGTTTCATCTTCCAGCCTCAGTTCCTCAACCTCACTGCAGTATTTTGTGTGCATCAAGTAATGCAAACATTTTAGGAATGTGGAGAAAAAAAACCACCAAAAAACCCAAAAAGACCCCCAAACTAGTCATGTCACGGTCATGTTTCCTCTCCACTTTTCTATTTGTTCTATTTTTTTTTATTTCAAAACAAAACCTATGACTATACACAATGACCATAAAAACTCATGCTTTTAAATGACATAATGCTGAAAATCTTCAGCATCAAACAGATCTAATTTGCATTCTATAATACGAAATTAAATACAGTGTAATTTGTATCAGTGCAAACCAACCTTTGTTATCCTGGGTTGACTCCAAACATAAGAAGAGAGTACCAGTCAACTGATGGCCCTCTGACTTAAATCTAATAGATAAAAGGTTGCAGTACACTAGTTCTTCAAAAGCTTCCCTTTGTAAGAGATGAAGATAAGAGACTTCACAGTACGCCGTTAATATACATTGAAGAGTTATTACCAAGAGCTGCACAAACTGAAAATCAGTTCAGCAAGTTTTGACTTTCATCCTTCGATTTAACTCATCAAGGCTGTTCAGACATGAGAACCATACAGTGAGGTAAATAGAAGGAAAATGGAACTGAAATGCATGGACCTTGTGCAAGCAGAAGCTGCTATTTTATTGCAGAAGGAACCTACATACAAGGCAGGCACTTGCTCTTTTCACTGGAACCCTGTTTTGATGACATCTTTTTCCTAAAGCTTTCTATAATCAAAGCTCATCTGCTCACAAGAGCAGAGTCAGAGTCACTGGAGGAATGGGGAACCTTTCAATTTGGATCAGTCAACTCAAAGCTGCTGAAGACTCAAGCTCTGCATGTAGGCTACCTTTGAACTGCTATTTGCCTAGTTGAAAAGCAACAAATAAAGGAAGGCTTTGCTTCCTGAAGTTGTAACCTTTTGACAAAGAAAAGCCTCTAAGCATGCTCTGTGCACATCTGACAGGCAAGCAACTCGATCAGCCACATCTACACACTGAAGTAGCAGCCAGTCCCCCCTTACTTGCCCAGCAGCAGTAAGGCAGCTTTATAAGACATGGGAATTTCAAGTGCTGCAATGAAATATATATATATATATATACACATACATATAATGGTCAACCCTATGGCTCTTTTTGCCTTCTCTGTTGCATTGCTTGTGCAGGAAAAAAAGCCCTTCAGACAAACAGCAGCGGTAACAGCAATATGTCGTGGATAAGATCACTTATATACAAGGCATCAGATAGTACTTCCTTATAAAAGAAAACAACTGTGAGTTATATGATCATTGCTTTTTTTTTTTATCCCCCTTCCCCTACATACACACAGAAAACCCTAGGAAATGCTGAGGTTAAGGTTCTCATAGCAACATTAACTGTCTCCTCTGTCATATACTATATTTAGGTACACATTTAAAAGCCTATGAACAACAAAGGAGAACAACTGTTATAAGATCAAGATCTTAGTCTTTGACTTTCATATTCAGAACAGCAACCTAAAAAAAAAAAAATTCCACAAAACCCCACTTAAGTTGGCCATGTTTCAAAAAACTCATTCTGTCCCTCTTCACCAGGCTACTGAATTTTAAACCCATTTCTGAGGGTCAGAGGAATAGCCTGACTTGATGGAGAATCACAGTATCTTCTTATGTTCAGTGGTCATCAAAACCAATACTAAAGCCATGAACTCCATGATGGTTATACCACCAAGAGAGGTTTTGGGAATCACAGTGGCGTGGGCAGAGAAGGGCAGGGCACGGTTAGTGCTGGGTTCAAGTCAGCATCTCAATTTGGAGGGTTAGCTCTTCTGAACCTGTCATGTATGAACACCCAGCCACATATTCACCCAAGTAATTTTGGAGGGTTAAATTCCTTCTGAAGGTAAGGGAGAGAAATGGAGTAACTTAACATCTAAAGCACAAGACAAAGGCATTTGTGTCTATCTGCTAGCTACAGAGGGAGTCTAGGCTCCTGACTCTGGACTTAAGCGGGATGCCGTAAGCTGTACTGGCTGAATTCAGGCCACTGTGGTGACTAACCAAGCAAACATGCCTCTCTACACTATTCACATCATGGTTTAACCCCAGATAGCAGCTCAGCCCCACAGAGCCACGTGCTCACTCCCCCCCAGTGGGATGGGAGAGAGAATCGGAGGGATAAAAGTTAGAAAACTCATGGGCTGTGATAAAGACAGTTTAATCAGGAGAGCAAAAGCCATGTGTGTAAGCAAAGCAAAACAAGGAATTCATTCCCCACTATCCATGGGTAGGCAAGTGTTTAGCCACCCCCAGGAAAGCCACGGTCCATCATGTGTAATGCTCATGAAGACAAACGCCATCACTCCAAATGTGTCCCCCTCCATCCTTCTTCTTCCCCAGAGCTTTATGTGCTGAGCATAATGCCAAATGGCATAGGATTTCCCTTGGGTCAGAGGGGGTTGGCTGTCCTGGCTGTGTCCCCTCCCAGTTTCTTGTGTCCCCACCCTGCCACCTCTCCTAGCTGGAGGGGTGGGATGAGGACCAGAAAAGACCTTGACTCTGTAAGCACTGCTTAGCAGTGACTAAAAAAATCCCTGATTTATCAACGCTGCTTTCATCACAAATCCAAAACATGGCCCCATACAAGCTACTAAGAAGAAAATTAACTCTACCCCAGTCAAAACCAGCACAGTTACACACTGCAATTGTTGACATTTGAGCTTAAAAAAATAAGCAAAGTCTGTGATGTTGCATATACACACAGCACATTCAAAGGAACATATACAATGAGAACATTTGGGTTACTATTAAAGTTTAAAACACAAATATTGTAAAAACAAGCCAAAGCTTTTCCTCCCCTAATTCAAAACTACATGTGAAAATGGTTACTTGTTACACAGGCACTGGATGAAGTCTATACTAATTATCTGTCTCTATCTTCTCAAAACTTAAAGTACTTTAGTACTTCATAGTACTGTAGCTCTCTATATAGGTTTAGGCTTGTACAGCAATAGCATTGACGCTTCTTCAAAAATCTCAGCTACTCATGTACAACTGTGCAATACACTTCTAAGAAACGACTGTACAGAGCACATTTACAAGACATAACCACTGCCTGCATGAACAAAAGATTTATTCCAACATGTATTCACATACTTAGAGGCTGAAGGCTTGGAAACTGTAAGTTGCTACCCTGTAATTTCCATATTTTAAAAATAAATAGCAGAACGCAGTTTTAAATGATACATACCTACATACAGACAACACATCAATTTTGTGACATTATTCCCCAAAGCTATTTCACTCTTTCCCACTTTGGTTTAATGCTCAGATGTTGACAGATCATTTGACCTGTTTGACATTTTCACATCTTCCCACTCAATTCCTTGCTTGCCTCTCATTCTTAGGTAAAAGAAAGGAGAGAGACTAATTTTCAATCCTTTTAAGAGTAACAATAGGCCTTTATGAATTTTGCTGAAGCTTCAGGGTATTTGCAGAATGCTGGAAGACAGAAGGCTTGGGAAGCAGTTTGGATAGGCTTTGACAGAGTACCAGTCCACACCAACAGGAAGAGAACACAGCAATAGCCAGTTTTCCCAGTCCCTAATCTGAGGGTCTAGACTGTTCCAGCATTTTTCATTAGTTTTGACTGTAAGTCAAAAAATGCGCTGCCTTCTCTCCGTGCAGCTCCTCCAACAGCAATTAGATTTTATGCAAAAATCCTTTCTGGTTTTGAGATCCTTTACGTACAGAAAAAAAGATAGTTACAGGCACTGTTACACTCCTTTGATTATGTAATGAAAGACATTAAGTGATGTTGCTGGCATTAACCTTTGTCTTTCATATATTTTATTGTGCAATTTATCCCTAGATAGTTTGCAACCTTCCTCAGCTGAGTTTATGGAATGCATTATTTATTGTCTGAATTTGCTCCAAGAGAAAGGCTTAGTAGAAAAGTTCTTGCAAACACAATTCAAATCACTAACAACCCTGGAAAGGTAATAAAAAGAAAAAACATAATTTCTTGATTAAATTCTTAAGTAACCAAGCTAGTTACTGAGTATTTTAAATTGCTCTGCCATTATAAATTACTCTGTAGAAAAGGAATCATTACCACATCTTCCGTGTTGCACAGGCTTCCAACCACAAGAACCACATTAATTTGAAGCTTGGCAGAGAGTGCAACAAGGCTCCAGGGAGCAGCTTCCCATAGGATTTAGAAAAATGGTGCAGGTCCCGAAGACTTGGATAGCTCCTTCCTTCCCAGTAGGACACGGTGACAACTGCAGCTGAGGCACTTGTCATCTAGTGCCTGGGCTACCTTATGAGCCAAGAAGCCATTTCAGCACAGGGCTTGGCAACACGCAGTTGGTTCTCACTTTGATTTACGATTATCCAAATAGAACTTCTATATGGGTAGTCCACAGAATCTCCTTTCCCTTGCATGCTTTTCTGAGTGGAAGGAGCAGGGAGGCTGCAGAGCAGACAACAGGAACCCCGTTAAGGGCTGCATATACAGTTAGACCTGGCTCCAGCACTCCACTGCATGTACTGGTCCAGCCATGTATTATTAGGAAAGGGACCAGAAAATGTTTTCAAAAATGTCTTTGGAAACTGAGGATTAGGATTTGAAAATATATGCATTTTTTTAATGCATGGGAAAACCTTTGGGGCAGTGACTGTCTTTTATCTGATAAAATGGGACCTCGGGATTTTGACTGTTGTTGGTACAATAACAGAAATAAAACAAAACAAAAACAGCAGCCCAATTGGGGACAATGCCAAATAAGCTGTATTTGGAATGTCCAGACACAACAAAACAAACACATTATTTTAAGAACAAGTAGTTATGAAATTTGTCTTGAACAAATGCAATCCAATTTAACTAGTCTGGTAGCAAAGGAATCTAAGCAAGCATAAGATGCAGGGCTGGACAGAAATTACAAACTTAGAACGCAACATAGGGGGAGACCAAGATAGACTCTCTTCCCACTCCTGTTTCTCCCTCCATCGTCCCAGAAGAGTAATCAAAAGGAGAGAAAAAGCCAAGGATTTAAGGACTTATGAATCTGTTCCTTGATGCTTGCAAGTGCAGAGTTCCTACAGTTTTCTCTGCATCCCTAAAGGCTAAAATAAATTTAAAAAATTAATGAAAACAAGTTCTTCACTAAAGCCCCAGCTCCTAGACCTAACAAATCTTGCAAGAAGATGAAAAGAGGCAGGATGAAAAGAGTTTTCAGAGACAGATACAGTGGTGTACTAAAAAAGAAAAAAAAAATCTGTCTCTATAAGAGTTGCTTTATTCCCCCCACATCCTGATGAACCTGAACCAATACTGATATCCCAGACCAGGCAGTTACACCAAAGGTGCCAGGAGAGATGGGAAAGCTAGAAGCCAAAGCAAAAAAGAAACTTCTAAAGAAAAACTCTATGAAGAATCAATTATGGTATGTCACATGAAGACACAATACAAGGACTCCAACCAACCAATGTGTGAAAATATGAAGATGAGAACAACTTAGGGCAGTGAAAAAGTCATGGAGGCTCCTGGAAAAAAAGGCAGAACATGGAGAAAAACAAAAACTGGCTATATCCTCCAGGCACTCAAGGAATGATGACCATTTGACGGTGGCAACCTAAAGTACAAACATGCCATAAAAATTTACAGCATAATCGCCCCCATGTGCTGAAAACCCCAAAAGCTCAAGTACATCTTGGAAATACAAATTTCCCGCCCTCTGAGAGCATCAGTCGCAACCCACAGTAGGTTTTTCCAATAGGGCTACGTTCATACTGCTCTGGCAATAACAGTGGGGTGCTTTATAAGGAGTGGGCGACAGGCTTAACTACAGCAGCATGGCAAAGCATCCCTAATGCCATCAGCTGCTTCCTCGCTGTACAGTATTCAGCAATATTGCTTAACTAGTTTCCCATCTCCCCAGATACCGGCTCTGGAAGCCAGCGATTTCAAGCAGTGAGTATCAGCTAATTGTTGCTGCCTGCAACGTTCAGGGTGTTTTATGGGTCAGTTTGTCACGCACACACAATAAATGCTTTTAACAGAGCTGCTCGCTTTGGGGGGGTTATTTCTGCACAACTGTGTAAGCATCGATTGTGTGGCCAGAATTAACCCCCTGCAGATCTTTACCCAAGAAAAGTTATATCAATGGAAGAAGAGGGCTTATGTTATCCTCTCCCCAAGGCAGGTATAATTCTCATTTTCAGCAACTGCTTTAATGGGAAGAAAACTGTTCCATGAAATTGCTCCAGCGTTCAATTTTTGGTGGTTTTAAGTATCAGAGGAAAACAATGCTTTTCCACAAATTTAAGAATGATATAGCAGAAGTTTCCAGGGCTGATGCAAAATCTAGGGTCATGACACCACGACTAAGCTGGATATTCTCTCTCAAATGTAGCTAGTCCCATGCAAATCTTGCTCTCTTCCAACATGCTAAGAATTATTCATATTCAGTGGCAAAAAGTGAGAAAAATGTTGGCATAACTCCAAACACAACATTGTGAGAGATTTATTAGCATACAGTGTCTAACTACCCTACCTCAAAACACCTAATGTAGAGATCCAAGTTACCGGGAAATTTTTTGCATCTCTCACCACTCTGCTTCACTGCTGCACCCACCCGTCCATGCACTCTACAGTAAGACCAACTCACGAGTTCAAGTCCACAGCAACCATCTGTAACTTATCTATTTCCAATTTCTCTCTCCAGAGCTTGCTCAAGACCACTTTGCACATCCCTTCCTCCTAGCAGGGGCATCACAAACAAAAAAACAAACACAAAAAAACCCCCACACAACCCAACCCTTTGCTTAGCTTACAGGGACAAATTCCCTGCTGCCATGGTTACCACTCCAACTTCTCCTGTGGAACTAGAAATAAAAAAAAAAAAACACTTCCCTGAGAACAGACGGCTATATGTTAGCTCTCCCTCCCTCCCCTCACTCATCATTGTTAGCCACTAAATCAGCTACATCTGGCATATTTAATTTGGACTAAATAAAATGTCACTAATTAAAAAGATGCCGAACAAGCAATCCATGACATTATAGAAACAGCTTAGTATTTAGCCTATTATGAACTGAAAGGAATAAACCAGTTTTTACCAAAAGCTGAGAAACAAAGGCAACTAAATAGTGCTCTATACAATCTTACTCACAACAACGTCTCCAGAAGCTTTCCCCTATCATCTATATGTACTGAGGTTTCCAAGCACTAATTCCTGGAGCAGCAGTAGCTCAAAAGTGAAGTAGTTAGTTCATTATAGATGGTATTATTTGGATGGAAGTCTGCAGCATTCATGCCAACTTTTAAAAAGAAGGTTACTTTGCTAAAGCTACAATGAGTAAGACGTTCAGCAGACAGATATACAAGTTGCTTTAAAGGACCTGTGGCCACATAGCTGACTGAACAGCAATAGCCTCTTCTCTCCTCTTTCATGTTCTCCCCAGTTTTCAGCAGCCTGATTTGAGGTATCAACCACTGCTCCATCCTTCCTCTCTTACAACTCCTCTCTTTATCCCATTCCTGAAGATTAACATGTCAGCTCTCTGTATCTCCTGCTGCAGGTCACGACAGAGATGGGAGTGCTGCTTTGTATTGCAGACAGACACAGCTACCTATTTGAAAGCAGATCCTCTTACCTTGCCATCAATACACCCTCCCCACCCAGTCATTCCTGTTGTAGTAGGCCAGGCTTTCTCCTTTGCAGGTATATCATTACCAGTATTCCACTGCCACTTATCACACAGATTTCAGTGCAAAGCTGCACTGAATCATATAAACCTCTTTTCACAGCCATTAAATGTTTTCCATCCTGTTTTTTTGCCAGCTGGTAATCTTTCATTTTATCCCTTATGACTAGCTGAATAAGCATTTGAATGATGTTAATTTTAGTGCCTCCAAGGCTGAGGATTTCCCATGAGAACAGATCATCTTCTAAGTGCTCTAGTCCAGGTTCTCAGCATTTGTAAATCAAACAACTGTCTCCTCTCTATTTTTACTGATATATGACATAGAACAGATATTTAGGTGTACTTTGATTGCCATTGCTTAACTTCAGTACTGTTCATAGTCAAATAAGATTCAAACATTCAACAGAGAAATCCCTCCTAAAGCAAATTTCAATAGAATCCTTGCAAGATGTTCAAGTAGATTATGCTGATAATGGCACACACCAGGCAAGTAAAAACATTACTTAGAAACTCAGTAGTTATGAATTAATTAATAGTGAGTTTTATCCTCATAATTCCAAACTTTGATATCAAAGACATAACACAGAGATGATATATTTCAAAATCAATACACCTTTAACCATTTTGGGGTTTGTTTTTTGTTTATTTTTCCTTCATTATTAAAGTTCAAGAACAATCAAAGGCTAATAGAAGGGTTGAGGGTGGAAGGGATCTTTGAATGTCATCTGGTCCACTCCTGTAACTCAAGCAGGGTCACCTAGAGCCTGTTTCCTGCAACAGCATCCAGATGCCCTGGAGTATCTCCAGGATGGAGATTTCATGACCATTCTGGCCTGTGACTGACAGCAGTCAGCCACTCACAGTAAAAAGAGTGTTGCGTGATGCTCAGAGGGACCATCCTGTGTTCCTGTTTGTACGCACGACCTCTGGTTCTGACACCGGACACCACTGAAAAGAGCCTGGCTCTGTCCCCTTTGAACCCTCATTTAAGGTAATTATATACATTCATAAGACGCCCCTGAGCTTTCTCTTCTCCAGGCTGAGCTGTCCCAGTTCCCTTGGCCTTTCCTCACAGCAAAGATGCTCATGTCCCTTAGTCATCTCTCTAGCCCTCTGTTGGATGCTCTCCAGTATGTTCATGTCTCTCTTGTATTGGACAGCCCAGAACTGGATGCAGTACTCTTAAGTGTGGCCTCACCAGTGCTGAATAAACCTTCTGCTGGCAATGCTTTGCCTTTGGCAGCCCAGGAGGTCATCAGCCTTCTTGGTGGCATATTGCTGGTTCACATTCAAACTTGGAGTCCACCAGGACCCCCAGGTCTTTTCCTGCCAAGCTGTTTTCCAGCTGGGTGTCCCCTACTGGTGCCTGAACTTGTTCCTCCAAAGATGCAGGACTTTACACTTGTCCTTGTTGAACCTCATGAGCCTTTTGGCAGCCCGTTTCTCTAGACTGTCATCTCTTATAGTGAAAAGTTACTTAAACACCGCAATATTAACTGAAAAAATGAAAAAGACCTCATGACATTTGATCACAGTTTAGGAACCCTAAATGGGTCTTTCCCTAGGATCCTTCAGCAGTATTTTCCCAGGCCACAGTGGTTCAAAGTTCCCTTTAAGTTGGTGTTATGATCTATTTGTTAAAGGCTGATGAACTTAACTGTGTAAGTATAAATTTGAGGTAGTGGTTGAAACCAATGTCACAATAAAAAAAATGTTTCCTGATATGGAACTAGATAACATAATGCTACAGATCTGATGCCAAAGCTTGCATCAAAGAAAATGCTACTTCTTCATTCAGCATCTTCTTCAGATTATTTTACATGGAAGTCATTGCTACACTGAAGCTGTCAAGGCACAGTCAGCTTCCAATTAAGCTATCTTATCTTTGAAGTTGATTGGAAGCTACACTTTCTCCTCTCTATAGGCATCCCCCTAAAAGCAGGTAATCTGAGATAATTTCAAAATGTATTTATTCTGTGCTGTCCACCCAATTAAGTATCTTGTGCAAATACAATCAAAGAGCTTTCTCTCTAACTGGAAAGTTTATGCAACGATTTTCATAAGGATCTCATTAAACATTTAAAATAATTACCTACATTAGAAAGACAATTATATTCAAACAGCTCACATGCCTACTTTCTTTGTTTAGCGTAAGCAAATGAGTATGAAAAAGATCCCCAGAGGAAAAGACCAAACATTGGGCAAATCTTTTCTTTAAGACAACAGACACTTTCTATAAACCAATTCTGCATGGTATTAAGTGGGAAATCTTTTAAGAGTGGCCTTATTACTGTAGCTGATCATAGAGAAACCAACCATTTCCAAAACTCAGAAAGGCAATGACAAGGGAGTTGACTCTGTATTTTTATGTGCTATAGATAACATGTAAGAGTCGTTACCTTCAAGCATGCTCCCTTTATCTTCTTTCCCCCTCCTTAAATTATTGTCAAGAGGTTAAAGAAATCCACTATGTAAAAATACCAGTAACTTTATCTCTGTCTTGCCACAAATGGTAATTTTTTTTCTTAAAGGACTTTGATGGCTCTGTATTTATATCATAGATCTTCTTTAAGAATATGTAGAGAAAAATCTAGGTCATTGAAACCTTCTTAAACTGAACCACAGTGAAACTGAAAGAGAATGTAAAGGTACTGATGTAAGGGTTATTTTGCTTTTCATAAGCTCTTTCCCCTCCNTAATTTAATTCCCTTTCCAAACAAATTTTTTCTAAATGTTGTGCACTTGGCTATCAGACCCAGCTACAACTGGGTACAACTGTAAGAAGGCTAAGCTTAAAGGGCAAAAGTATTACTTAGATCAACATATAACAGAAGACACGTAAACATCTCATCTTAGGATCTTGGGAAACATAATAATTTAATAGTCCCTTCTAGACAAAACTTTAATCAAATATATTTGAATGTAAACAGTGTTCTTCCTTTCCTTCCCCACCCCAAGCACTAGCTTAGGTTTGTTATGAATCTGAATACTAAAACCTGTTTCCTTTAGTCTATATGCTTATTACAATCTTGTATTTATGTAAACCAGTAACTTACATTTAAATATCACTCTATACATTTTAAATTTCGATATCTAATTCTTTTGTTCAATCACCACATAGAATTTCATAGGTTAAATTAAATACATATTTGTACACATGAAAACTAATTTATTTTTAAGTGAAGTGTCTTTTAAAAACATATTGTATTAATCATAAAAACTGGCCATAATAATGAATATTATCTGTTAATGATTACCGCATTTCTAACTGTGTCAAATAAAATCTGCTGACTTCAGCAAATCTCACTAGCTATCACTCTTAATTCATTCGCGTAGAGACAATTCTACACAAAGGAAAAACTTTATTGCCTTTTCAAGCTTCAGAAGGTTTTGTCTTTGGATGGTAGCTGAGCATAAGGTTTCTTACTGGAGAAAAATCTATCTTGCCTTTGTACAACATAGAAGAGTGTCACAACATTTGCTTCTTCCACAACTCCCCCATCTTGCTGCACAAGATTACACACGGCAAAAGTAAACATTTTTGGCTAGCTGCAGAGTATTGACAATACATACTCAGACACTGATCAGACCCAAAGTGTAACTTGTAAGAAATAAGTGGTTTTGTGGATTTGTTGCCAGAGTTCTGCAGGTTCTTCTTTCAGTGCACCCAGCTGTACAGAAAAAAAACCAAGTTTGCTTGGCTCACATCAACTGAGGCTTTGCCAACCTATACACCCTATGAATTTCACTTTTTAAAGCATAACAGAATAGCAAGTGCATGAACTTCCTTAAGCTACCCCATGAAAACCGTGTTTAAAGAATAAGTGAAAAGGTGCATACTTCTAGTTGCACTGTAACACACTTCCCTTCCATGGATAGTGCTGCATTAAGCCTGACATCTTAATCTTCTCTGTAAGGACCATTATTTTCCATATCTATATACTGGATTAGATAAATTACCAGGTAGCTTCTTTCTGGAGTTCAGCATGGAAACCACCTTGAGATGACAAATTCAGCTTTCTTAGTTAACTGAAATATCAGAAAGAGATCTTAATGACTTTGATTGTCCATTGCAAAGATAATCAATTAGTGGATATTAAGCCTCCTTCCTTCTTCACAAACCCACTCAAGTCTGCTGCATTTGGTTTTCTACACAAAACAAGAGCTGAGGGTAGCTCTCCCCTAGTTCAAAATCAGAAAGCAAATCAGAGGTAATTTACTTACTATAATGGTGGTCCAGTTCCACCACCCTCAACCTTAGAAACTCCTGCTACTACTCTCCCCCACGGGTTTATGAGCTCTTGAAGAAGAGGTATTCCCCCTGCTCAGATTCCCATTTGTTCATAATTAAATTAAACAAAAAAAAAAAAAAAAAAAAAAAAAAGAAAAAAAAAAGAAAAAAAAATTGGCATCACTATTGTGTATCAATGGCTAAAAGTATCCATCCATGAAAGTCTGTATTCACTCCCTAAATCATATATACATTCCTCTATTGAAAGTGGCTGCCTCAGGTCTCTGAACACTGCATACTGAAGATAAACAACTAGAGACATGTGGAAGAGCACTGACTTCAATTTGCACAACAGCGATTGATGACAAACTGATCATTTTTCACAAGCTCTTAACAGATGATGGAAAAATAATCAGCCCTGGAGCTGCCAGCACCTCTCCAGATAAACAAACTCTGCTGTTTCTTTCAGGAGTAACTGAAGAGATTGGCCATTCAGGCAAATGGTCAACAAAAATTTCCCACTCAGAAACAAGGCCCAGTTTGGTCCTAGTAAAACAGCTTGGGAACTTAGAGGAAGGAAAGGATCTTCAACATCATAGATCACTACCCAGTTTAAGGTTTGTTGTGCATTCCCAAACTACACAGAGGCAATAGTCATTTCAGCTGTCACTAGCCACCTCAGTCAAGGCACATTTAGCCTTCACTAGTCATTCAGGTTCCCACTGTGGTCAGCGGAAAGAAGAGGCGGCACTCATGCAATTTATCATCTTTTACAGCTTTGCTACCCTAAGATGGCGTGAATGCACTTGAAGGCACTTCCCTATCTCGCCATTAACTGAAGATACGCAGACAGGCAACCCAAATAAGAGGTGGGGAGGAACAGAGCACACCCAAAGGGCTCTTGGTCAGTCATGAGGCTCATCAAGCAGAATGTGGAATGCAACACTTTCCCAAAATAGCACTTGCTGTTAATTTGTTTCTAGAAGGAAGCAAGTAGCTACCTGAAAAGGTACAGAAGGAGAGTAAAAGCCTGGAACTGTCACAGCAGGGATCTGACAACCTAAGGGTGATTAAACCCAACAGTCTTCCAGAGCTTGTAAGCGACTTATGCAGTGAGTTCAAGCCAACTGCTGGTATGAACATGCACAATATGAAGTTGGACACAAAAAGGTGAAGATTACCTCCAGCAAGAAATCCCAGTACCCTCCTCTGAAGCTAAAGATTTCAATCCCCACTTCTTTCAAGCTGAGATCCAAGAAAGGGCTCCCTATAGGTGGACAAAACAGCTATGCTGGATACGTTCATTAGTCTACATGCTACTTTCCATCAGCAAAAAAAAAAATATCTGCACAGCAAATAATATGAAAAATACGTCCATTCCTACTGCTTGTCTGTTGTAGGTAAAGACCTCCAAGTTTGTCTTACATTAATCAACGCCTTTTATAATTCAATATGCAATCAGTAATCAATACAGGTATTTAATTCCAGATACTGGTAGTTCAGCTACAAATATAATTTGCAACCATGTTATGCAAAGACAAATATGTCCTTCAAAAATACTTTATTATGGTTGTAGTGAAAAAGCAGAATTGCTCAGGATAAAGAAATGCTCTTTAACAACCTTTCAAAGGTCTGTTTAGTCACTGCAGGAAAACTGGCCTTGCAAAAGTGTTGCACCAACAGAATTGATTTTGTTCAAAGGTAATGGAAGAAGTCCTTTCATATCAGGGTCAGAGTTCTGCAAGTCTAAGCCAAGCAATCTGTGCTACTGTCAACTCAGACTTTAAACACCTTCTCTTCAAATATTTCTAATGTATTTCTTCAACTCGGTGAGACCTTACTGGCTTGAAATTTTATGTCAATAGTCACATAATTTAAGAGGAAAAAAATTACTTTCTACTTCACAACATTTACAGATTTTAAAATAGAGTAATGAAGAATTAAACAAATTCCCCTATAATCCATCAGTCTTCAAACCTAGATAGTGCCTCTAAGTTGTACCTAATATGTTCAGAAAATACACAGCTGTAGTAGAGATGAACTCAGTTACGCAGAAAGCAGAGACTGCTGCAAACTCAAAGAATGCAGTCTTTGTATATCACGTCCACTTCCATGTGAATCATAACACAATACACATTTTTTATATTATTTTTGCTGGAATTTTATTAGGGTCTCCCCTTTTTTAATGGCTACTATTGGGGCTATGAGCACTTCCAAGACTGACTTAGGGAAAAACAAGCTCTTTGCATGCCCAGCTTTAAGCAATTTAAGAGACAAGCTTTTACAGCTGCATGTTGGAGAAAGCTTGAGAAAGAGGCAAAGAGGAGAAACTGATGTGAGCATGTTTACAGTGTTTAAAATTTATTTCACCATCTTCAGAACTACTTGATTATTTATTTATTTAAGGGATAAAAGTAACATACAGAAAGCCTATGAAGTTCATTCAGCTCTGTCATTTTAATGGTTATACATCAACACAGCAGTCTTTCACTTTAGACCTGTTTGGACATCTGTTCGATGGATGAACTGCTAGAGACAGTCAAAGCCAGCATTTGCTGTGTAGGCAATTTCCCTACTCACTGAAAGACTCCATCATGCCCTGCCTCGCTTCTTGCAGAATTTCCTGCTATCATTAAATTCTAGATGTTTCTCTTAGACAAAGAGTGATCTCCAAAGATTGTCCAAGTGCTACTCCATGGACGTAGAGAGGGCAAGCTGTAATGAAACTTTACAGACACAGCAGGTAGCGCAACCTTGGGCAAAGCAAGAAGTTAATTTCTTGTTAGCCAGATTGGCTCGACGTTCCTCTGTGTTACTTGAAGTGTTGCAATTAAGTACTGCTCTAAGCTATGCTTAATTAGGCTGTAAGCAAATGCTCATTTGTAACTTGCATGCAGTGTAACGCAGAACTGAATGTTCATTGGGAGCAAAGGGAAATTACACTGAAGGTACATTTGCACAAATATAGATGGCAGCCTCCTGATTTTCCCATTCTTATTAATACCCTAGAAAATATTAAGAAATGTGTCACACTGTACAAATTATTAGAAATAGACACTTGTTATCCCCGGAGCTGAATGTCATGCTCTTCTGCCTCCCCAGCTGACAAGCACTTCACTTCCCTTGGAATGACAGCCTCTCTCTGCAGAAGATGAAAGACCTGGGATTTAAATTATCTTTTTCATCTATGCAGGCAAAAAAAGCCCCCTAACAATCCAATGCCAAAAAAATAACCAAAATCCCCAACAGACTAGGATGCAAATCATGCTGGGCAAGTATGCTCAGAGAAAAGCAAAAAGCATAAACCAAAATTTTCACCTAAAACACTGACTGGATCCACATTCAGGAGTAAAACCCAGCCTTGGCATCTCTCATGAAGATGAAAAAATGGGTTCTTAAATATATTTAGGACCTTTGAAATGCTACAAATGGAATGACATTAGCTTCAAGCATATGAAGGACATTTTTCAGCAACACATTATTTGAGTCTGCCTTCTAAAGGATGCTCATTTGACAAGGCTGTAACACAAGAGGCAAGGCTCAGCCTCACTTGGATGAGCTTTACAAAGCTTTGCCAAGCTAGTTTGTTAAAGAAAAAAGTTCAAAGTTCAGCCATGGAAAAAAAGCAAATAGAACAAACCAGCATGTAACACAGAAAAATACTTGGAAATATGAAATACAAGATTTTAGTTGCATGACTAGATGTTATTCCTGTAACATTAGCTTTTTTTCTTTGCCTCATGAAGAGAAGGGTGATCTTTATATATTTAATGTCTATTTTTTTTCAAGCTGTTCCCTAAATCCATTATAAGGTGTCTGACAGTATTGCAAGAAATCTTTTGATCTTCTCCTACACGCAATCATGCATATATATACATATATATGTAAACACTTCAAACTTTTAAACATAACACTAGTCTGGAGTTTGGGAGAACTTAATAAAGGGCATTCATAAACTGAAGCACAAGCAAGCATTTTTCAGTTCTAAAACTGTGTACCTGATAACCTGATGCTTACCAAAGATCCCATCTATAGCTAGTTCAACATAACTGAGTACTTGGTGGATGGGAATTTCTGAAAACATCTGTGAAGCTATTTATAAGATCTAGAAATACTGTGGTTGGCTTGCTTTCAGTGGATTTTATTAAGTAATTGTGAAAGTAAGCGTGATCAGCAACAATATGACAAGCAAGTTACTTCAGAGTAATTAGTTGCTCTTAAAGTTTGAAGGCAAGGACATGCTTAAAAATGACTCACAGAAGCCCAAGGGCGAACTGTCTGTAAAGTTAAATCCAGGTGTTTTACTATCAGGAACTGTTGTTTAGAATACTCTTTTCCATAATGTTTTGCACCTCATTTTTTTTCAGCAATATTTGTTCCTTATGAACAGCACGTTCCTATTCTTACAAGGATGGTAGGGAAATGTGATCTTTAAAGGTGAATGTAAAAGGCAAGAGGAGGAACACGTGCAAGGTCACCATATGGTAGGGCAGCCAAGCTTCCCTGGTGACTGTCGGGCACAGCCATCAGCCCCAGCACTCAGAGCTGTTTCCTTGTGCTTGTGTCCTCTGTGGCTCCTGAGCGCTATTCAGCAAGCCCAATGCCTTCTGCAACAGCACAGGACACTTGGAAAGCGTGAGGCATGGGTAGGGATGATGTTCCTAGATGTCTGGATGGACAGTGCACACCGTAAACTTGGTGTGTGTGCAGGGTAAAGCAGTGTCCTCACAGTTCATATCTAAATAACCCCAAGAAACAGAGCAGTTCCTCACTCTGGCCAGACAAGAGATCTAGGCAGATGGAAGGGGTGCCTGGAAAGATCTGGATGCTTGAAAGTGGCACCTATTTGGAAAGAAAGGGATGCAGCTTTTAAAGGTTTCTCCCAGTTTCACTCCCTTCCCCCATAAACACTTACAGAACAGTGTTTGCTTTTCTGTTAATTAAATATCACTGGTAGTAAGTCTCCTGTGACAAAGTTTCTCTATCCACATTCCCCAGAAACATCCCATGCATCCCGCACCCAAAGTCCTAGCTGATGATTTTGCTATTCATTTCTCCCTCAGCAACACCAGAAAAACCAAACACTCCAAGCATGAAGCACAACGGAGGTATTTCCAACTCTGTTGCTTCCTGAAATGCAGCAGGAGAAACCGGCTCCAGTAACCCTGGCAGCAGCAGGGTCTACCAGTAGAGAGAATAAGAATCCTAATGCCAACAGAGAAACATGATGTGTGGTTTTTATGAATCAGTGATGGCTTGCCTTCTAAAAAATCCAGATTAAACTCGCTTTTATGTAAGTTTTGTAAATGATGTTTGGATTACGGTGAGGCTGAAGCAAAGATTGAAGGTACTTACATTAATTAAACAAAATCACTTTTTAGTACAGTAATTCTGCACTCCTACTAGGAGAAAGAATAATATAATAAGAATTTGATAGCAATAGGAGACTATAAATCAAGAGCACAGGGAATTGAAACTCATCCCACAATGATTTAATTAACTCAGCGGTATTCTTCTAATAAGAAAAATGCTATTAAACTCCAACTAACATTCCCTTCTGTTTAGGAAGTGGAACAAACTGTATCTGCAAGCTCTGGAGGAATGCAAAATCATCCCATTACCTAAACAATGAATTCCAAGTTCATTTTTCCCCGTGTGTCCACACACAAACACCACTTAAGTGAAGAGGGACATTTCAAACAGAGTTCCACTTTTATCGTGGGCACAGATCATTGTCCTGAAAATTACAGGAAGCCCAAAGAAGCCTTTTACCTGCTGTGAATGAACAGCATTACTCCTGATACCTGATACTTAAGCAATGACCATGCTGATGGTTTGGAAATTAACAAACTGAACACTGGCTTTGCTATCCATCCCTAGAAGTAGATGCCAGCAAGCAAGCAAAAACTTGGGTATCTTCCCAGTCCTGCACTACATATGTCCACAGCATCCACCAGGGGATCATTGGCAGCTCAGCCACGGGTGCCAGCACAGCTCAGTAAGGGCTGCCACAGCCCACCTCAGGAAGGACCTCGTGGTCAGCTCACCTACCCGCTGCTGCCAACAACGTGGTGCCACAAGGTCAGGTAGGATACACAGCAGAGGCTTTAACCTATGAGTTGGTGCTTTCTTTCATCTGGGTAGCAGAGGTCCAAAAAGGTTTCTGTCCAAAATGCCTAAAGTTGACCTGAACTCACACCTTGAGTCCAGACAGCACAGACATCAAGGAGAGGTGAGACTCAGTGTAGCTATTCCTACTATGTTGAGTGACTCTTTAAAGGCAATCAGCATAAAGTTATGACATCTCAACCATTCATTTATGGTGTAATTACAGACACTCAGTATAGTTCTGGGATTAGTTTTTGATTCCCTACTGCACTTATGTTTACACCCAAAAGCATTCCTGCCTGCCTCACTAGACACAGAGGGAATTGGAATTCCTCTCATGTTATATTTTCTAATTTTTCACTGCACTCTCAGCCTGATACCTTCTCAGTTCTGTCAATTCCCGATCAAAGCACAGAACAGTGTGACATTAATAAAATATAGCAAGAGTAATGTTGTGCAATAAAAATGTGCAAGGGCACATGCAACTTAGATGCACACACAAAAATCTAGCGTGAACACACTGATGCAGTTACTGCAGCATATACTACAGACTGCTCAGTATCACTTCTGTGCAACAGACTTCTTAAAACCACTGCAAACATTACTGTGTGGCTGGAGACTAAGTGCGGGCACCAGCACACGTGGAACAGGGCAGGCTTGGGTCAGCTTGGTTCCCATCCTGCTGTGTGTGCCAGACCACCTTCAGATGGACACTGCATTCCCCTGCGTGCTGCTGCTGGTCCTAACCACGTAACCCTCCTTCCAGCACGCTCCTGCTGCCGGAGCATGGCTTCTGGGTAGGGAGCCAAAACGCTCCTGGGAGCTGGGCCAGGTTTATGTCATTAAAAACAAAAAAATCCCAACAAATAACATACTCTTGGGTTTGAGCATGAGATGCCCTTAATATTTCCAGTAATTCATTTTGGGACTGTAACTACTGTTCTGGCACTTTCCAAAAGGAAGAACAAAGAGACTAATTCCTTTCTACCATAAAGCCTCTTGCTGTAGCAGGCGTGAGGAAGCAGGAACAGCAGCTTTGACTCTGTGCTGATCTCAGTCCCCGGCAGACCACGTGTGGGGCTCCAGCTGGAGAGCCTGCCGACCCGCCGGGTGACCAGCACTAAGAGTGCTGAGGACTGCCAGTCTTTAGCTTAGTACAGCACACTCGTTAGTCTTCAGTTATTCATCACTCCCTTCTTCAGTAATGAGTAAGTGAGACTTTGAGAACCATGTGAGCTCACTCCTCACCCCAGTTTCTTCAGGACTAAGAGGACAACATGTTCTCATGACAGAGGAGACAACCCAGCAAGTAATGCAATGTCTTTCCTACATTACCCATCAAATTAAGCTCGTTCAGTCCAGGAAAGTTTTATTTCTCTGAACAAGAGAGGGGCACCCAGGGATGTGCAAGGCCTGTTTTCATGCAGTAACATCACTGCCCTGCACTGGAGGCTTGCTCTTTCCCGATTTTTTCCAAAAACCAATCACAACTTCGTTTAAAAAAGGCATCAGAGTAATGCTGCAGAGCAATTTATGTATGATTTATTTAATTAGCTTAAGAAGCTTGCTTCAAAGAAAGATCTGAAGGAGAAAGAAGCATGTTTCATGGCAGATACCCATGAAAACCCGTATTTTAAAGTTAGGCCAAAAAGGTTAGGCTTGGACCTGGACCTAAGGAAATGTCCAGACTATATCCAGCTATAGATCTGGCCTGTTTAGAGAAAGTAATGTCCTGTTGACTCATTCTGATGTATTTACTTTCAAAATGTCTTGTTACTAAAGATTATTCCACCGCAGGATCAAGTACAAAATTTGCTGTCACAGACGCAAAATCTAACTTAGTACACAATGCTTGCACTATATAGAAGCTTGTATTTTTATACAGCTTCTCTTTTGGAAATCAACATCCTTGTCTTCAAAAGAGCCAATATAAAAGTTTTACGGGAAGAAAAATAAAAAATGTGCATCATAACATGCAATTAGAACAATTAAAACTAAGAAGTCTGTTTATAGGAGTTCCCTTGAAGGGTAACTAAATACAGAAAAGAGAATGGCGTTAATTCATACCCATTTGTGAATTTAATTTGCTAGAAAAGAGTAAATAATTTTGGTACATCAAACTGCTTTTTGGAAGTTTGCCTGGGCTGTATAGAGGGGGGATGTGAGAAGTTTGCCCTATTTTTACAGTTGAAAGCTTCATTGACTCACACAAGATACTTAAGCCTAATATCCTGTGGCACTGCAGTGACCTACATGTAATTATTGCATGCTTTTTCCAAAATATTTGTACACAACCAGAAATTATAACCTAAGTTACCAACTAGTTCTTAGTTTATACCAGCAACACAAAGATGGACTTCAGTTGGTGGTAACACAGCTGTCCGATGTTTGGTCTTGGTTTGGCGTAATTTTCTGGTTTCCATTTTTCTTAGGCAAACATATTTATCCTGTTAAGGAAACAATGTTTTAAAAACTTTCAGCTGCCCCTTCTCCCAGCCCGCAGCCACTGTCCCCCTCAGACGCTGGGGTGATCTTGTGCCTGTAGGTGTGCGTGCACCTTACACACAAGGATGTGGGGAAAAGGGAGACACAGAAAAATATCAAATAGTCTTGCAGTGCTGCATGGTGTCACCCAGAACATGCCCTTCCTGATCCCATCTTTTCTTGTCCTTTCTAAGCATGGAAAGTGGGAGTGGCTTACATGCTCTCAGCTGTCTGCTCTGGGACCTGTAGGGAGGGGCAGATGGGTGGTACTTAAGAGAACAGAGAGGCACATGATGAAGAGGGGAATGCTTGCGCATGGACTCATCAGGCAGCTCCTGCCACCCTCCTCCTGTCCAAGCTCACAGATAATGCTGCTCTCAACTCAAAAACTTCAGAGCTCTTTGTCAGCCACCACTTGAAGTGTCATGCTTTCTCCAAACACAAGACATCTGCATCATCTCACTCACCACATCAATAGCTGAAGTAGCTACTGGCTCAACAGCACAGCTAGTTGGCACTTTTCATCCAGGTACTCACCAGCTGGTTGGCTACATTACTAAAACTTCAGTGGTGCCAGTTCTTACAGACCCATGTGCTGTTCACTATCAACAGGCTGGCATCTAACATTTTTCACTCTAAAACTTAGCTCAAAATGGGCTTTTTCCACCAGCAGTCCTGTGATAAAGTATCACAGTGCTGAACTCCAAAGGAGCATGTATTTCTTTAATTACAAGTAATTTCTTAATGTCTACCACTGGATGTGTTTGGTCACGTAACCGTATTAGCGCAGACACTGCCCCTGCGCAGGCTTTCAGTGCAGGACAGACTTTGAAACGTAACCTAAAGGTTCACAGTAATTTTTCTTCCAAGCATTTTACTACCAAATTATGTGCCAGTCTCTTCTAAGTCTTTTATTACCAAATTATGTGCCAGTTTCTCGACTTATGTGTACTCAAAACCCAAAAATTATCTACAAGATCTTTTCATTTAAGCTTTTTTTTTCTTATTTTTTTTTCTCTACAGCAGAGAAGATTATCCAGAGTTTAAAAAAATACCAAAAACCAACCCAAAACCAAATCTGGAATTATTTCAATAAACCTAACATTCCAGTTTTACCTTCCAGGTTGCTTCTCCCATTAAATGACTATCCCATTTGCCTCCATGTGTATTTAGTTTTGTGCTAATACAGAAGACCCGCTGTGTCTCACTGTTCTCTGTCTTCGGGGGAGCAGCTGCATTACGCTGCAGCAGCCATCAGCTTTAAAAGCAGTATTCAATGCCTGACTGGCAGCAGAGACAGAGGTGACATACAGCTTCCTGCTGTGGTGATATTAGTAGCATTACCCAACAGATCTCATAAAAAAAAATTACAAATTAAATTATTCCTGATATGGGCAATTTTTTAACTAAGATAAATAAAATGCTTCATCATCATGAGAAAAAAAAAAAAATCTACCACAAAAAAGTAAGAAAGGCTTATTACAGTTACTTTTCGTTGTTTTACTGCTTCCACCTTTCTTTGCTGAACAAAGTAAGAGTACGAAACAAATGCAGAGCAGTAAATAAAGCAATGCTTTGAACCTCTTGTTAAAAAAAGCGGTGGCAACTGCATAAAAAAAAATAAGGACGATACTCAAAAGCAACAAGAAATTAATATCTCAGACTCCAGCTACATGAATAAAATTTTGCATATGAGAAAAAACAATATCAATTTTTTCAGCTGAAAATATAATTCAATCTTTGTGACCTGAATGCTCCTTTACTCACTCTTTCATTCGCACATGCATCCTTTTCCTATAGGGAATAATATACTGGGAAAAAGTTTTAGCAAAACGTGAACAGAGCTGGCATTTCTTTATGTGCAAGGCTTGGCAATATGACATGAGACTCTTCTGTGCTTAACAAGACCAGTCTTTAAATTCCTCTTGCATAACCACCACTAGGTTTTATCATTGCAGAGTTGTATTTTACTACTATGAAAAAATAAGACTGAGGTGTTCCACAAGGAACAATATTAACAGCACTGCATTTCTTATGAAGTCCTACCAGACAACCTAGCTTCCCAGCGACCCCCCACTGTTTCACATGGTCAGCAAACAAAATATCCACTCCTTTCTGAAATCCCCTATGGCTACATTACCCTGGGTCCCTCTCAAGTGCCATAGGTACGAGCTGACCAAAGGCAACACTTCCTCCACACCATGAGTGTGTTGTGATGCCCTGTGTGATCAGAGATGCAGCATTGCTGGCTGGAACTGCTGTTTGCTTATTTAGCTGCAAATGCTTGAAAAGCACAAAAGGAATCACTTTTCAGTAACACCTCATATATCTCCTGTAATCAGAACAGCTCATTCCAATCTTCAGTTTTAATCTTTGTTTCTAACCTGTGAGCAGAGAACCTGAAATTAAGCATCTTGACGTTTAACCTTGATTTTCATTTAACATTGTATTTATATTTTTCTTAAAGCACAACTTACTTTACCTAACTGCCAGCTACTAAAACATGCTATTACAGTCCTTTAACTAAGCTGATCACTTGCTTTGTTAACCAGTAGTTTATCTTATGTCTATGGACATTTATCTAAGCCAGAGCATGTCCTAAAATAATTTACTCAAATTCCCAAACTTTGTATTTTTTTAATAGGATGAAGTTGGAAAGATGCATAACATTTCTTAAGTTATTGATTTTTTTCACGCATGATGTTTAGCAGACTGCACTGAAGGGAACTAGAACTGGGTTAAACAAAAATTACAAGGAGGCTGAACAGATTATTTTGTTATCCGAGAACGTTCCATGTTTAAAATTGAGGTATTAAAAATGGTTTTCTTCCTTCACAAAGAAACTGAAGCTATTGTTTTTTACTTTTGTCCATCAATACGTCAGACTAGAGAGTTTTTTCAGTTCTGTTCCTCTGTCCCTTCATTAAAGAGAGGAAAATAATTCATTAGAGAGGAAAAGAACACATTCCTAACCTTCTCTCACCCTGAGCCAGTGTTTCTCATCTGCCTCCAATGAGCTCATAAGCTGAAACAAATGGTGTATCTGCATCTACAAAACGTGCCACTATTGTCCAATATGCTCAATCTCCTCAGCTTGTACCCTAAAAGCTCTTACCACTGGATTGTCTTTGATTAACAAATTCCGGTGCAGGCATATCTGCACAATATAAATTCTTTCATTTTAGGCTTTCAAAACATTTGTCAGAAATTTCCATTTTAAAATTAGGTAGATTTTTAAAAAAAATAAAAATTACAAGTAAAATTGAGGAAAAAACCCTTTTATTCTGTATTCATAGCCATCTTCTTACATACATTCAAAGATTGATTACTTCTATATTTATCTGCTGTTAAACCACTAGATTCTGAATTCAATCAAAAACTGACTGTCAGATTATTTAGGATTCTTTAAGGCTTTACAGAGCACTGCTTAGGGTGGCTTTGTTAATTTTAGTAAAACATATACCTAAAAAGCAAAGAATCCCTGAAGCCAGGAAATATTTGGAGAGGTAAACGCAGGTTCATCAGCATCTACAGTTTGTTTTAGAGGGACATTTATGCTGCTGTCATGTTGCCAAGTGCCAGGAGGCAGAATTGCCCCTGGTTTTGTCTCCCCAGAGTCAGATCAACACTGCCTTGGCAAAACAGCCTCTCTCCTTAGCCAGTACCTAGGTTTCTGACAGGGCCCTGTGCTAAATTCCCAACAGGATGATTCAACTTTTTCCCAGGGCATTATTTGGTTGTCTGTCATGTACGTGGTAAGAAATACAGTAAAACCAATGAAGATGTGCCGTATCTTTCAAGACAGCAGGCAGCTGTTTATGGTGATGCAAGGCAATTAGGGTCTACTGCTTGCATCTGAACTGCCCACCCAAACACTTTCTTTGTCAGAGCAGATGTAAGAGCTAATTACAAACTAACTGAGCAATGACACAAAACTTCTTAGTATTTCTGGGTACTCAAGCACAGAACTGTTGTAAGCCAATAGTAAGAGTAACTCATCCTTTCATCCCCATGCAAGTCAGGACAGTTTACAAAATACAGGTTTTTGAGCCCAGCTTTAGTCTTTCAGTGTGATTGAGGAATGATACAAAACCAGATTATTGTTTCTCAGAAAGTGGAGTAGGACAGAGAAGAGAAAGTGAAATACTGCTGAAGTTACTGCTCTGGACCACATGGGAACACACTTGTCTTCACTGTCAAGAACCCAGAAAATGACTCCACCAGCCTTCCATGGGATAGCACTCCCCTTAAATCCCATTACAAGGAGCAGTTACATGCTAGTTACATGCTCTAAGGACACTACTTTGCTTTTGAGCAGCTTCATGAAAAATAGCAAAATAAAACACCACTATGTCTTTAAAGAATTCATCTGTTAGTGTTTTTGCGGCACCTAGAACATGCAGTATAAACTGCATAGATCCTCCTCCAACTCTAAGCTAATGACTTCTGAATTAGTTAAGTCTTTATACTGAATAACAAAATCTGAAAGATATTAGGCATTACTGCTTTGTTCATAACATGCATTTATCTGAAAAAGGTTTACTTCATTTATACACTTCATTCTTACAAACCTTTTAGTAAAGGTCTGAAGCCTATTTGAAGATACTCTCTCGGCCAGTGCTGCCCTACTCACAGACAAAGTCTACAAGTGTTTTTACTTATCTTGAAGCTTTTTTTCTGCCTTCAAAATGAAGTAGTCCACTGCTGTTTTGCACGCAAATGGATGACCCAAAGCTTCGTCCCATACTCACATGCTTACTAGCAGGTTGACTCTGAGGTAAAGATCCAGGGGCCAGCACTGGAGAGCTTGCGGGGCTACAAAGTTCTGGGAAGGGATTTGGGATGGCCGGCAAAGATGATGTTCTGAACTGCTGTTCTTCTTCTTGAAGACGCCTGTAAACACAGAAGGACTAAGCATTAAGAGGAGCCAAACTGGCATCACTAGACCTGGATCTCCTGCCCCACCATTTACAACGGACACTAAAGACAAGAAATCAAAACCACTCTTTCTCCAAGCAACTGCTATACAGTTACAGAAACTGCTAGCACAAAGTAAGTAACTGCACGTGAAAAATGACCAGTCAGGCATCTATTCTGTTTTGTTGCTTATAATTGATCACTTGGGTAACTGAGGTAACTGTGCAAATAAAATAAACAGAAATATCTATACAAATCACTGTTGTAAGCACTAGATTATGAGCTTAAGCTCTGTGTGCCAGGAAGACAGTAAAGCTCTTTCAAACCAATGTGAAAGAGAACACAACAGCTGTCACTTGGAGCTAAATTACACATGAATTTGAAAACTAGTGTGTACCCCACTGTAAAGTTCTCTAGGATGACACTGAAACAAATACTGTCACCTCTTTTTAATACCAGATTCTATCTCCAAGTAACTCAACATTTCCTGGAGAAATTAAAATGCAAAGCCTCAGCTTCAGCAATAAGCTGCAGTTACACCCTCCCACCTCATGCCAGTCGTACAGTCACTGTTCAGGTGAGTTGGCATCTACCCAAATACGCCTCATGACTCTACAGAGGACCAACAAGAGTTTCAAGTTCCAGTTTATAATACATCTGCACTGCCCACACCAACAAAAGGAAAACTAAACCCTACCAAAAAAGCTGCAAGACCTATTAATGACCATAGGGATGGCTTTAGGTTTCCCTATTGCCAGGGCATCACCACTGACGATGCACTAGGTGAGTGCAGCAGGCTGCCCTTCAATGCCTAGGCAGAAAGCACCATCTAGTGGCAATCGTGGAAGTTTCCAGGGATAATCAACTAACTCCTGGATTTGAAAGGTAAATCATTAAAACCTTAATTTGCTCTCATTTTATCCCATGCCTTCAGCAAGCCGAGCCTCCTTTAAAAAACAGCCTGGGAGACTGCTGGTTTTGCCCCTGGAAGTGTGTTCCACTTTGGGTACACTCACTGTCTTTGACTGTATCAGAACCCAAGGGATGATAAAATTTAACTGCTATGAAATCTGCTCCACAGGTAACTCTGTCCTGCGATTTAGTTGTCTTGGTGTTCCACGAATGAGACTTAGAGATCTGGGGGTTTCCCATAAATAGCAGGTTCCAACCGTAACCATGACAACTACATGCCAACAATTACTTGACCGGCCTGATTTTTTTTCTGTGCTGCCCGTGTGTGCAGTTCCCTAGAGCACAGGGTAAAAAGGACAGCGTAAGGTTGCTTCAGACCAGTAGACATGTCATATCAGCAGCTGTGCAATAGTGCGCTGTACTGCAGGTTTTTGACTAACCTCTGTTGTAAGAAGTGGAACCGCAGACTCAACACAACTAGAAAAGTGTGGTTTCTTTAAAATGGGAATTCTCTGTGCTGCGCTCTGCTGTGCCTGTACTGCTGCCAGTGTGTCGTTTACTTCATGACTGATACACACATGAACCTGTGCTCTTAAGAGGCCACAGTCAATCACTCTGTTCTGGCTGCCAAGAAGATGCAGTCATCCCTCTCTGTAGGGGTCTAGATAAAGCTGAGTGAAAGTTTTGCTACTACTTTCTTTAATAATAAACACATCATATTCTTGTGTGTATGGAACTACGTATTTCAGAAAGGCAGAGTGTTCTTAAAATACAGTTGCTAAGTTTTGAAATGGAAAAAATAGTTTAAATCAAGTGTTTTGATTGAGATATTTACAAAACATCAACAGTTATAGTACTCCAGGGAGAACATTTTCTAGTACAACCTTATTCAAGGTTAAGTATGAAATACTTGTAGAATTAATTGCATCATCAGCTGACCTGGTTGCAGTGAAGTTACTGCATAGTACCCATTCAAATAGAAAAGCTGCCTGTCTTAAGTATACCGTTCCTACAGGTAATACATCACTGTAAAGAATTAGAAACAACCTGTTCCACATCTGGGATTTTTGTTTTATTATATTATTGCTTTTCACTTCTTTTAGAGAAGACACTGTTAACTAGAAGGAAAGAAATTCATTTACCTACTCATGCTGACAGGAGCTCCTTTCCTCCTGCTGCCTAAAAAGAAGATTTTAATAACCTCTATATCACCTATAGACCATGTCATCACCATCAAGAGTTTTCCACTTAAAGTTTGAATTCCAGTCCTCATCCTTAGAACAGGGAAACAACTTTAATACTTATTTTCTCTGGCAATAACTCACACAATGCACTCAAGTGAGTGAGCTGAAAGTGCTCTAGGAAGAAAAGTTAAATAGCTAAGATGTGCTCCCTTTTTGTTTGTTTGTCTTGGACTGTCCAGGAGACCTCTACAAAGAGAGGTAATTTCTGTATATCAAAACTACTTGAACACAGCTTTATCTATCTATAAGATGTCTTACATTTAAAAACACCAAGAAGCTGTCAGTAGGCACTGACAGAGGTATAGTTTTTAACAGTTTGGAAATAAATCCAAATACGGATATAATTCGTGCCAATTGGTACCAATGATACGCTTCTACATGTCAACTACTGCAGATACATCCAACCTTGATGAGAAAAAAGGCAATAACACATGGAAATATTATGTCCTTCACCTACTTGGTACATTTTTCCATGCAGAAGTCCAGTCTAACGCTAGTAGGTTCCTTACTGAAGTGGATCTCATTTTTTAAAATGTAGTTCTTTTGAAACTTGTTGGTGACGACTTAGCAAAAGGAGGGGAATCCCTTGTTCCTACCTGACTGCCATGATGCGCACTGGCTGAGACCGCTGCACCTTCTGCCGCGGAGACGTGGGCTGCAGTGTGCCAGAGCCCGAGGACGGCAGCTGGCTGCGGTTGAGCTGACCATTTTGAAGGAGTGGAGTGGTTTCCGACTGCATACTGCATGTAGAGTATAAACTCTCAAATGAGGAATTCATGTCATTTACCAAAGCTTCTAGGTCCACATCATCATCTGGAAGACAAAATAAAGGCAGTGTAACACACCTGGAAGTCCCGGATAAAAAATATATGGCAAGAGCAAAGACTAAGTTTCAGGAAAACTATCACCTAATTTCATAGTTATATTTTTAAAAGGCAAATTCATATTGCAGGATTTATTTATTTATTTATTTAAGGGCAGAAAACCACAGCTAGTAACAGTCAGCAACAGACATTTGTTTCATCTTCCTTGGTGAAAAGCTGCTTCTGGAGAATGAATTATTTCTGTTATAATATTTACTATATATGTGTGTGTGTATATAACCAGAATTTGGTGGGATTTTTAATAATGACAATGCTAACGTGAAGCACCACTTCACTTACTGATAAACTGACATACATTTCAAATATCTCAGTTCAGCTTCTCAATGTATCAAGTTTGGCTGGTCAAACAGTATAATAAATGCTTTGCAAGACCAAATAATTTAAAAGGAAAAAACACAGGACAGTGCTGCAGAAGTCAATAGCTGGAAGACACACTCCTTTGTTGCGTACATTGGAAAGCGATCATTGTATCTTGTTAAAAATGCCACCTATATTTCTGCGTATTTTTGTGATACAGTATTTTGAAGGGCACTCAAAGTACTTTCATATAAAAAGATTTATCTGTATCCTTGCTCTTCCAGTGTGATAGATAGATCCCTGCCTTAAAGAGCTCAGCATAAATAAATGAGGGATGTGGTGTGGTTGACTGGAGGAACATCAGTCCCTAAAAAGGGCACCAACCTTTCTATATAGGCCACCTTACCTCACTGTAAATAAGTAACTTGTGCTCAATCATTCCTCCTTAACGATCATAATTACTCTGCAAGACAACAGAACTCTGGAAGCCCTTTGCACTAACCACTCTTTGAACTCCTGTCGCAAAGCACTGTAATTACTCCCTGGCCACAAGTTACATCACTCCCTATCAGGAGTTCAGCAGGCTGACGAACACACACATCGATATGTGCTTCTGGTTACAGCACAGCCACTGCCTGAACAGCTACTTCTGACCAAACAGAGCTTTGTGCATGCAAATATGTGCCCTTGTTTTCCAGCTGTATCGACTGGCTTGGCAAAATATACCATTGCTGCCCGCAAATTTTCTGTTTCACAAAACTTTTCATGACAGGGATGGTAAGTAGAGAAGCAGTGGGGCTAGCAAATAATTAAACAGCACTATGCAGCTAAAATACACCCTATTTTCTGATAGCCATTCTTTTGCCATGTTTTCTAGGTAAATGAACCACCATAAGCAGCAATTCAGCTTGCAACCGACTGCGCAACTTTCTTTTAGATACTGTAAAAGACTTTGTACTAATATCACATTTCTTGAGGATGTAATCTGAAAAAGCACCACTCTATCTCTGTCCACCACCATAATGGCATCTGAACATGGCATTTACACAGCAATTGTTTGGGATGCTGACAATCCCAGTTCTCAGTGTTGGATGAACAAAAGATGAGCTCAGAATTAAACAGGTGCTGGTCATGTCTCTACATCTGAGCTCTATTTAGTGACCAGAAATACTGTGTTCCTCACTGAAAGTCACTAGACTCTTTATAAAGTAACAGTCACCTGGTCTTCACTGAAAATGTACTCAGAGGATTGCTAGGTTTGATCATGTGTCAAAAAAGAAACCAACAAAAATTCCCATATCACCCCACAAACAGGTTTCTTCCTTTCATTTCTTTATGGTAATTACCCTCCATCTCTGTACGTTACAGCTACTACACTACAACTGCGACTCACCCTCCCTAGGCTACACCATCTTTCCAGTCAGCCAATTCACGCATTTTAAACAATCTAAGCTTTGCTTTGCTTGGACAAAGTCTACAATAATTTTCCTGCTATTTTTAGCTATCTTGAGACAGAGCTGCAATTTAAATTTCATTCCATCCTCCAGATTCTTATCGTATTGGGAGGGGACATATTGAAAACACTTCTTGAGCAATCACAAGGGAATGACAGGAGTATAAAGAGGAAGAGGCCAAATTACAAGGCTTTTGAATTATATCACTCATCTTAAGTACAAGAATACTGAGCTGTAGGGTGTCAGATGGCCATGAAGTAAAAGCTTAGGGGCTGGATGTAGGACTCTTTTATAAAAGACAGACCCTGGCCACAAAGTCAGGGAGTAAATTACAGCAACTAACAGCAATTGTTTAGCAGAGTGAAAAGTAGAAAGGGAATAAAGTCAAAGCATACATTCAGTGAAAGTCTGTATGGCTTGGTCCATTTATTAACAACTTAGACAAAGCTATTAGCATGCAAGATCACTATGCTTTCAGGTGATTGTAACATGGAAGGAATGATTTAGACTCATCTAGAGATATCCCTGAATAATCGAATAGTTACAAAGATGTCCTATGTAGTCTAATATGCATAAAATGAGGCACTTCATGCAAAATACTAAGCAAACCAAGTACATAGTTTAAAGCATTGAATTCCCATTAGCAGGCTTTTAAGTATACCAATTACACACCTAAATTCAATTTCCAACAGGACAGTCACTGACAAGGTGCATATAGAGTTCTCCTAATAATATGTTGCACTAAAGTCCAGAATCTGGCTTCACTCCTCTGTCAGCTCCTTTTCTCTGTGAGTGCAGCACTGCAAATAATAGCCCTCAGTCTTGCTATAAAACTTCTGCAGGAGCACAGATCCGTAAGCTTTTTGAAGACAAAGCCTGCAATCTTGAATTTCATACAGTTTCATCTCTATTCAAAGGCATTTACTACTAAATACCATTATGTTTTGGAGAGATTTCAGCATTATGCAATAGGAAACCTCACTGCTTTAGCCTACACCTTGGAAGCACCAGCAGATGTCTCAGCCTGCCAAGTAATCCGGTATGTTACTTGTGATGGTTCTCTACAGAGCTTAAGTAAATAAAAATCAAACATGCCATCCACGGGATTTCTAACTACTTTAACCATCTACATGTACACTGTCCAGAAGGGTATTTCATATATACTGCAATCCTTTGAATATCTTTCTCTATCAACCAAGTGAGCCTTCACCAAGAGCACTCTGTGTGTGGGAGGAAAAAAAACCAAAAAACTGACAAAACTGACTTTGAGGAGACTTGCTAGTTAACAGCAAAGTTTGCAAATCACTGTTCTCTGAGCCAGCATGGCACCATGCTGGTCCTCTAAGTCTGTGCACACAAATTCTGTGACTCCTCTGGAAGGATTTAGCAGGCAGAGTTGCAGGTTCCTGAGGCACCTTCAGCTTTCCAGCTATCCTGCAAACATGCACTTCAGGGATACAAAAGGATATTTTCCTTAATCTGTACTCAATTCTGTCATAAGATCAACGAGTGTGAAAGTGGATATTCAAGGTCTATTTTTTCACTTCAACTGAACAGCATAGATGGTAGCTTATCACTTCCACGCACAAATATGCAAACAGCTTTTGAATGTAATTTTTAAAGGAAAACACTTGCAAAACCTCGCTCTGACATACTTCTGGTGTTGGACAGGGTACTGGCAGTTTTATAGACTATTCTGTGAGCAATGTTCTTTCTCAAACTAGAACCAAAGTGCATACACTATCAGTTGCCTGAACTTCATCTTGCTTCTTTGGCCACAACTTGTTAAACTTTGGCTTTGTTCAGAACTCAGCTCCACTAGATGTTGCAAATAATATTTTCAGTAAAGTAGATCATGATTTCAATTATAAGAAAAAATTTTAAAGTTCCTATTCAAGGAAAAAAGAAAACTTAGTTACAAAACCTCTACTGAGCTGGTAAGACAAACTATTGTGTTCCACGAAAACAAAGCACTTGGAATACTTTTTGAATATTTTCAAACACGTCATTGGAGGGATGATAACCCCTAAATTACACCTGAGCCAACTTTAATCTATGCTTAACCATGTCCCACTTGTCTTTCTGTTTCTAGTCCTTCTCTATCCCTTAGATCCTCATTTATTTACTTATTTTGGTAGTTGTTGGCCTTGACATGTTAAGCTCAGCTAACAAGACTAAGCGGGATCCCACTTATTGTGAAGTGACATAAAGCTGAAATGATCCCTGCTCATCTTCATCTGTGCCAGCCTCCCGAAGAAAGCAGGTATTTCCATGGCTATCAAGGGGCTTGTTGCATTGCAGAAACACTGTTTACTGAAAAAAAAAAAAANTGGAGAGAATCACAGCTTTTGACTACAGCCAGGATGCATGTCATATGTCTCAATGGCAGTTCAGCAAATACCCTCCCGTTTTACATATGGTCTACAGTTCACAGGAAACACTAAGAAAAGCACCACAGGACTTATGTGACCCGTGATTTAAGAGGCTTATAAAAACCTTTTATTTTAAAAAATAAATTACTTCCTTCTTGTTTGCTCATTTTTTAATTTAATCAGCCAGCAGTATCCCTCGTATCAGTTCACAGAAAAGATTGATGCAAGAGCTACTAAGAATTCAGTAATTATAAAAAGGTTATAACACTTTTCTGTTGCCATATAATTAAGTTTGATACTATATGAAGCCTAACAGCATGTATGTAAACAAGTGTCTGAAATAGTAAGGCAGCTGTTGATTGATCCCCTCTTCCTATTTGACAACCTGTATCCGGCAATCAGTTCCCCAAAATGAGTTTCAGTGCAGCACATTCCAGATCCATCTTGATAAAAGAAAGCAGCTAAGATAGAACTACTGTAAGATTTCACTCAAGTTTAGCTAAGTAGAAGACGGTATCAAAGTGGTTAGCAGGCCCTCCTGCACACAGGAATTGACCCTCAAGGAGGCAGATGGAAACAGTGAAAGAAAAGGAACACAGCTGTATATATCCTAGCATCTTGCATTGATGATGCAGTGAAACACTATGTAAAATACAGGCGATACAGGGAAAATATATTTACATTAACACGAACAGAAGGACTTAACCAGAATTTGAAAGAGGGAAAAAACCCCAACATATGAAATACTTGTGGTAACCACCTCAACATCCTGTTTCAAATCTTCTAAAACTGCACTTAAGTTACTCTGGTTCATAATGGTGATGCAAGTATGTTTTGCAAGGGTTTTGGTATTGTGGAAATATCATGTTTTATGATCAAAAATGCAGGTAAGGATTACCACAGTGAGATGTGCATACAAACTCCTTTCGCAAGACAATCCCTTATTCAGGGGACCCCTTGCACAAGCACAGTGCAGGATACCCCTCCACTGTCGCATCCAAACGCTGTTTTGGTAAGACTTTTCAGAAATCCCAGTCACTAAAACTTTTTGGAAGTATACCATTGCTAGCAGCACACAGTCGTAATGATACAAAAAGAAGTCCATTCTAGGTAACACTCATACTCCTCTGTTACCTTCTTCCTCTGTGCATGTAACTACATTTGCTATGTTCACAGAAATGTCTCACATCCCTCCATACTCTGGATTCAGCTTCCACTAATGCCACAGGCACCAGCTGACTGTGCCTATTATGATCTGCAATTCTTGTACAATTGCTACCTACAGCCCCACTACAGATGCATGCATTTAGTACTTGGCAGCTTGTACACCTCTGAGAGATGCATGCAACAGACGGTGGATGATAATTAGCAGATCTCTTACAATTTTTTTAAAACCCCACAGTGACCTCTACAGTGATGCTGCAGCTGAATGACACTCTCCGTTCCCAACACCAGCTCCAATCCTATGCAATCTCTCCCCTCCTAATTTCTTGAAAACACCATACAGGTGGATAGTTTTGCACAAGAAACAAAAAGACAATATAAAAAATATTTGCAAACCTTATGCTTTCACACTGTTCTCCAGATCTGAGAATGTTGTCAAACCCAGTTATAAAAATATCAAGACTGCCTTGGTTGAACATTAGAAGCTTAGAGGTTTTTTTGTTCATTTCAAGTGAAAGCAGAAGACACAAACACAACTTCATGTACTAGAGGCATCACCAACTCCAGAGTGATGACAGTCTGAATTAAAAATTACAAGTCTGAACCCTAAAACTTTAAATACCCTTAAGATTTAAGTAAATCTCCTTGTGGGACTCTGCACTGAAGACTCCTTTCCTTCATTACATTATAATGTTCTTCAGCTTAAGTGAAATCCTCTACTTTGCACTGTAACTGTGGTAGCTGGCCTACAAAATGTCACATCAGTGCACATGCAGCTTCCAAAATGCTAAATGGACCATGCCATGGAGAGAAGGGCAAGAAATAGAGATGCTGCTTGGTAAAAGAGCATGAAATTTAGATAGGCATCTGTGCTCTTTGAGCATGCTGAAACACCACACAGAGAAATCAACATGAACTTGTAACTGCTCCAGTATCCTCTGGGTAATTTTTAAATGGCACACGCATCTACTCCCATTTCTGCCAGTAAGGCTTTGATGGATAGCACCAAACGTATGTACATCAATTACAAGTACCGGAGAGAATTCCCTTTGTAGATACCTCTTTTCTAAAGGTTCATGGTTGGACTTCAGATACATTCTTAAAACACACCTGAAAAGACTTCTTGAAATACAAGACAAACTAAATTGAACAAAATTAATGTTGCTAGGTAACAACTATAGGAGTAAGCTACATGTTTAATCCCAGAGACAGACTAAGGCAAAGCATGTCTCTGGTGGAGATTTTAACAGGTTTGCCCTATGATGATGCTGCAGTTATTCACAGACAACATTCAGAAGTACCTCCCAGTGTGTATGTTCCCATTTCTAACCCAAGAACTGTAGAGTCACGCTGGTCCTTTTGTAGAGTGGATTTGGTTGCCTTGGACAGATAATTGCTATAGGTGGGTATCACCACGACCACCACAGCTGAGCCCTTGCTCAACTCTAAGGCGCTCACAAGTGTTGAAGCACTAATGGCATCACTATGAGAGAGGGGTTTGAAATCCATGGAAAACATCTAAAACACTTAGAATTCTGATTATGCATATTGCAACTATAAGAGATAGAACTAAAATATGTAAGTCATGGCTAGTTCCTTTTCCAGACACACACACCCTTTAGAAAACAGAATTGAGATTCAGTCTCCCTGATACCTTTTTTTTTTTTTTTTAGGAAATTTGCAGCTTTGAAAACCAAAACCAAACAACAACCAAAACCAACAACAAAAACCACACACAAAAAAACCACAAAAACAAAAAAACCCCACACACATACAAAAAAACCCCCAAAAACCAAACAAAAAATCCCAAACCAAAAACAAGGTAGAAAGAAAGCATGTCTTCCTTAAAAAAAGCATCAGGTTGAAGTTTGAAGCCAAAGTCAAACAGGACACCAGCTGCTCCTGTGTGACTGCACAGACTGCGGGCCTGCCCATCTCCTGCTGTGTGAGCACCCCACTCCCTTGTGCCCCTACCACTGGAACTCCTGAGGACAGCAATCACAAGCAGCTGATGGCCTTTCAAAACCCTCTTTTCAGGCCAATGCCTGCACAACCACTCCTGCACAGTAAATACCGAGTAAACACATCACTTAAAGCAGAATATCAGATTAAGTAGACCTCTGGGAAATTGCCATTCTTGATTTGATTACAAAATCGAGTCAAAAGACTGATTTTAAAGAAACTGGTAACATCTGCAGTTTTCTTCCATGAAGTTCAGGGTTTTCCTGTACCATTTTCTCATGTCACCTACTTTTATCTCATTAATTTAAGGAAAAGATTGAGAAAGACCTTGAAAAGAAAAGAAAGCATTTATTTGGTTGTGTTTATCAAGACAGGAGAAAACTCAAAACAGCCTTGGCTACCCAGAAGACAGAAAATAACATTGAGGATAGAAGCAGCACCACAGAGGGCAGAATTATGTATTCTTTCAAAAGCCAAACTTGGGGCTGGAGTAGACTAATCCTCAAAAACCCCTTGAGGACTGAGTGGCTGCATTGGTGAAGGACATGATACATCACAGGGTGTGCAGACCACATGGACTTTCCTGGTCCAAAATGAGATATGAACAGAGAGATGCCTAAAGCTTAAGTTATGAATGTATGAGTAGTCATGAACCTATAGCCTTACTGTGGCCCTTTCTTAACTCAGGACAAAAGAGAAAAGAGAAAGAGCAAATATGGGGGAATATATGAGACACAGACAGACCGACCGACACAGGGATTTTCTATTCAACTCTTACCTTCCTGGTAAGGCTAACTGGACACTTCAGTCTTGGTGCATTACCTCAATAGCAAAACTGAGAAAGCAAGCCCTGTCAATACATCCCAAAATTATGACTACAGAAGGACCGTCACTTATCCTTCAAGAGGACATGGTTGGGGCAACACATGGGCAGCAGAAGGGCTCCTGCCTGCACAGCCCATACAGAACCAAACAGAAAATCCACTGAAGCTTTTCAGGTAACAGGCAAAACCCTGTTAACCTACTGAGCCATTAAGGTACTTACAAGCTAGAACTCAGGAAGCACAGTTTTGGGGAGCAATGTGGAGACAAACTAAAATACTGTCTGGTGACCACATGGTAAATGCTTGGCAGACTGCATATTATATTAGACAGTCATATTTATGAGAGAATGGCTTTAAGAAGATATCCTTTATCAGTGAGAACTGCAATTTGACACAGCAAAGGTCAGGTTTAGTTGCATTTTTATTATGATTACATACTTCTACATTAAAGAAAGCATGAAAAGCTTTAAAATACTACATGTTTTACTTATGCTCACATAATTAAAAATTATTCTTTTTCTCAATTTATTCTACCATTTCCTATATACACTTTTCTACCCATAATGCTTCTCTAAAGTTTTACTTGGATGTTTATTCTGTACCACCCACGTCAGAGAAAGAAAAAAAAAAAACAACCTTAAAAATAAGAGTGCAAAACAAATACAGGCAAATAAACACTACTACACAAGTCACAGCTCAAAAGGGGGTTAAAAATTCATACAGATGAGAAGAGTTACCACATGTCTTACAAACCTTACAGCTATTAAAGGCAAAGTTAAAAAGAGTCAAAGCATCTCTTGCTTTCCTTTAGGGAACCTATGTTCTCCCTCCCTGATTAAACACCATAATACCCAGCCAAGTAATCCCAGTCGAACAATCCTTACAAATCAATATAAGTACCACTGCACAGATTAGTCTCTCCCATGCTGCCAGGAAAGTCTGAGTCTTATCCCTGCTCTGGGAAACATCGTGCATAACCTCCTAACGTGCTGCTGTGTAGCTCCAGCCGATGCCCATCATGCCCTGCCTGCTCCAGCACCAGCGCTGGGGCTGCTCAGCAAGAACATCGCCCACCTGCCTGGGGAAGTCCCTGCCTGGCAACCAGCAAACCTCAGGCTTCTTACATCTGTGGTTCTATTTCACAGCCACTCCACAACACTTTAAATACATCTTTCAAGTAAAAAGTGGTTGGATTAACCCAAAAAGTCCACTAGCATTTCTCTTTAGGAAGTGATGGGTCTGCAGAGCTGGTGCTGAAGCATTACTATTATTGTTGGTTTTGTTATTATTATTATTATTAAATTAGGTGTGTCTCACATCACTTGATACCCGAGCTAACCTTTACTCCTAGTAAGTTTAAACCACAAGTTTTAAAATTTGCTTTGAACAGGTTTATTGCTGGCTTAGAAAGCATGTTTGAGGATGTAATACAAGTTCCAAAAGTTGCACACAGCAATTAATGAATCAGCTATTCCTCCAAGTTAATTAAAGATTGCATTTTCAGCACATAATAGTTACCTAGCTGTGACCGATGGACTTGCAAAGTAGGCAACAGGAATATTTCATATTTAAGGTACTTCTTGTCAGAGCTGAGTTAATAGAACCAGTCATATGAAAAAGTGAAATGCTTTAACGCCAGGGTCATTTTGGTTTCTTTTTTATCAGTTGCTTTAATAGTTTAGCATTAACTCCAATTGTCATTTTGGTAAATTAGCTACAAGAGACTAAACTGGGGGAGAGTTGTTTGGAATTGCAACACGGCATCAAAAAAGCCTCCTCTGAGAGCCTGCTGGGGATTAAAATAAATTTACTCAGAGAACATTAGAAATTGCCTCTGACTCGGGACTTTTAAACCCAGCACCTGCCAAATATCGATGAGCAAGCTTGCCTACCTTTGCTTTGCTTCACAAATGAAGGCAACTGCCATCAGATGTCCTCTTACTGATTTGGCAGCACCTCGATATAAGCTTTCCATGCATTTCTTTGCCCCACTAAAGGAACAGTGTTTTGGGGATGCATTTAATTTCATCTGCACACAGATATGCTGTCCCTGAATTGGCTGTCTAATTTAGCTCTCCTTTCACGCAAGCTGAGCAGTTGTTCCCAAAAATCACACAGTCCTTCCAGGTGCAGAATAAGGCAATCTCCCCTGGCCCTGTCAGCAAAGAGTGGATAATTTGTGAGGAATTATTGCTGTAACACAGCACAAACCTCCGCTGCGTGCGAAGAGAATGCCACAGTCCTGCCGCACGGATCCCCAGATGGCAAAGCATATTGCTGCAGTCTCATCCCAAATGGCGGTGTGGAGCCACCAGTGAAGGTGTCTGTACCCCACACCGCTGATGCGAAACGCAGTCATTTATAAAAGCTCTGTGATGCCTCCCTCTGCCGTACCCTGACTCCAAGAACTCCTGCTGGCCAAACTGGTGGTTTGTTTTTTTTTTAAACACAAAAAATCAACTAAAAAAACTTAACCCCAACCAAGCAAAAAAAACAGTACCAACAACAACCCTGAGACCAGCAACAATACAAAAGAATACACAATCTGAATTTACCATTAAAGTCTTCATTGAAAAGCAATGACAGTAGCCTAAATTTATCCAGGCCTAAGAAAACCAGAAATGTTTTAATGTTTCTTCTGAACTCACCAAATCAAGTTGCCTTTTCTTTCAGGTACTCAAAGCCTGCTCCTCTGTGATTTACGTCCCATAGGTAAGCTGCATTGGTGAAAATCAGTCAGACTCACCCAGAGGCAAAGGGGCAAGGTGTGTTACACAGAAGACTCATCACAGATTGGCATTGTCCATTATGCCTGTTTTCCTTCTGAGACCCATGTGCCTGATTTATGAGTTGTGTGTACTCCTGGTTTTGGGAAACCAGCCTGCTGCTCTTCTCCATCTAGTTGGTGTTCAGGGAGCCCAAACCTCTGTCTATATTCACCTCCTTGCATGCCCACAAGACAAGGCTGGAAGCAGGACACAAGGTATTTTTCCCCAAGGGTACTCTGTTAACAGACCATTGCTTCTTACGAGGCTGTCTGCATGTCCTTCACCCCATGTGACAAGGATGTCACCAGCACACTCAAAAGAGCTTGCAGGGCACCGATGTCCTGCACTGCTCTGACTTAAGTCACCCCACCCAGTCCACTTAGGATTGACATCCCAAAAACCTGTGAGTACAGGGTCAGTGTTCACAAGGGGTGAGACAACCTGCTCACCTGGCTCCATTTCACATCTGAAATACAGCCCAGAAAAGCAGAGAAGACTGGTTTCCTCTGCCAAAAGCACGCCCACGTATTTACAGACCTAGAAAGCCTTAGACCTAGAAAGAGGCAATGCGTCAACAGGACAGAGCTTAAGGTAGGCCACAAATGTTGCTGTAAAGCCTGAAGGCTCTGAAGGACTTCTCTCGATAGCTTTTTAACAGTGTCAGCAGGTCCAGGTCAGCTGCTGTGGCAGTAATACCGATGGGTGTCCCAGCAGCAAACTTTTCCAGCTTCAGTTCCCTGCTGAATGATTTGTCATTGATGCTACCCTAGAGCTGGAGGTGACCTGTATTTGGACTTTAGTATGCTTTTAGTATATTCCACATTCACCCTCTGGTATGTATTTTTTCTACCTCATCTCTAAAACTCATTGTCATCTTCTGAAGAATATGATTATTCTTGAAGGAAAGAAGGTACCTAGCTGTAGTCACTGGGCTCATCACCCACTTGTCTTTGAGTTGCAGACTTTGTATCTTAGAAGTCCATCATCTGCAGCACTTCAGATTTTAGAGGGCCTTGAAATACTGTACTATGCCTGAGCTCTCCAGAATTTTTCAACCACTTAAGAAGAAAACCACAAAAACATATACAAAAATATTAATTCCCTTTCGCTCTTGAACAGCAGCAAGCTCACAAAGGAATTGCGAAGATAAACAAAAAATTAGCAGCCCCTATGAATTCTTGTTTTATATATAAACTTACAAACATCCTAACATCCTAATTTATAAGATTTTAGAAGTGCATGTATATGTAAACTTGGGAGCAACACATGCCAATTAGGAGTGTTAATAGATACAGCCTGTGTAAGATGTTCTTCCGCAATTACAGATCCACTCAGACAGTGGTGCTGTAACATACCGTAACTTCTCACTGCTTCTGACCTCAGCTTGTACATGTCACAAACTGCCTGCAATCTTGATTTGGACAGAAAGACTTAAATATTGTTACTGCAATCCTAATACCATTAATGAAATTACATACTAATTGCTTTGGTCAGTAGCACCTTATATACTTTAATTACTTAAGCAGCTGCTTGCTGTTAAGAACTCCAAATTTAGCTACACCTCATGCTATATTTTGAAGGGCTTTTTATTTAGCTGGTTTGCCCCATTTAACTCTGGCATTTTTTTAGCTGAAAATATAACTAGCTTGATGGAAACTTGTCCTTTTTAATAGGCACAGAGACTTGGAAAAAGTAAAAAATTCAGACTGATCTTCCTCTTGAAGCTTCTTGGCTTTAAGAAAAGTGCTGCAACCTTCTTCAACCTCAATGCAAGAATGTCAGCTGTTTTGAAATGATGCATTTCTCAAGTATCCTCACATGACACAGCTTGCCACACTGAAGTGCTGTCATGAACCACTCACACCACAATGTTTACATAAAGGCAGAAACAAATATGTATGCTTATCACAGTCAGGGAAGACGAAAGACAGTGATGACTGAGGTTTATTGTTACAATGCTGCACCGTGATAAAAGATTTTAGTGCAGAACTGACATAAAATTGAAACAGAGTTGTTTTTCTACAGATTTTGCTTATTCTGTTAAGTTATGAAGTTTGAGGGGGTTTCTCCCCTATTTTCTGAGCTTAAAACAAGTCCCAAGCTTGCTATGTCTGCTTTATAGACAAAGCAAGAAATCAGAGAAAAATTGTTCCATAAGTGTACCATTCCGGTTCATTTTAGGACAGTCTTAACATTGCAAGAGTTTTTTCAAAGCTACAGGCACCATAAATAATGCAACACTACAATATTATCTTTTGCTATTTTGCTCCTCTTTAAAAAATTCAAAAGCATTTTCTTTGGTATGACAACATATTTTCACTGATGTTCTTCAATCTTTTCTTAGATGAACCTGAGGACCATCTGACTAGAAAAACAAACAAGCACAGACTTTGTTTCCTTATTTGACAAATTTACAACTTAAAGCACAAGCCAAGGCGGATGTAGTACAACATCAGAATGTAGAGTTACCTAAAAGTATTTTTAATCTTTAGAAGTAAAAAATAGATGAAGGTTCTTCCTGTTTTCTGATGCATTTATGCACCTATACATACTTTGACCATAAAATGAACAAAACACCAAAATACGGCCTGAGAACAGGAAAGACCTGCACTAAGAGCAAGAGCTACTGCACCACGTAAAGCACTAGAAACCACTTCAAAGTTTTGTCAATCCCCAATAGTACTCCAAAATGGACATCCCACATGGGCTTCCTTTCAACTTGCAGTGAAGTGATTTTGAGCATTATCTTGCTGAAGAGCAACACCTTCTTTTGTACTTTAATCAAATAGATTTCAGATTCTTACTGTCTTCCTCATTCAGCACAGTAGGGTACCATTTCATTGAGAGCTACTTATGTTCTTTTCTACCTTATTAACATCTCTAGTGTCCACTCTGTCAGCAAGACCCTGCAATTCTGCCTTCATTAGTGAGTCTCTCTGTTGGCCCCTCCAAAACTGAAGATTCACTGGAAGATTCTGTCTTCCCACATATTCCCAATAAAATGCATTTAGAAGTAATCTAGATGCCCGCATGAGACATATGTATTTTGACCAAGGTTTTTTTGACAGATATTAATTAACATGTGAAAAATGCACGCATTTGTTATACCAGGTCAGTGAATAAAGTGAGGTATGTCGAATAGCAGCATTTTTCCAGGACAGCTGACTCATTACAAGTATAAAATACAGTAAAGGGATCACAAACCTATACTAGTAAAACAATATCCATAAAAGTTTTGGGGCTATGTTAACCATTAAATTTCTTCCAGGGCTATTTAAAAGCTATTTAAACCCATGGCACTAAAAATCTCTCTTCCATCTCCCAGATTTGAAACCAACAACTTAATAGTGCAAAAGCATTTCTTCCTTATCTCCTTTGTGTCAGATTTATTGGCAGGGGGCTGAGCCTTCCTCTGTGTTTGTAAGGCTCAAAAATCTAAAGGACTAATTTCAGGCTGGAGCTGAGACACACGCACATTCAGTGTTAGCCTCTTGAATTCAGTGCCCTCATTTTGTATAGGTCTGCACTTTTGCCTGCAATACATGGAAAGGTTGCACACAATCGGTTCAGTAGAAATCACTCCACATTTCTACAGTTTTTCCTGTTAAAATATCTATATTTCTAGCTCAGTATAAGTCTCTAAGAATGCTTTTATTGCTCCGTTTCATTTCACTTGTCAAAGCAGAATAAACTTCCTTCAGAGAAAGTGGGTTTTTTTACTATTACAAGCGCATTAGGAAGTGTGCCAGCACAGCTGTACCACCGAGCCCCTGGGAGACACCAGACCCTGGGGGAATGTAAATGGTCTGAGAACAGCCTACTTGAAAGGACATCTTTTTTCAGAGCAAAGTCATCAGCGCCGAGATCACCAAGTCTTCTTGCTCAAACACCCTCACTGTAAGAAAGGAGGCATTCACGCCAGCCATGCCTTCAACAAATTTCTCTGATAGTCTCAATTTGCCTTGGAGCCAACAATCTGACAGATCCATCTCTAAACTTGCTCTTCAGAAAGAGATCTCTCTGTTTTGTATTTCACCAGTTTAACACAGCAGGAGACATGTATCCTGGCCCAAACAACTCTGCACTATTGCCATACCGAGGGGGTTTTTTGTTTTGCTTTGTTTGGTCGTTTTCTTAAACAGAAGGTTTATAGAGATACACAATGGTGGAAAGATATTACCACAAACATAAATACTGTATTAGTAGACATCTCGGCTCCTACAGTAATGAAAACAAATTAGATCTCTTTCAGTAGTTTCATTTCAGCTACATACTAAAACCATCTTAAAGAAACTCCATGGCTTTTCACCATGCTTTATGCCTCAAGTGGTTTTTCCTTATCTCATTATCCCACATTTAATGCCTTTTTTTTTTTTTTTTCTTTTTAGTAAATGTTTCATTGTCAGCTGGCAAGTCTGGTCACTGTTCCAAACTTTAATTCAACCCCCAGGTGCACAAAGAGAAAGCTACAACTACCCTTCAGCTTAATTCACTGACCTCCTCCCTACTGTGAGTCAAGAATTATTACAGTACTTAGAAGCTGCATCACCTCTCACCACTTCCATGTCAAGTGCTGCATACAAAACAAGTCAATCTACAGAAAGGCTACCCACCATGTCAAATACCCTGTGCTCTACCTATGTATTAGGATACAATCTCTTAGATGTTCACATTTCAGTCGCGATTTCATCTCATCAGAAGTGGCTCACTTTATACCATGAACAAAGCAGGACTTCATCTTCAAAAATAGCATGCATGCTATTAAGCAGATCTCAACCACATATTTGACAGTATTTTTGCAACAGCAATATCCTCATTTAGTCAGCGGGGAAAATGTAGGTAGGCACCCTCAGTGATTTGGTTTGTTCCATGTAACAGCTAATTTGTTGAACGAGTGCCTCTTAACTCTTTGCCTTGCTCCACACAGGCACAGGGGCCAACCCCAAAAAGTATTTCCCAACTTCTGCTCGGAGCGGGTTGTGAAGAGCCCATGGCTGCTTCTGCACGCTCATGTAAAGAAACATACACTTAGCAGTGTCCTGCAATGATTTCTGCAGTCCAGTTTCATCCAAACCTCAAGTGAGTCCAATTGTTCTGAGCAGCTTACAGGTTCCCAAGTTATGGATGGTTAACTAACAACACACGGGACCCAGGTCTGCTGCTGCCATCATTAACTGCTGGAGTTTGCAACCACTCATTGGCATATGTGTAAGAGTTTGTGCAACCCCACAGCGCAGGCTTCGGATATTTGTTACTCCACACAAATTCCAAAATGAGTGAAAAATGAACCATCCCCTAAACAAGGACTCTTCTATCAATAAAGCTGCCAGCCAGCCTGCCCAAGGTCACTCGCCTTCAGATCACCTTCTCTGAGCATGGACTGGCTGTGAAAGCAGGCAGGACACTCTGCAGAGATGCAGGGCTTACAGAAAAAAAAACAGGAAAGTTGATGTAATTGAAGCCTGGACCATTTTACACTCTCCTTGCTATCTGAAGTCTAACTTCATTCATGAATCTTTAATCATTTTTAAACATAGAAAATCATGTTGATACTTAAATAAACACAACTTTGCCACTAAGAAAGCCTACTTTCACATTCACCCAAAACCACAGTAATTTATTAGCCAAGTATTTTTAGTCACAACGATTTTTTTCAGATATACCACAGTATATTCTTTTTGACATAACTAAGTTAAGCTATTCTTGCTGATATAGACCATGAGTGCATTCCAGTGCAACTTGTTTTTCTCAACTACAGGAGATACGTTCCCATGCTGGAAACATCTTAAAATCTGCAGTCCTGAACTTCCCAGTCATCTGCCTGAATCAATCCTTATTTTATAAACAGATTAGAAAAGACATTTCTAAGAAAGATCATAAGCTATAACTTGAAGTGGGCATTTTCCTCTCAGCCATACCATGTGTTACATCTTTATGTGACAATCCCATTTTTCCAGTATGTAAGCTCCTGCAAATTGTTTTAATATGCAGAAAAGGATACTAAAACCTTAAACTAATTCTATACTTGTTCAGACTGCTTAACCTAAATTTATTATAATACTGTCAGCCAATTTTGAAAATCCATTCAATTTTTAAGCACAAGGACAATTTTTATTTAACATTTAAAATTCTTCCTCTAAATAAGACCTGCTAACAACTGGAAAGGAGGAGCACAAAGTTGTTGAATCTTTAGGAATCCTAAAGCAATAGAAGCCTCTGCTAGGAGAGCTGCTGTATCACTTCACTCTTGTGAACAAGTTTTACCTCACACTTGTTCTTCTTACCCCTGAAAATGTTACAGATGTAGACATTGCTTGCCTATTTTCTTAGTTTTTTGGGTTTTTTTTTAAGAGGAGCAAAGTCAATTTCTGTATTCATGTCTAAGATTATAAAAGCTTTGCTTAGAAGATGAAGCTCATAAAAAGGTAAATTAACTTATACTTTTCTCCACCAGAGGCTCGGGAAAGAAGAGATAGAAACCAAAGGTTAGGTAGGACACTTATTAGCACGAACAATGGCAGGAAACTGTTCTCCACCCTCTCACTACTTTGAGAGACCAAAAAAACAGCCTTGAAGGTCAGGGGAAAACAAAAATCCAAAACTGGAATACATATCCCACAGAACTGTTTGCAGACAAGAGGGCTACATTGTGTCAGCTATTAGAAATTACCTGCCACCACAAGAGAGATCAGAGGTGCACGGCTGGTCATGGAACAAAAATCAGTTCAGTGTGCTTTAAATGGGGGTGGGAGTAACTAAGAGCTTCATCTGGTTAAATGGATTTCATTCTGGAGAAAAAAAAAAAATCTGATTCCAAAATTGTTAAATATACTGAACTAAGGCTGTTTAAAGGTTTCTTGTGAGGCTGAAGTGCAGCCAATCTCAATTCAAGGAGCAGCATCTGGCATTGCAACTGCCTCTACTTCGCCCCACCACTGCTACCACACTCTTGGAAATCAGCTTCATAGCAAATGGGGTCTATTTTCCCCTATCGCCTTCAGAAAGCACAGAGACGTATAGTTAACACTGTGCTCTTGATAAATCTGTCTGCTTTTACCACAGTAGAGAGATTTAAAAAATAAAATAGCCGGCCCTCAACAGTCACAGTCATTTCAAACACGCACTGCAGAAAAATGGCAATGAATTTCTGATCTACTGATAGATGATACTCTTAAATGTCAGACTAAGCAGAATAGATTTATTTCAGACTTGAACACAACAGTCATGAAACCAGATTAAGACCCTAGAGCTTTCCATGTAATCAGATACTGAAAGGCAGTTCTCTCTCTATTAAAGCTGACCTTGCATAGTGACATTGTACTTTTATCTCAAAAATGAGAGATACTTCTTAAAAGAATATTTTCAAAAGTGTATTTCATAGCAGACAGTATAGTGAGTATGCAGATTGTCTCCATCTCTAATACACCCGTCACCTTTACATGTCAAATTGCTTTTGAAATTTAGAATTTGATTTTGGCTAAGGTGTCAGAATTTGAAGTTAATATTCTGATGCTGCAGAGACCCTTTTTACTGAACAACTGCCATTGTTATGGCATGATTAAAAGCCAGGCTACATAATAAATCAACCTTCCTAGCTGCAAAGCTCATTAGTACTGAGACTATTTTAAGTGCCCACAGCCATGTTTTGACATTTGGCTATAACACCCTCACTGAAAGGTTCAAAAGCTTCTTACATAAAGCCAAATACACTTAAAACATTACTCCTAACAGGGAATATGCAAAACTCAAGTACTTGCAGAAAGAGGGTAGAGTGGCAGAGGCAAGAATTCAACTGAGCCGCATTAAAAATGTCATCCAGAAGCCATCAAAAGAGCCTAGGTTGATAGTATTCATTTCCATCCTTCTGCTCTAACATGTTAATAGTACAAATTTAGTTAGTTTAAAAAAAATAAAATAAATAAAAGTCCCCAAACTACAAAACATAAAAGTACTAAAAACTTATGCCAGAAAACATAGCAACATATCATCCCAAGATCTTACAGTCAACTTGCATTGATTAAATTAGAAGAGGGTATTTCAGATCACTAAGTTCAGTTATGGACTATTAACTCAAACAGAAGAAATAAGCCACCTAGGAGGCAGATAAAGACCTGAGACCAAAAGTGTACCCACACCATGGACAGTAAATAAGTAAGTATATAAAAGTATTAAAAATGCAGTGGATTTTATCGCATTTGGCAGATCTATCCCACTTTAGCAGTGGGGATGATGCAATTTGCTAAGTGAATACATTTACAGAGGAGAGAGCGCACCACCCATGGGATATTAGACTTTTATTATAAGAGCACAAGAAATGAATGAGCTCAGCTCTGGTACCTGGGAGAAACACCTCATCACGAGTAGATACACTGAGACACTGGTTTCGCTCGGATAGCTGAATTTTTCCAAGCACACCATTTCCAATGGAAGCGCCAGACCCGCCAGCTCAAGCCCGAGAAATGACGCGCCTGGACCAACATGACCGCCACGAAGGGCTTGCAGGCTGCTCTCCTCCGAGAAACGACGCGCCTGGACCAACATCACCGCCACGAAGGGCTTGCGGGCTGCCCTCCTCCGAGAAACGACGCGCCTGGCCCAACATCACCGCCACGAAGGGCTTGCGGGCTGCCCTCCTCCGAGAAACGACGCGCCTGGCCCAACATCAGCGCAGGAAGGGCTTGCGGGCTGTTCCCCTGCGGGAGCCCTGCGGGGCCGTGGCATCAGGCTGCCAGCAGACGGGCGCTGGCTGGGCGCGCCGCCAGCAGCCCCGACACAGCCGCGCTGGGGCAGCGGCACAGAGAGCGTTTGTGCCGCCGGTGACATCACCTCGCAGGGCTGACATACCTCTGCGGAAGGGTGCCAGAGGTAAACAAACACACGATGCGGGCGTCTGCCTCCCGCTAACAGAGAAGGCGCTCCGGGCAGACCGGTGCCTTCACGCACCTACTTCTTGGCACCTCAGCGCCTCACCGAGAGCCCCCAGCCCAGAGAGAAGGTTCTCCAGAATGCCCAGGAGGGCACACCCCCAGACATGGAGAGCGGGCATCCCTATGCTACCTCCTGCATTATCTAGCCAGAGGATGCAAAAAGACGCCTCCTCCGACAGGGAGATTTGCTCTGCTTCAGTGGCAGCAGGAAATGCACATCCTTTAATATTAATATTTAAAATTAATATTAAAGTGAATTTAAAAGGACATCTGACTGAATAATTGATTTCGCAGTGTCTCTCATATTCGATTAGTTGTGAGTTTCTTAGAGTCATCGCTTTAGGCTTATGCTCGTACTAAACTAACTTGCTTTCCAGTAGGTAACAGGTAAGGGGTGGGGGAGGTAAAGGCTCTCTTCTTCTGAGACAGATCTGTAAAGAAGCAGGAGAATCACATCACTCAGAGGCCCAGTTTACACCTTCCCCTCCCCAAAGCTTTAGACAAGAATTTACCAATAAGAAAGGGGTTTCTAATGACTCTAAATTCACACCTTGTGAGTCTGCCTCACAGTAATTTCAGATACAAATCTTGAAAGACAAGGTGGAGGCAATCCCTCTATCTTCAGTATAAAAAACCCCCAAACCACTACTTCAGATGCCATACCTGAGGGATGGGTAATGGTATGTCGTAGACTATCTTGAGCAATTTCCCAATCCAGCTCCACTTGCTCTCCCAATGCAACTGCTCTGCCCCAGCAACCATCTCCCCTCCATCACAGCGAGGTCACTGCAAACCTGGTAATAACTTTTACCATTTCTCCATAGGCCACAGAAGAAAATAGGCTTTAAAATTTACTTTGACAGTCACATAAATAGGGAAAATTAATTTTTAATATTGTAATACTTCTTGTTTTAGGGTTACTTAAAAACTTAATTTTGTCTGCATCTCAACTTGTAAAACTTCCAATGAACAAAGGCCCCAAGGCAACCCATGTTACACCCTATACAACCAAGGCAGAGCTCCTTCCCTGCACTGCATACTTGTCAGAGAAACTTGAAGAGATAGATACAATGAATCCTGACAGATTACAAACAGGCTTAAAATACTATGCTTGTCAACTATGAGATATTACAGCCCTTTTTTATTCACATCAGCTGGCTTCAGAGGAACACGATTAATGTTAAATATGTCCAAAAGTGAAGATTTGCAAGGCTGATAACAAAAAGTCGATACAAGAAAAATAAAATAAATTAAATTTTAAAATACAATAAAAATAGAAGAAAAATCATCAGTCACCTGCAAATACTTTTTCTTTGAACATGCAACAGTTTAAATAATTTTTGTTCTGTTTCATCTCATTTCACTGATTTCGCTCAACCTTCATTTTATTATTACAGCCTTCCAGCTAAACTCAATCAGTTCGTCTGTCTTCCTGCAGCTTGCTGCAAATCTCTCAAACTATCTGTACTAAACACAAACCTACTTTGTCTTCTCTTTTCATATTGTTTTTCAGAGTTCTGTCAACCCAAAAGTTTGGGAACTAATCTACTGAGGGAGTTAAACTTCTATGCAGCTATTAGGGGTGCCCTCCTGGTAGCTGTGCTAACAAGATTCATCACCAAATATGAATGGAAGTGTTCTCCAAAACAAGACAAAGGCACTGTAATGAGCTAGGCAGGAAGCAGGGCCTCCATTCTCTTCGAAAGATTAGTCAGTGTAAATCTTTCTGGCACTAATGGTGGTTTTTTTTCTTAGGCTGGACAATGACAACAACATTTATACAAACCAGGAGAATTCATGAATGTCTGGCAGTATTGTCTCTGAAATACAAATAAGACTATCTGTTTTTCGCTCCACATTTTCAATTCTATACCAGCTGGATTCTGAAAAAAACATGGGTTAGTTCTTTTACACCAGATAACAGACTCATCCCAGTCAGATCCCGCAAGTGAAGCATTTCGGAAGTGGCACTGGCTGTTACTAAACACACTCCTCCTTAGCTATAGAATGCATAACAACATGGCCTCAACCTCCCATGCCTATCCTGAGGCAGATACAAAAGAAAAGATATTTCAAGCAAGTAATAACAGTGGTGGAGAAAAAGAGTGCTACACAAGATTATTTCTCTGCGCTAAATCTTAGGCATTGTAATACTTCATCTATGCCCATGCACACTCAGAAGTCTGCCTGTATTTACATGAGCTTGTATTTTTGGGACCCAGGCAGTGAGCTAGAAGTGTAGTTTCCCTCAGATACTCAGTTTCATTGAGATATTAGTGACTAGCCAGCGAGGTGCAGGAGAGTATCTACCCTCAAGAGTCGGCTGCATGATGATGCAAGTTGGCAGATGCCCTGGATCCCTCTAGTTTCACTGGGGACCAAGTTGTCTGTACATATAGGCAGGAAATCTAATGTAAATCCAATTAGCAACCAAAGCATCTTCATAATCTCACTATAGGCAAGATTTTCTACCATGACCAACTGAGAAGGACCAAAGGGTAAGCTGGCTGTTGACAAAGGACAGCTATTGGCTAAAACAATTCATAGCACCATTGTCTTTCCGCTGCTGGAGCCACCTGGGTGTGGAGCAAGAGGTACCATAAGGTTCAGCTCAGCTCTGTCTGCAAACTGCAGTGACAAAATAAGTCCAACAAGAGCTAAGAGTGCCTCAGGAAAGGAAGCCTGTGTATGAACGCATTATGAAAGAAGGATAATTCTTTCATCACAGACCCACGGCAAAACACATTTGTATAGAAACTGACAATTATCCCACAAGTAAGTACACACATACAGAAAGTGCCAGAATTGCATGGTTAATACTTCCACTAAAAGGCAAGGTGACAGAATGCATCATATTTATGCCCCACTTCAAAATTCTGAATAAGAAGTACCTGCACAATCTCAAAAAGCACATGTCAAGTACCAATGAAAAGTATTGCCCATAAACTTCACATGTGGGACTTGAGTTGGCACTATTTGCTGCTTGCTAGAAAAACAAACAGAAAAAATGAGCTCTGAAACATGTCTCAAAAATGAAAATCCCAGAAGTACAGACTGAGAAGAGAAATAGCAGTGGCGCAAAGTCCAAGAGTCAACAAAGTCTGTTGGGCTTACGGTTTTCTGTAGCATAGTGCATTTTGCCATCATAATTCATACAGCAAAGTTCTTCCTCAGTAACACAAGGAAATCTATGATAGATTTGCCTTGCTACTGAGACACATTCAAAATTAAATTTGGTGGCATCACACAGCAGCATCACAGAGCAGCCAAGAGGAACAGAGGCTGCACTGCCAGGGTGCTCGGGGAGAGAGGAGAACCAGCAGCATCCTTTGTGACAGGACAGGGGGAACAAGTGCTGGAACCCATCCCCTCCACGAAGGGTCTCAAAATGGCATCTCCATGAGAATGCAGGGCTTTTGACTAAAATCACCACTGTGGTCCCCAGCTCTGCCTCACACTACCCCTCATTACTACAGGATAGTGTACAAATGCTGTAGGCTACAGACTGCAGAAAACTTGCCATTGTGAAATTTTAAATATTTTTGAATGCTGAATGTTTTGCAAAGTGAGATGTGGATAAGTGGGCTACAGTTCCTTCATCTCCACACTCCACTGTGGAAGAGAAAGATTTTGAAAAATAACACCTGTTGCATCCTAAGCATGCTCTCACTGGCTCTTTTTCTTGGTGTTTAAAGATGGTAAATAGTTGTTTTGATTGTTTCTTCACTTCCTTACTTTTCCTCTTTAGAAAAGGCCATATAGTTTAGACATTTTTCTTCTCCAAGCCTAGAGGCTTTACTACAACTTCTGAAAGGACTGTTCCAAAAATATTTAGACTTATTGGTTATTAAATGCCAAATCCTGGCTGGCTGTTGTTAACTTCCTGTAACTTTTAGTAGGTAGCTGAAGAATATCTGTTCCTTTACATGAGTGGATATTAGTATTGCTCAGCAAGACAAAGCTTGTTCTTTCCTATTTATGGAGAATATAGGAAAGAATATAGGAAAGACATCATAGTTTCCACTCTTTGCACCTTTACAAAATTCATGCAATTATCAGAATAACTGAAAAGTGAATATTAAATAATGGCTTAGATATAAACATACTTACTGATAAAGTAAGCAAGTTTATTAGCATACCTACACATAAGCAGTTATTAAACCATTTCTAGGAAAAAAATACTATTCCATCTGCACTCAACTTTGTACATATGTTTCACATGAAACCTTCCTATTTTAAAGACCCCTCGCTTTACAGAAGTATCTTCTGCTTCCAATCTTTACAAGAAATTCTTTTGAAATAAAAAGCTGAACAGTTATAAAGCATCTGCTTGTGTAAAAAACAGTGATTCAGCAGGAAACACGTACTTGAAATACCCTTCATAAGAAAGGGCTTATTCATGCAGGGACAGTTGGCAGGGCTATCTCAGTCTCCACTTGAATGCTCTTTTTCCAGTTAGTGTTGAAGAGATTCAGATGCCTGGGAAGAAGCTAATCACCATTTTTATAGGCAGTTCGGGTTCAGAATTGCAAGTGCTTCTACCAAAAGCTCTCCCAGTGAAAAGCAAAGGGCCATAAGTTAATGTTCAACAGAAACTGGCAAATCTGCTGCAGTCACTGAGCAATGTGGTCAGGTGTGAATTGAAAGTGCATGCATAAAATAACGTAACCAGTATGGTTGCTCGAAGTTCAGCTGCAGCGTTTAATGCACAATACACTAAAGAGAAAAAGGCAGAGAACAACTAACATGTGAAATATTTTAGCCAATTCTAATTCTTCCACAATTTCTGCTCATGTGAAACACAGGAACACTAATAGGTCTACTAATAGGTGTATGCTGAAGACAGCAAGCAATGTTGTATATAACTGAAAGCAAAAATTGCCATAGTCTGTTGCAAAGATCTTTATCATCAATGTAATCAAGGTGTACCACCAAACATTAATTTGCAGTGGTCCTGCAAGTTGCTTCTGGATACAGGTTTACTCACAAGTTTTGAACCAGTGACAGTGCCAGCAAAAATTTAATAGAAAGTAATGGATAACAAAGCTTTGTGTAAGAGTAGAAAAACAAAGCACACAGTGGCCACAGAACTTAAAAATCTATTTCATGTTAGTAATCTAGTCTTCTTATTTATTATGTGACTAATGTGACTGCATGGGAGCTAGTTCAGACCATGTCATAACTCCCACTGGAGCTCTTCATGTTCTGCTTTGCTACATACTATTCATTAATCAGTTACTGGATTACGTGCCAGCTCTTAAAATACTTGTACTTTCAAGTTCTTGGACAAGAATGCTTATTATTATTTCATATGCTATGAAAGAATGCAGATGCTCACTCTTGGACAGGGACAACACACAAGACATGACATCACACCACACTTAGGATCACTTCCATTTTCAAAAAGGTACCAAAGCAGCAGGCATCATGCCTGTGAGGCAAAAAGGCAGAAGTGTTGCAGCCCCACACAGCATTAAAGGCCATGTTTTGGCATTCAGGTTTCAGTTCTCAATCCACACCACTAACGTAACAGAATCAAGATTAACAGTGTACTGTATACTCACTTCAGCAACAAAACTAGAAAGATTTTAGAAATACTGGATTTGATTGCTGTCAGTCAGCTGACATAGAAGAAAAATCCCAAACAATTTGTGGATGCATAAGTGGTCTTTACTTCAGCAAATACTGGGAATAACACTAACCAGGTCTGGCTTTAGAAATAGGTATTAAACTGCCCATACCCTCCTATGCAAAATTTTCTTTAAAGACAGCTGTTTCCTAAATTAATTTGGACTACCACATGTCAGGTGACACTGTATGGATCCCTCTTGAGGTACAACAATATTGATAGAGGAAAAGAAGGACCTGAAAAGGAAGTAGGAAAATGTCAGGCTACAAAGCTGGCATTTTGCTATCAAAACACAGTATTACCTGTTTTTTCAATAAATGTTCAGACTTCAATATCAGCAGCCACACATACTATAACACATGAACTCGAACCACACAGGATCTGTTCCCCTCAAAAAATCCTTTGAATAAAGGGGGCATATTTATAAGCAGCTTCAGAAGTCACCTGTATAGATCTGCTCCAGGATTTGTACATCCTGAGAAAGGTGAAATTAATGTAACAGTACCATTCTAGAACAAATGAAAAATTGAATTTATATACTGTGCTCTATGCATGCACCCATGCCACAACACACTGCCTGTGTTACTGCAAGTTTGAGACTGAATTACATTGCAACCTGTTCTCATCTATTTTCAATTGAACTCAAAGCTTTAAAAACACCAGAAGACTTGGAGCGTGGAGAGAGGACCAAGTTAAAATACAATCCTCATTACATTCTGGGACTTGTTTGTGAAACTTAAATGGTCTTGACAATCTACAAGTCATGAAATTCCAGTCTTGCTGCCCTTGACAAATTAAAAATGATGGATTTTTAAAGGACAAAGTTAAGCATGTCACATTTGGCAAATATTTTAAGTAATATGCTTCTGATTATTTTTGTTTCAATGGTCTTGTTCTGAGTGCATTACTACTAGCTGTTGCACTGATGAAACATTTGAAGATGACCTTCAAGGACTTGGTTTCAAATTAAACCATCAGGAACCCTGAGGGTAAGAGGGTTCACTGCTTAAGACAGCACTCTCTATTATCAATTATTTCAAACTGAAAAAAATAGAGCTGAACTGAACAGCCTCTGCAATAATAGTAACTGCTGTCTTTTAGGTATCTGAACACAGAATTCAGCAAAGACAGACTTTTAAGATTTATTTTAACTTTTTATGAGTGGTCTTGTTGACTTGCAGAAGCTAAACTCTTACACCAGCATTACATCTAATTCAGGACTTTCTTTTCCCAAAACTGATTTCTCTCATGGAAAGCAAGTAAACATGTTTTTCTTTTCTCCTACTGCAGACATAGGGCCAGGGCCCTGAACCATTCTTATAGCAATTAAAGATTTTTTTAAATGCAACTTTAACATTACAAATGTTTCAGTACTTCCCTCCTCCCCCCTCCTAAAAACAGGAGAATATCCCTGTCACCCTGCCTAGTAATCCCATCATGGGCTACAGGGCTTGAGATGCATACAAGTCCTTCGTCATCTTTACTCACAGCTCAAAGGACAGTTGGGACAAAACAATTTCTTCAGCTCTTCTTCTCCAACCATCCAGAATGATTTTTTTTTTTTTTTTTTCTCCCAATGAGAAAGAGAAATGGCAACATGGAGGCCAAACCACGCCTGCATTCCCCTGAGGAGCCTGGACTCCCACCCACTGTTCCTTACCTTGGTGATTCAGGGAGATGCGGTTAGATGGTTCTTGGAAACCCGGTTCCACCAGATCCCGCCGACCATGAGCTGAAGTCTGATCTACATTGTCCTAAAAACAGAGGAGTGAAATATCTTATCAAACCCAGGCATTCTGTACTCCCTGTAAACTGCATTACACAGAGTCAAACTACCAATACAAAAGTACCCCTGCCGTACCTCTGAATGGAGAAACCAATGTCAGAGAAGGTGGGGGGGCAGATTATAGGGGGACACCCAGCTGTCACATTAATACATGTGGCATGAATCCAGAATTGATGCTGGCTTATCTGTACACCAATTTGTGTTTCAAACTGAGAAACAGCTATGTAAATGCACTTCCTAGTTTAACAAAAGTTTCTTCTTGCACCAAATTATGCAGAGGCTTGGGGCTTTGTTTTCTTTAATTCTAAGTCTGTGTCTTAGGGCTTTGTAACTAATTAACTGGACTGAAACAGACTCAGTAGTGAACTACTAAACCTCAAGAGGAATCAGAAGTTCAGTTTAGATAAACATCCATGGCTCTGGATGCCAACCTGTTGTTTTTTTCATACTAGAACTCTCACAAGATCAGGTTTCATGATGTTTTAACACAAACTGAACTTGGCTCAGTCTAAAACACTATGGTTTCTCACAGATCTTGCCAAAAAAGACAGCTAGGAGAAAGCAGGGAAATAAAACCAAGAAAATAAGAAAATCAAGATAAATCGCATTTTAGAAGTAAAAGGAGATTTAAAACAGTTATATAGTTTTACAGAGTTGGCATACCTTTGCATATACCAGTTAAGGATGGGTATGGAAAAGTGCATAAAGTTGACTGCATTGATATATCACCAACCATAGACTGCAGCAGTATATACGTGACTATATACATGATCCTGCTGTGCCCAAAGTATGGGATAAACACACAATGGCATGACCCACATTTATGTCAAAACATAGGAACCACCTTCACTGCAAATGACATTGTAATTATGGCAGAACAATAACATGCACACAGTAAGTGGCAATTCAACTACATGCAACTGTGAACTCTCAGCCCAGCATTTCCAGTTTACAGAATAAAAGCTAATGCTCAAAACCATAATGGATGTAGTGTTTGAGGATTAGAATTGCATATAGTTAAACAGTATATGAAATAAATTATATTATCTCCTAATTGGAGAGACTGTCACAGCAAATACTTGAGTTTTGAATCAAATACTCAAGTTTCTTCACTGTTAGGGATCATTTCAAGACCCCACAGGCATCTTTTAAGACAAAAACTGTCCTTAGTCCTATGACTAAGGAAGGTTTTTATGAGTAAACAATATGATAAGATACAAATGGCATCTATCTATGCCAGATACGACTGGGACCACTCAGACTTCTGCCTCCATATTGACTATCTCCACTTATAGCTCTTCACATTCTTCGCACTTATTTTCACAACACTGGCTATTGTTTCATGAGTCACATCTCACTTATCTCACAAGTTTTTGTAGTTACTTCTTAGGGATCAAAAAACCCCCAACGACACCAGACCTTCTGTCAGCACAACTGTCTTTGTTCTTACTTCCTTGAAACACAGCAGTATTTGTTAGTTCTTTCACTGGAGCTAACTGAACTTGTACTAGGAACAAGCAACTCATGAGCTCCTGTCGCTGTCAAATCCCTTGCAACTGCAGGGTATCACATTATAACATTACTAGAACTTTTGGAGAGCTAGTCATTGTCACTGGATGTATCTCATTTTCTCTGGGACACCACACAGTCATCACTGATATGGCCCATCTCATCTCAATCTTATATTTCAGGCAGGAAATTTGGGACTTGCAACACAAGAAGGCAACTGCAGAAAGGACATACAAAATGATGAGTCTCTTCCCCAGAAAGTTTAATGTAATTGATTCAAAGGCACCAAGGGCAACGGGGGGAGGAGATGCTTATCTGAGAGAATTTTTAGTCAAAACCTAAAGCTGAAGCTGATTGGTCTCAGTACAAAGGCTAAGAGGTGAGCATCCCAGGCATTGAGAACTCAGCAGAACATCCCTCCCTACCACAGAGCTTTTCTCTGCATCTCCCTCCATGCAATTCAACATGACAAAATTTTATGGGGTAGCTAAAACCCCACAGATGCAGTTTAGCACTATTATTTCCATTTCCCAGGAACAAGTCCCAGTGTCCAGCACACGGATGCAGTTACATATTGCCTCTTGGCTGGGCAGAGCAACAGGTCATCCCAAAAGAAACAGAAGTTGGAACAAGAAAACCAGTTATAAGCTATTTGTTACATATCTAACTGTGTTTTCAGCTGCCTCAACACATACAAGTCCCTTCTGCAAGGCAAGCTTCATGCAGTGCTACGTAGCAACAAAGGTGAAATGGGGCCAAGATGCGCAATTTTGCATTTGGGTTTCCCACAGCAGTAACACACAAACACTTAACTGAAAAGACCTTATTTCAGGCTTACACCTGGCTCCAAGCCTGTAACTCTTCAATTAAACAATTTTTTTTTTTATTTTTTTTTACTAGCAATTGCCAATAATTTACAGGAATAGGATACACCCTCTCTCAAATCACCCTACATCTGTACCAGAAGATGCTGAGAACCACAGGCCTTACTTGTGAAGTTAAGCCAAAGCCACGGTCAAAGTTTTCAGAAGCAGAGGTTATAGTGACTAATGACTACCGGTTGCTGCCCCTATAAAGCTGATGCCCCTGCCTGTTCTGTTCGGTGCAAACACCTGCCCAGAAGATCCAGAGAGTTTTCCTGCCGCTTGAGCAAAGCAGGGAGACAAAGGTTTCCTCCAGACGCTGAGGGCCAGCAAAACCCAGGTGCTAAAGCAAAGCAACAAGCCGTGCATAAACAAAGCCACACCTGTTACAGCAATGCAGGCAGTGGAGGGGAAAAGGTAAGGGCGGTGTGGTTTAAAGAGCTAGGGGTAGTTTCACATGACCCTTCAGAATCTGTTTGTGTCCGTTGTGCGCAGACAAACACTGGCCCTCGGCCAGCTGCAGCAGAGATCAGACACTGGAACAAGGTTAAAAGAAGAAAGGGGAGGGGGACAGGAAATCAAGTTATATAATTGCTCTGTGCCAGCAGCCTTGTTGTCAGGTTCCAGCTCAGGGCTGAGGCCATGGCCCTCACCAAGGTGGGCACCTGCTTTGATCCATCACCATCCCCCCAACCCTGTCAGGGCTGAAACCAGGATTCAAGTAAATCGTTTGTTTGCTTCATGGTTTAATCCCCTGCTCTCCCTCCTTTTCCAATAAATGCCCTCAATATGAAATTAAAGCATGTTACTTAACTTACTGTACCATCCAGCTATTGTAGTATTTTTAGAAGCTAACTGAGCATTAGCCCTCCCTGACTTGTTTGCTTGTACTATTTTCTCTGTCAGTCAGCATCTGCAACCAAGGATGATTTAATCAAGTGACTAGCAAGAGTGCTAGAAGGATCTGAAGCAGGGTTTATTTTTCACAGAGTCCTTTAAAGCATTAGCATTTCATATAGCCAAGCACACCATCATTACAGGTCAGATTATGGTATCCTTTTGCAAACCTATATTGCACGACACAAAATGCGACAAGCTTGCATCGCATTAAGAGCCAAAGTCCACTCAGAGACAGTATTATCTCTACGTATCAGTAACCAGGACATTCTGGATTTATTTTTCAATCTATAACCAAGCCTTTCAAGTTGCACTCCTTCAACTATGACATACGTTTGCTGCTGTTTGTGCTAGCATGATAAGCATTTCAGTTATCAAAGAAAACATTAAATCTTGTCTTTTAATCAGAGAATCAGACAGCCATATACTATAGCAGCTCTGCTGTCTGCACAGGTGCTCTTTAATCGCTTCTTCATCTCCAAGTGCTACTGTTCTCACCTGCAGTTTATCTCAGAAGAATATTTATCAGTATGAGACAGCATTATTAGGCTGACCAGTGTGTTGCTACTACTCTACTGCTGCTTCTCTCATCCTAGTTCCTTCAGCAAAGGTTATCCAGTCAGTCATTCAGGATACTCTTACAGGTAAATAGTGCCTAGAGAAGGGAGGAAGCACATTTGAAAATACAAATAATAAAGTATCATCTATACTTCCCTTCTCACTTGTTCTTTGTGAAGAAAGGGGTCTAGCGTTAGCAGAGATAGAGCAGCTTTCTTGAGAAGTCTGGAAATCCCCTGTTACTGAAGGCTTCAACTTTTTCTAACTTCAGCAGTCACTGGAAGTTTACGAGATGAAGAAAGGCTACAAGTGGCAGCACAGCTTCTCGGAAGCTCCTGGGAGCACAGCCAGACTGAGGATGTCCAGACCACCAAGACGACAGTCCCTGGTTTTGGATTTACTGTAGCTGTCTGCAAACCCACACTGCCGTGCCCCCGAACAAAAGGTTCAATTGAGCAAGAGTCACGCGTACTCATGCCAGCAGTCCCACAGTGACAAATTAAGATCATGACATACTTCTGATGTTTGTACACTGTCCAGCACAACAGAAAGTAAAGTCAGACGTGCTGACAGGTTCCACCGCGGTTTAGGAGACTATCAAGGCAGATACACCTCTGTTTGCCCAGAGGCACTCCTGACATACCAGGAGCTCACTGTCCACCTTCACCACACCAAGGCAGAGGTCTTAAAACTAGTTGAGCAAAAAGAGAAAATTAGCCAAGTCATTATTTGAACCACCTTAGCTTTACTCTGTTCAGACAATTTGTATAAAGCAAAATGAAGTACCTTATGCTGGCACAGACCAAGGAAGCTATTGCAGTGTTCAAGTGTAAGTAGCTTCCAAAAAAAGGAATTACACAAATTCACTGAAGAGTTGCCCACCAATAGCTGTGAAAAAAAGTGGACACAGCTCTAGGCTTCAGGAGTAGAAAGGGGTACTTAGAGAAATTACACTCTCTCTTTTTTTCTGCAACTTGTTGCTCTTAGAGAAGGACACAGAGATAGAGGAACAATTTTTTATCTGACCCAGTAGTGTCACTCTGAACATGTTCCTGGAGTTTCCTTAGGCAATAAACAGATTAGGCTGCATTTCTTCTGAGGACTGCTTCATAAGATTCCTCAGTTTCCAAACAAAAGACTATTTGCATTTATGTAAAGTAACTTCCTGCACTGCTTTTTAAGCTCTGCACTGCTTTTTAAGGCTATGCTGCTTCTTTATACCACGATTTTGCAGCTTATTTAAAGCATCGAATGCGCAAGGAGGATAATAGACTCAGTTACAGTAAGTGCTGAGCAGCCAGCTATTCATCTAAATAAACTTTCCTATAGCTTACTGGTATCCACGACCATCCACAGAGTTTCTGCTCACTCAGTTTTACTCATAGCCCTGTGAAGGCAAACACACAGGTTATTACAAGAATAAATCCAACTGACAGGTCCAGACCTATGTTCAAGTTCTAATCTAAACTCCAGAGTGCAGATCAATTAGCAATTCATGTGACGCTCCTTTCTTAAAAATACAGCAGCACAGTCCCCTACCAGGCAGCTGTTTGGTACAATATATTTTCACCATGCGGACACCCCAGAGTTTGAGAAAATGTGTCCCAAGTAAGAGTCCTGAGGGAAGAGCAAGGCTCTCGGGTTTGTCCAAAGGCACTTCTTTGCAATCAATTTCAAGTTTACCCAAACACAGTTTGTATGTTTTACTGTTTTCTGCCAGAGTGCTTAACATGTCACAGAAGTAAAGAAAAAACAGGCTTTGCACACTAGGCAAAAAACTTTAAAGCACATTCTCAGACAACCCACATATTACATAATTAAAGACCTGTAACCTGGTTTCCTGCCTCTTAACTATAGTCATTTGACTAGGTAAGAGCCAAGTGAAAGGCTCAGTAAATCAACAGAGTAACTGTGAACCTAGAATTTTAGCATTCCCATTGCTAAGAGAGCTTGTACAAACAAGGGCTTAAAATAAAGCCACTTAGCTTTGTCAAAAGTTGGGCTCTCTCTCCTGAGGTAGCAAAGCCACTAACTGCAGGAATCCTTCTGTTTTTACAGTACTGGCTGTCAAGACTGGGAGCAATAACCCTAGAGACCAAGAACAAACAAGCTCAGCTCAGCATTACAGGAGTAGCAAAGGCAGCAGTACATTCCTCCTGACACACAGCAGCACCTCCCATCCCTGGTGCTGCAAATCGCTGCAGACCTCACAGGGCACCCAGACCTGTTGTGATCCACTCACTCACACAAGCCTCTGGAGACATATCAGCCCACCACGCAACATACACATAGCTACAAGAAACACGACAGACCAGGAATTAGCAAAGAAAGAAGGAAAATGAGACAAATAGACAAGACAGACCTGTGTCTGTGGTCCACGTCTCTGCAATGGCAGGGAATTTGTTAAATGAATCACAGGAATTATATTACATCCCATGATACAGGGGAAGGCAGACAGGCTTGTCGGTCTGACCTTGGAGGAACTTCTCTCCCAACCCCCTCTGGGCTTCAGAAGCCACTGGCCAGAAGGCCTTCAATTCAGCTTAAATTGGGGGTTTGGATCCTGCTGTCGACATCAAAACCTCATAGGGTCCATACCCCAAGTCAGCGAAGTATTTCTTCCTAAAAGCCATGGGCTGACATAGTTATAGAAGCTCCTGCTATAGCTGAGCCAGAAAATTGTTTTTTCTGAAGGTGCTTCAGATTTATTTTTAGCAGTCCAGTTATGTGACTTGTCACTACCTGCATTGCAACTGCTACCAGGGCACACAAAAAACTATTGTTACCTCCTAGCCAGCTTCTTCGTGTCCTCCCACCAACTCCAAGTGTCTTTTGCCCTCCAGGAAATAAATAAATTTATTAATAAATTAATTAATGTAGTCTAGCAAGAACTGGACTGTGACTAGCAACCTCCAGGAGTTTCTGGTAGGAGCAGTTTATTAATAAAAGGCTTTTCTGCAGTAAGGCAGGAGTGAGCATACCACATTAGCTGACAGCTCCAGCTATGCATTTTTACAGCATGCATACGGGCTAACATTATGGATTCAGCTTCTCTAGGCTGGTCTCTGTAAAACTGGCATTAAAGGATTTTCAGCACTCCTGAGCCCAAAATTTGGCAAGAAGTACATCAAAATAAATTTCTCTCACTAGATGCAGTCATCTCATAGTAGAAACTAACTGCTTCTGCAAGAATTGAGCTGTCTCCCAGTACTTTGCACAGAGAAAATGGATAGTATATTCCACACTGTGCACTTTTTGGACCAGACTGCCATTTATTATGGGAGAAAAAATTCAATGCATCCTGGTTGCTGTCTTCTAATCAGCTAGCAAGGAGGGAATCCAACTGACAGGGTTAGAAATGCTAAAAGCTTTGTTCTATTTTTAATGAGACTAAAACCACGGGGCTGTTAGAGACAGTTTACAGAGTATACAGCTAAAATAAAGTCTTGAGATACAGAAAAGAAACAATTGCACAAAGTTCTTAGTGAGAGCAATCACTCCTTAGAGGTGTCTTCCTCAATAAAGTACTTGTAAAAATGTACATGTACTTACTGATTAAGAATCTTTTTCATTCTTTTTTTAAAACATTTCATTTCTAAGAAAACACCACTGAATAAATGAAGTTTATATTAGGACATTCTTCACAGTAGAAAAATCACATGCTTACATGGAATTTTTGTTTCTTCTGCTGGTACCCATAAATCCTGACAATGTATCTTTAGCTTACACTTAATTGTAAGTTAGCCTTACCTCCAAAGCAAGTCACTCTCACTGGAAAGGGACTGTCACTGACAAAGCTACCAAAACCATTCTTTGCTGCATGTTCTAAGCTCTTTAGTTTTGGTCAATACTGACTCCACCAAAAAAGGCCCTGAAAAATCTGGTTTTTGTGAGAAAGAATTGTATTTACCAATAGGAATTAAATTGAAAAAAATTGAAAAAATTTCAAAACAGCTACTACACTACTTAAATTGAGCTAAAAGCTTAAGATCATACATGTTAACTACTATATTGGATTGTGCTCGCTCAATCTAAGGGAGTAATGCAAGCCGTAACAATGCGTTGTTGCTCATAAAACCATTAGCCTATTCAAGAATCTCTACCAGGGTCACTTCCTATGTTTTGTCCAAGTTTCTGAAGTGCATGGTCAGACTCTCGCTCTTCTTCATCAGAAACAAGAAAAGGGATATAATGGGAACATTTGTATTCTCGTGCTATGGAAAATTTCAGCATGTCACATACTTGCTAACACACCTGTCCAGTCTGAGACAGTGTCTTCAAAATTATTTTTTTTTAGCTTGTATTAAAAAAAACCAAAACCAAAAAATTCCATACATTCTTTTGGGGGAAGCTGTAACACAGAAAGAAGGTACAGGATATTTGATCCTTTTCAATGGACTGACCTCCCCATGCTCAGACCTGTGAAAGACAAGGTAGCTCGTCTGTTCTGCTTGGCATCAAATTGGCTAAAGCTTCGATTATAGCAGCACTGCTGGCCAGCTGCTTCATAGAACACTGCCTTTGAGAGTCATGTTTTGTCAGCATCCTTGCACCACGTGGACAGGAGATGTTCTGCAAAATGCCTTGGACAGTCTGTCCCAGCACAGGCTAATGATGCCCTGAATTAACCTTGGAAGCCTCAGTGCTTGAAAGGATGAGCTGGTGAATTCTGGACCTGGCACTGCAGCAAAACATTTCTGTGTCCCAAGCCAGAGGAGGTAAGAGAGAAGGGAAGACGTCACCTGGGTTGAAGAAACCACTATTTCTATACAAGTGCTTTCTCTTCAGGAGTTTATATTCAAAACTCTATGCTTTTGGAAGGAGTAACCACAGCCAGATAACCTAAATTACATTTAAGTGTACGTACCCTTCTAGCTAGGCAGCCCTGGAAATTCAAGACAGAGGAAACTAACAAAGGAATGAAAAGCAAAGGAATTTATACCATCTCAATGTGGGTCTGCTCTCTTACAGGCAATAGTGCTATCCCACTTCTGTCTTCTTGATGGTTCAAGTTCAAACCAAGAGTTTGAACAGGCCAACAGACGAAGACAGTTATTTAGAGCCCTCAACAGAGCTGGTAAAATAATAAACCTCCACAGGAACCACTATGCCCACATAGACCATTAAAATTTACTGGATGCCAGCAAGCAAAGGAACCCTTACATGCTAATAAAATTATTCTTGAAGTCTTCAGACTGAAACTCTGATGAATTTCAAGTGTCACATTGAACAACTTCATAGAATACTACTTTGCTATCCTTACATAACTCAACTATCAGCAACATGGACCTTATCACTCTACTTTTTACCCAATTTGCTCAATTGCTGCAATTTAGGGTGTGCTTGGTATCCCTTCCCTCCTTCCGTGATCCTTGGCATTAGGTAAGTAATTAACTAGGTCTAAAAATTCCTGTTCCATCTGATCAAACCTATGATCCTAATTATATTGATCACACACCTTTCTGCTTAGGTAAAGAACCATTTGCCTTTTACATGGTGCAGTCTGACCCAGAACTCATTGCCTACCTCACACGAGCATTTGTAGTTCAGGTGACTTGCTCTCGGTGAGATACAGAACTAATCTTTGCACATCTCTGAAACAGCAAGCCTTACCATAAAGAAAATATTTTAGAATCTCAGATATGGAGTAAAGATTTATATACGTCAGCTGACTCCTCTCTACCCTACTTAAATCCCACAGAAATCACAGACACATCTCTAAAACACAATAATCCTGCCTTTTTATGATTAAAAACCCAGCATCAGATCTTGTATTAGAACAGACTGCTGTGCTCTTCCCTAACCAAACAGCAGGGTTACACTCAGAACAAATCAGTAAAGTAATCTATGAAAAAAACCCCAAAGAACCCCCAAATCTATGGAGTCTAAAAACCAGTCTACAATATATGGGTACTTACACAAAACTGCTCTTTTGTACTGCTTACATTGCAATAATGGGTTACTTTGCAAGCCCTCAGGAAAAAAAAAATCCCACACCATTACCAATAAAACAAGATGCCTATATGTCTCCATTTCTTTATTTAATCATGTCTGAATCTCATTTGACCTTTGCAGTTTTAAGGAAGTCACATACACCACTGCATCTTTCACAGTGACGTTCAAAACAGTTTTCCTGAAAAAAAAAAATCTTCACACTGACCCTCTGTCAGCCTTCATGAAGTCCCCACCCCCAAGTGTTAGCACACAATAGTTGGACAAAATCTCTAACACAAATGATGCTGCAGGCCACATTACAGAAATACCAACATACAAATTGTCAATTCAGAACAGTTGGAAAAGAAAACAAAAATTAAGATAAGACTAACAGCTGGAGTCATCATGAATATTTTCATGCAACACTGTCTTATTCCCATTTCTCAAAATGAAAGAAACTCACAGGGCTCAGTATTGGGCCCAGACCTGTTAAATACCTTTAATGATGATCTGGATGAGGGGGTCAAGCGTACCTCAGTAAGTTCGTGGAAGACACCACATTGAGTGGGAGTGTTGATCTACTGGAGGGTAGGAAGGCTCTGCAGATGGGCCCGAACAGTCTGGATCAATGGCCCAAGACCAACAGTGCGAGGTTCAATAAGTCCAAGTGCCAGGTCCTGCACTTGGGTCACAATAACGCTATGCATTGCTCCAGGCTTGGGGAAGAGTGGCTTAAAAGATGCCCAGCAGAAAAGGACCTGGGGGTGCTGATTGACAGCTGGCTGAACATGAGCCAGCAGTGTGCCCAGGTGGCCAAGGAAGCCAGTGGCATCCTGGCTTGACTCAAAAACAGGCCAGCAGAACCAGGGCAGTGACTGTTCCCTCTGTGCTCAGCCACTGGTGAAGCTGCACCTTCAGTACTGGGTCCAGTTCTGGGCCCTCGCTACAAGAAGGACACTGAGGTTCTGGAGTGAGTCCAGAGAAGGGTAACAAAGCTGGTGAAGGGTCTGGAGAGTAAGTCCTATGAGGATCAGATGTGGGAACCTGGGTTGTTTAGTCTGGAGGAGAGGAGGCTCAGGGGAGACCTTATTGTTCTGTACAACTACCTGAAAGGAAGGTGCAGCCAAGTGGGGGTCAGCCTTTTCTCCCAGGCAATCAGTGACAGGATAAGAGGATGCAGCCTAAAGCTGCAGCAGCAGAGGTTCAGGGTGGACATCAGGAGAAATTTCTTCACAAAAAGGGCTTTTAAACATTGGAACAGACTGCCCAGGGAGGTGGTGGAGCCGCCATCCCCAGAGGTGTTCAAGATGTTAGCTTAGTCCTATGGTCTAGTTGACAAGGTGGTGATTGGGCAAATATTGGACTCAATAATCTCGGAGGTCTTTTCCAACCTAAATGATTTCTACATCTTCAGAGTCCTTAAAAAGAGAATTAACTGGTTTGACTGTAGTAAAATCTCAGCATCTCAAAGGTTCTTTTTAGCCTGAGAACTTCTCTCAGTGCTCTGCATACTTTAAGACAGAGATAGGTAATTTTCAAAAATCTAGGTACAATATGAAATATGCTTCATTGTTACATGTGTTCCAGTATTAAAAAACATGTATTTTTATCTATCTCAAGGTAGCAGCTACCATGTTATCCTTTTCTTGAGGAAAGGGAGCTAATTGCATGTGGCTCTACCAGTTATCCTGCATTAAGAAGATGGCTTTATGAGAAAATTTTTATTGACTTAACATTCTCTGAAGGAAGAAAATTCACAGAACATCAGCAATTTGTATTTAAATAGTAACAAATTACATGTAAAATTGCAAGCTGTCCCATGAAAACACAACACAAAGTATAAATCTTGATTTTTTGCAGAAACTGGCACACCAAAAGCAAGCATGTCAAACACCTCTTCATGCTTGGAAGGTTTCTTTTCTGTTTCATTCTGCTTTACAGTGTTCACAGCATAAGTGTGTCAAGTGACCACTTACTTTGTACCACTCCTCCCTACTTCTTCCTAACACCTACTGGACACATCCAAGGAAGTTACCCACAGCGCGTCAGAACATACATTGTGGCACTTCAACATGGTTAGCAGCAGCTGCTTTAATTCAGCACAAAGCCTCTGAGGCTACATTAAAGCCTCAACAGATCAAAGGGGTTTCATAACTGCCAGCATGCTACTGGAGGAAGGACTGGTGTGCCGAACACTGCCAAGGCAGTACATGAAACAAAGCAAGCAAACCACCTCAAACAAGACCTGCCCAAGTACAGGGTCTCCAGACAAGGAGAGATTTGAACAGAGATTGCAAAGCTGGGCAGACAGACCATGAAAATGGTTCTGCAAATGGATTTCTACTGTTCACTCCGAGAAAAGAGTGGATGTAATTGGATGAGCTCCATTCAATCGGTATTGAAGTGGTTTTCAAACACCTTTCCTTCTCTTCTGTGAAACCACTGCTGGAGTCTAGGGAGGGGTTTACCTGTTTACCTTGCAGTTCAAGGGGCTGGCAGCCACATAAGCAGCCATCACACTTCAGCTGAGATGGTGATTAACTCCAGGGTTCAGGGTGGGACCTTTTACAGCACAACTAGTATTTACTGTACTGCTTCATCTAGTTTTGAGCTATTCTTTCTAACCCAAAAATGCAGATCTATGAAAAAAAGATAGTGGTAAAGATTCCTGCTGAGATTACAGTCAAACCGGAGATCAAAAAAAGGAGGAAAAGAAGTAAAACTTTGAACTAGGCTTCAGAAGCAAGCTGTAGGTGAGAGGAACAAGCCACCTCCTGGACACAGATGAACAGAAGACCATTAAGTTAGCTAAAACAAGAAAATTAACTGTGCAGAGGACCTGGCAGCTCCTTAGCACACTGCAATACTGACAGTATGTGTGTAGTCTCACATGCTAATAATACATGTTATTGTATCAATATCCCTTCTCCAGAAGATGCAAGTGGGACAGTTGATGAAAAGTTTGGTAAGTCATACTCTAAAAAGATACACTGTCAGAAAACTATTTTTCCAACTTTCCCTCATCCAGCAGAGCAGTTATGGTTTGTGACTAAACCATCCAGGCAATTCACGTTCAACAGCCATCAGCTTGTCATAATTTTGAGGATATAAAGGACTCCAGAAAACACAAAATTGCAAGAGATGCCTTTTTTTTGGAACATTTTAACACACTTAGCTCTTTTGCTCATGTCAGGGAAAAAAAAAAAATATATATATTCCATGCAGAAATTTCACTGGCAAAAACCATCAGACTGACAACACACTGCCTTATACTTCTGTAAGGTCAAAAGTTGAGAGACAGTCCATTTGAAGTATTAATTCACATTCACTTTAGAGAACAGGCTCTATAAATGCTTTCAGCAACAAAACAGTCAAGATGACTGCCTCAAATATTGACATTAATATTTGGTTTGAAAAATTCTTCTTCAAGTCTGTAATAAATATAAAAAGGAAAAAAAAAATCACCTAAGCTAAGTGTGCATGTGGGTGGGTAAACATGTTTTAAGGTGCTTTAATAAATGGATGTTAATGTATGTATGGAAGATGTATGTTACATACGATCCTAGAGTTATCTTCTGCAGAAATCTTTTCAGCTGGTCATGGCAAGAAGTCATGGCAGTGTGGCCATGGCATGTCCCGGGGTTCCTGCTTCTCTGCTAGTCAAGGAAGAATGAGCCCCAGAGAAGGTCTCTGGAAAAAGTAAGATACACAGAGGAGAAACAGGGTAAGAGCACACCGAAGGATTGTTCAAGACTAAAGGACCTCACTCGACCAGGCGGCAGGAGACCCAGAGCTCGCAGAGGCTGATTAGGGAAGAGAATCCATGGAGGTGGGCTAGCCCTAGACACAGTAAACTGTCTTCTGACATGATCACTGCCAAGATGTCCTTCAGAAAAAGCCACCTATCTCCTTCCAGAAGGGCTAGAATGTCTTCTCCAAGCTCCCCCAGGCAGTACACCCTCTATCAGTCTGCACACAACCATACAAGGAAATCCTGGGAGGTCAGGTGTCTGCCAAGGGGGTGGAAGAGACAGAAAACCCACAGGCTTTTCGGAAAGGAAGGTGTTAGCCTTGCTAGGCTAGCCACAAACTCTTTATAAATCAATAGAAAAGTTCATGCATTTGAAGGCTTGTGTCAGCCCTCCCTTCCTGACCCACATTTTGCCTCTTTGCTCTCCAGGCACGCGAATGACATCTCTTCCGCAAGGTGCCCACAGTGGAGAGGAACTGGGAACATTTGGCCAGGACTCTCATAGCCCTCATGCCAATCCCCACCAAATGACTCTGAGCCAGGGGCACTTGTGACCAAGGGATAGCAGCATCAGTCAGAACTGAGGATGGAAACTCATAAGCCACTTAGCAAGGGGAAGCTTCCCCACACTGCCCCAAGGACAGTCCTGGGGATATATGGCTGGCAGTAGGTCCTCAGAGAAGGCAGAGTGGGAGATAGCCCACTTCGATGTGAACCTTGTGAGACAGAGTAGACACTGGGGAAGTAGGACAGTGTCACAACAAGAGACAAAGCTATGTTGGGAAGCCACAAAGGACAGAGTTGGGCCAGGAGACATCTGGACTACTGCATACCACATCTGGGTTCTCACTGACACTGAGTCACACTGACATTTTCCACCTCAATATGCCTTTCCAAAGGAGGCATCCATCATCTTTAAGAAGATCAAAGTTCAAAATACCTGTCTTGTCTAGGCCAAAAAACTCCAATTTTTCAGCCAGGTACATGGGAAGGGGAGAGACAAATCAGCTAAACCACACTTCCGACACACTCATAAGCAAACAGTGCAGTTTCAGCTTCATCCAGCACCGGACATTACAAAAATTTCTGAAGTGGGTTGAAGAAAACATCCCATCACAAGTGGTCAATGAGTCAACCAGGGAAGCATTCTGCTGCTTGACTAACAAGCAAAGACAACTTGCAAACAAAGACGATCCAGTTGGGGAGGAAGAAGCTGATGGCAGCAGTGAGGATGGTAATGAGAAAGCAAACAGAGCAAGACTACTAGCAGAATTACAGTGCTGGACTATGGGAAAACAGATTTTTGGCTTGTTTAAGGATCCGCTTGCAAGGTTCCCAAAACAGACTGCTCTGAAGGATCAAGGTGCCCAAGGCAACAATCTGATCTCACAGGAGAGCTTCCTCAAAACCTCAAAAATGGTCCATTTTGGCATGCAGAAAGTCACAAGGGAATGGCAGAAACACAGATTGAATGGACAGACAAGTCCTGCCTCAGCTCAAATGCTGAAATCCAAAGGAGGTCAAAGCAAGAAGAGGTTATGCAGAAAGAAAGTGCCCATGCAGAAGAGTTGGAGCAAGCAAATGATGCCAAGAAAAAACAGGGACTGCTTATGTAGGCAAGCAAGGACAAAAGGATGGCTGATATTAGTCTAGTTAGTCTTCAGTTGTGCACAGAACCCAGCAGTTAAGGACACAAAAGATCATTGATGCCTTTGCCTCAGTTTTTCCTAATGAAGTTCTTCCTCACATCTCCCAGTTCTTTGAGCACAGTGTCAGCATCTGGAGGACTGAACCACCACTTACACGAAGAAAAGTTATGGATCAGACAAGCTAACTGGACCAAGTCCCCAGGACCAGATAGGACATGTTAGAAAGTGCTAAGGAAGCTAGCCAATACCACTGCAAGGCTGCTCTCTCTTATCTTCAAAAGAGTATGTCACCAGAGGATGACCCTGATGACTGCAGAGGCAAAAGAACACACTCCTCTTCAAAACACATGAGGCTGACAATGAGAAGAACCAGAAGCTGGTCAACCTTGGCCAGTTTCTGGAAAGATTATGGAGCAAGTCCTCCTGGAAATCACTGCCAGGAACATGAAGGAAAAAAAAAAAGGCAATTGATAAATCAACACTGGCTGTTCCAAAGAACAAGTCATACCTGACACTTCAGCTCCCAATTTTATACCATTTATATTAAAGGTCTTATCTCTCAAAAATTCCAAACACTTATGCAGATCATAGATCATTGTGCTGCCTTTCAGGTTCTTCATCAAGCTGCACATTCTTCAAATATGTAATTAAAATTTTACAATATTGGACAATCTTATGGGATTTTCAGAATATCTATTTTCATTAGAGAAGCAGGCACCTCATTTGTACTTTGCACAGCCCAAAGCAATCTGCTTCAGATGTACCCGAAGACTGTAGAAAAGTTAATTGCAAACTTGAGAGGGACCTACCATGACAGCATAAAATTCATCAAAATTACTTCTTTGCCCGCACTGAAGCATCAGTGTTACAAAACCCACATGAGCTGAAATAATGCCCTGTCACTCTCCTACACTAATAGCTTCAAGAACTTCTTCAAGAAAGGTGCCAGTACCACATTGTCAGAAACCCCCTCCTGAACTGTGCAGAAGTATTCAGTATTCTGGGGAACTTGCCAGCATGACAGTATTTACTGTATGACTAATATGCATTAATGAAGCACAAATGGACAACTATTTACTTGTGCTAATAACTAAAGCACTTTATTAGAGCTAAGGCCTCTAGCATGAAGGGTTGCCAGGTTCCCCCACTTGCCAAAGTTATGTCAAAAAATGGAGCCAGTGTGTAAGACATCAAGAGCTACAGCCAGTGTGTAGTAGAGTCTTAAGTCATTGTTTAACATTCAGCTTGCAAAGGACCAGCATGCTCCAAAACCACTGGCTGTTTCCGTGGGCTTGTCTTTTCATTGTAGAGGCTAGAATTTCAAGTATGCACGCTGGTTGTACCAGTATGCAGGCCAAAGCTATCTTAAAATAGCAGTAAAGCCTGAGAGCTTTGTTCGACATTTGTGTTCTAGTTTTGACCGCTTGCTGTTTTTCCAAAACCAGAAAGAAAAACAGTGTATCTTAATGCCTCAGATTAAAATATCAATACTATCTAGCATAAAAGGCTGTTAATACCAATAATCTGGCCCTTTCTTCAGGAAGGATTCCTGAAAGCTGATCAATTTGGTAAAATTCCCTCCTGAAAAAGCAAAGCAAATCACACTGTCCTTGCTCTGCGTAGCACTCTCCATCCCACATCTCCATGAAGGGATGCAACACTGTGAATGAATGATACAGCTGAAAAGCAGCAGAGTTTTAAGGGAACTTAAGGAGGAGTTTTTTTAAAAAGAGTATTTCAGGCTTATATTAGAAACTGAAAGAAAAATTCTTAAGATATGCAAAAGGAGCAGGTAGAGATAGTTTTCAGTCATAGCTAGTGCTAGGTGGACCTGATATATCCATCCCTGACTTTACATGGTAAGTGGCCCATCCATCACCAAGGCCATGGTGAGTTCAGAATATCCATTCTTCTTTGAAGCAACAGCTTCAGTTCAGGACTCTGCTGAGCATTAGGACTGGAAAGACTACAAGTGTAGACACAAACAAGATGAGGCCTACCATGAGACATCACAAAGTTTGGAAACTGTACCAAAGTTTCTTACTAGAAACTGAAAAATTCTCCTCTAAGAGTTGATTGCACAAACAGCTTCATGCAGAATCACAGAATTTTGATTGTGGGGTGGTATTTTGGAGGAGTTCTTTCCCTGCTCCTTTTGTAACTTAAAAAAAAAGAAAAAAAAGAAAAGACATAAATAAGTGCTTATGAAATATTGTCCTTTGATCAAACAGATTCCCTTTAGACTATGTAAGACAAGAAAATGTACTGGGCATAACTTTATGCAAGGTCTGTATCTAGATATATTTCTTGGAAATACTGAAATATAAGACAGCATTATATCATTGGTCTCTTCCAAGGATAGAAAAGGCCTCTCTGAGCCAACTGGCATGGAAAACAACACTAAGAATTTTCTGAGCCACAGTACTTTCTTGAAAAGTGACAGCTCCAAACACAGAGCAATCTTATCTTCCTCTTTAGAAAACAAAATAATCTTCTCCACTGGTTATTATTTACTCATATGTAGAGCACAGAACATCTGTAGGAGGAAGGTTCACTAAAAACACACACCCCTAAACTATCACTAACATAATTCCAGTTGACTACAACAAAGGCAATTTTAAAAAAAAAAAAAAAAAAAGGTGCTTCCTTCCATTCCCTTGCATTTCAGGTTTCTATTCTGTTATGTTTACACAGACATTTGAAGTATGAAGCTGTCTTAGGACTGGTACATCAACTTCTCTCTTCTGTTAAGCTAGAGATGTTACTAACATGAAAAAACTCATAATTCTCAAAAATAACCAGTTAGTAAATAGCTTGTTAAATATTTACTCATTTGGAAAAGATCACATTCATTAAAAAAATATACAGGATTTCATTTGGTGCTATAGTCTTCTAAGCTGATTGTTACCATTGCTTCAGAACATTCTTGTGAAGTTCTGTAAGAAAACACCAGAAAATTGTCTGTTTTTATCAACATGGGTGTTTTTATAATCTGGAAGTGACATCTTAAAAGTTGCATACAAGTCAAGATGTATGAAAAACAGCTAAATCAAGAGACTGCTTGCATGTAACAACGTAAGATTAAATGATGGGTTCAGTCTAGTATTCAAGCATGAAACCATTAACAGGAAGATGCAAAATAAACTTCTTTGCTTAAATTCCTCACTTGATTTGAAACATCTACATTGTTTCTTGACCCCTGTTAGTAGTAATGCAAGTAGTAAATGGTATGATTGACTACTAGAGTGCTTTGAGGGGTTTGGTGTTTTTTTGTTGTTGTTGTTTTTTGGGGTTTTTCGTTGTTTTGGTTTTTTGTGTGTAGGGGGAGTGGAGGGTTTTTTGTTTGTTGTTTTTTTTTGTGGATTGAAAAGGCTCATATAATTTAATAACATGGACCCAGGCACTCAAAATTTCTTGCTTGCATTCACCTTCAAAAAAAGACTTCATGTTTTGCCAATCAACTTCTCAATAAACTAGAATACAAAAGCAGAAGTGCAAACAAATAAGTACAGACTGTCAGTTGGAAATGCAGAAATATAAACTGGTACAGCAAAAAAAAAAAATTGATACATATTTCTCGTAGGAAGACAAACCATAATCAACTGTGTATAAGTGTAGTGTAAGATACAAATTTGACATTATTTTGCTTTATATAAAATAGTCTGATTATACACCTCGGCAGTGGCAAGTACACTTCTAATGGCCTCTTTAAGAGATAAGCACCACACTTTTATTTTAATGTTAGTGAAAACAACTGTTTTGGGGACAATTTTTTAAACAGATTTCTTTCCAAGAAAAATAGAGGCTGGAAATCTAGCTTTAGTTGGTCTTCAATGAAAACTACCACGCAGCATCAACTCTATCTGTAAAAAACATTTGCAGTCTGCACTCAGGGAGACAGATTTCATAACTTCATATTGGAGGCAACATGTCTTGTAAAAACATTCACTAATGTTCTCGCTGCTTTGTACTTTATGTCTGCTCCAGTCCGTCAACCCTCTACACCACATACATGTAAACTGTTAAAACAAGAGCATCGTCAATAAAAGATCTGTTGACTGACACCATATTTCACAAATCTGATGACTTTCTGCATTGGCAGTAGCAACATTTCAGCTTTTCTTTATGCAATATGTAGAAGAATGATGCAATGCAATAATGCATCTGGTGTTTTTTTTCACTCAGCTATGCCCAAGGGCTTTGAAAGATTGCCTGCATACTCTGGTCCTTCCATATTGTCCTCTTAGCATGAAAAACCCCAACTCTGGGACAAATTTTATGCAAGTAGAAAGTTTGTACGTTTAAGCCTAATAGGAGTAAATTATTATTTTGAATCTTGAAAAATCATGTATTGGGTTTGCAAGACAAGGCTGTTGCAGTGAGTGGGCTACAGGGAAGAAGAAAGGGGTAGGGGGGGAAGATGTTTTTAAGATTTAGCTTTATTCTCATTACCCTACTCTGATTTGATGGGTAATAAATTCAAGTAATTTCTTCCAGTCAAGTTAGTTTTGCCCATGATGGTAACTAGCGAGTGATTTCTCCCTGCCTTTATCTCATCCCACAAGCCCTTCATTATATTTTTTTCTCCTCTGCCCAGCTGAGGAGGGGAGTGACCAAAGCCAGTTTGGCCTGATGTCATTCTTATTACAACTGGTAAGAAAGACCTCCATAAACAATTTGTCAACAGCCAAGCAAACAAAGATTTTCAAATAGTGTCAGGCAGACAATGAGAGCCAAAACACAGGTCTTGACAGCCCTTCCCAAGTCTACCTGAAGGTAAATTGTGCAATCAATTTTGGTTTTCGTGGAGGTTTTTTTAGGACAAAAGACATTTTACACACGCAAACGCGGACAGCAGCATGTATACTTATATTAACACTAAATAACAACAGTTCAATTCCAAAGTGTCAGAGATAAGACTGAGTTACATAGAAGGCACCTGGGTGACACCAAGATGAGGATTATGGCATCCATCAAGGTAATTCTTTAATAAAATTAGAGATTTAATCAAATAAAAAGTATAATGTCAATATGCCATGGAGTTGGATCAGACAACCTCCAAAGGTGTTGTCTAACTTACTGTATCATCTTATTGGAAACAAGGGTCAAAGCAGCCATACTGAAACCTGGAAAACCTGTGTCTAGCTGTTCCTCCAGCTGAAGGGAAAGGAACGTCACTATTCAGTTGTAGTATTGGCAGCACATCACCTTCACATCCACAAATCTGACATCATTAAAAGAGGCTTTCATTACAGTAGCTAACTTCTGATTAGTTTTCCTAGGTATTTAATTCCCTACTCTTCAAGTGCACAAAGCTTCTCAAGTGTGATGTGCAATATTCTGCTCTCTTATTTGATCAAGAGGATTACTAGCAATCCTGAAATCTGCAGCTCTGTACACATATAAGAAAACAATTTCCATTTTCTTCCTATTTTGTGGCCAAGTGCTTGTAGTTCATTTTATGCCAAGTTACAAGTCCTTTCTCTAATAAGAATTCAGTTCACTCAAACAAACTGTATTATTACTGAAGTCATACCTGCATCTTGGTTATGAGAAAATAAACAGAATGCAGAAAGTAGATGAACAGCACATGGCCAGAATTTATCTTCACAAACTGGGGAAAAACCCCATCCTTTTGTTATTTATGTCACTGAGATTTGTACAACTAATGCAAAGGGTTAAATAACTAAATATTCCCCAAGAGTTTAAGTCACTGTACATAAATACTGTTGTGACTACAGATTGCAAAAGAACGGAAACACAGTAAATCATCCCATTTTTTTCTGAGAAATTCTGGGACTATGTTCTGAATTTCCAGGAACAGAAGACAAACACTGCCAATTCTCACTGCCCGATTTTTATTGAAGAGTTCAAGAATTTGGAAAGGGCTCCTGAAAGCCACTGAAAGATAGTACTGATTTTTTTTCTACAAAGCTGGAGATTGTTTCTAGGGGAATGCACTCAGTGTGACCAGTTTGTGTGCTAACTCCTGAGAAGGTTAAAAGAAAAAGACAAAAAAGGCTCTTAAACAAGACCTGAGAACTTCTGAATGCAGCAAAGGTTTTCAAGAGCCCAGTAACAAAGTTAGAGCTCTTGCCCATCTCCCCCAAAAACAGAAAATAGAACAGCAGAGGTGGATTGACAAAAAGACATCCAAAAGGTTATTCTGCAGTGCATACTCACTCACCCTTGTTCTCATTTTTCTTGTTTTGAATGCAATCCCAAACTCCAATGTGTCAATTTACTCTAATACTGAAGGTACAGCATTAGGTCACAACCTTGGCATCTCTGGACCAGTGTCCTTCATAGCCTTTCATTCATATTAAGGCAGAAAATGTGTTGAAAAAATAGAATACTTCTTTACACTCTAATCTAGAGCATATTTAGTTTAACCTTCTTTCAGCCCTTTACCAACAAAATGCTGGCAGTGCAGCCAAATTTGAAAGACAAGTTGATGAAAGCTCCTAAGTCAAATTTAGTAGGGGTGGAAAAACAGATGTTCAGGGTTTTTTTAATGCGAACTTCAGTTCTGACAGAAGGCACAGCAGTTGTGAATGGGCTTCCAAAGCTAGTCTTCAAACCAGTTATAAGCACTTAGGGCAGTTAATACACAGTAAGCTATGACCAAATTAAATGAGTCACTTTCCCACCATCTTAAGCCGCCCATATGGCTCTGATACTTCTAGTCTGCTGATTGCCCCAGACTAAAGCAGATTATCTACAGGGCTTGTCAGAGCAAGGGAAATAACAATGAAAATTCACACTCATTTCCTATGAAGCAATAAAAACACTATTTTCACAAGAATGATTGACATTCAGTTGAAGAACTTACAGCTCAAAAATGACTGCCTATAATGTCAAGTTTCTCTTACATAGCTCTCCTCTCCCTCAGCTTTGCACCATGATTCAGATGATGCTCTAAATGAATTGGAAGCATAATTTCACAGTGCATCAAAATTATCAAGTCCAGGCACATCTATTCACATAATCTTTTAAAATCATAGATCCAAGTATAGTAACAGATTTTTCAGGACACCAAATTTCTCAAACTCCATTCTATTTTTATAGCTGCAAAAGAAGTTATAAAGGAACTGGTTTTTTTGTTTCAGTGTTTGTTTGTTACCAGGAAAAGCATTCAGGTACATTCAGCTGACAACTCAGCATATAGTAACATTAGACTTTTTAACTAATTTAAGGTTTCCTGTTAGGAGAAAAATTCTAAGTTGACATATTACAAAACATGCATAAATGTTACAGGGTTTTTTGGTTTTGTTGTGTTTTGGTTTTTTGTTTTTTAATTTTGTTGTTGTTTCTGTTTGCTTTTTTTTCCAAATGAGTAGCATGACTGCAGTAATCACTACTCTTGCGGTAAAAGGCAAAGGTTTTTAATGTCATATGACACTGTTTAATTATTTGTGTATCTGCAGGGTCCAAAATCATAACTGAATACTCAGGGTGGTAATCAGATTACGAAAACAAGAGATAAAAAGTGCAAAGAAAATGTCATACCCAAACTAAAAAATTTATAGTTCCATAAAAAATACAAAGCATGCATTATGCCAACTAAAACTGCCCAGGAAAAAAAAAAGAACAGTTACATGCATTTTTGCCTAGTACCTTTGAAGTGCTGTGGGGTTTTTTTAAATATACTCTTTGTAATACACCATATTGGCTGCCTAGATACAGCACAATGACTCAAAAAGCATAGGATCTAACCAAGTGTAAAAATCTCTGCCTTTGTTCCTACAAATATAGCACTCAGCAAGCATTGATACATTTCAGTGCAAGGCATTTCACTGATTTTGTAGCTTGCCTTTTTTTTTTTTTTTTTTTGGAAGTCAGTGCCTTCTCCCAATTATGAAATGGCTATTTTGAAGACAAATATCTAATCTTAATCAGTATATATTAGTGATCCAATTTTTTTCAGCAGCAGATCCTGAATACAGGATGGTAGCAGAGGCTCTGTTCCCAAATGTTAGCAAAACCCAGAGAACTGCCAGACAGCTATTAGCAGTTTGATGAAAAGTTTGAATGCACAATCAATCACCGGCACACAGCAATATGACGCTACAAGCTGACAGGAACATGCAGTTTCACGACTTACTATCCGATAAGGAAGATGTAAAAAGGAGTCTGGGCAGCCAGCTAAAGCCATTTGTTCCTTCAAATTTTCTTCAAATTACATCTACTGCTTCCCAGGACCTGCAGAGTACAAACAAACTGTCAGAAACCATACTGAAGACATTTCATCAACTTATTATTGAAAACAGTTGGAGGGGGAAGACCAAGAAGAGCAGGATGAGGTGATGAGGATTTGCATCAACTTGGGAGTAGAAATTCTGCACATTTTCTGTCTGTAGCCTAGAAAACACTTTCAATTTGGCATTTCATTTAAAAGCCCAACATAACCATTCTCAGGCTGAGTGGCTCCTCCTTTATTTCCACACTCCAGGCAAAATGAAAGCCTCTCTTTCATTGCAAAGCACCAAAACCTTAAGCATTTAAAAATTGGCTCTCCCCAGTTGAGGCTATCTTTTCAATTGTGGAAAGAAAACACTGAAATCTGTGAGTCAATTAAGATTAAGATGACAGTGACTTATCATAGAATCATTTGGGTTGGAAAAGACACAAGATCATCAAGATCCTTACGCAGCATTAGTCTTCAATGTCTAGTTACACAACTTCTAACCTTTACCCTTTCCTGCCTGCCTTTTCTCTCATGGTTTTATTCTCACACAATATATCAAACAGGGTGCCCCATACAAATTCATTCAAGTCTTGCATTTGCTCTTGTGAGTGATTATTAGCAGCAACTTTTCAAGGTGAGTTGTGTTTCTGTCAAGCACTGCTTCTGTGATCAGATAGAGCTTGAAAAGAAATAGGCAAACATTTAGAGGTACATTTGGCTAAAGAACTAAAAATTACAAAAGAGAAGGCAGCATTAAGACAATGTCAAGACAGATATTTTAACTACTGCCTCATAACAAAGGAAACAAATACATATATAAAGCACTATTTGCTGGTCCAGCATTTCTTCCAACCACTGATATTCATCTGGAGACATCCCTGCAGTGTAAGACAAGTGATGTCAGCTCCAAGTAGATGGAAAACAGGGTGACTGAGGAGACAGCAGGCTGCAAAGCAAAACCAGAACTTTTACTTCTACCACATGCAAGCTCCTGTCTTCTTAGCTCTTAATTATCAATTATATATCCAAAACAAAAGCCTGAGTTTTAAAACAGGCTACTCATTGCACTCTGGTAAGCATGAACTGTCACCAAACCAAAGCTGCCAGCCAGATTTCTGGGACAGTTAAGTCAGGGACAAGGGTAAAAGACATCTTGGAAAAACTGTTCTTGGAGGAGTTGCAACCAATGGTCCACATAAACCATGCATTCCTAAAGGAAGCTTTATCTAGTTCCAGGATAAGTTTGGCTGAGGTCTGGTTGCTTCCTCTTCTACCAGTAAGACAGGCAAACTCCCGGGAGCTTCTTTCCAGGAAGTAGTTAACTGGGCTTCTGCAGTTTTTCGGGATCAATTCATACAGCCAATTACCTAATGAGGAAACTGGTTTTGGCAACAGCAAGTCTGAAAATCTATTTATCCCAGTGCATAAATCAAGTTGTTTATTCTAGGCAAATAAATGCTACGGGGAGGAAAAAAAAAGTTTAAACCCAAAATCTTACAGGGTTCACAGTGAGGGATGAAGTGGGGAGGCCAGCTCAAACATCTGACTCAGGAGGCATGGTACCCCACTTGCATTACTGCTAGTCTTTAAATATAGAAACAAGTGGTCTACGGCCATCTAACTACTTCTCCACATTTAAAAGTCTGCAGGAAGTTTTTAGGACTGATCTGAAGATTTCACTCTAATCACCCAGTTTGTTCCAGGAAAATTAAAATTTAAGAAAAACTCTTAAAAACCTTTTCACTATGGGGAGTATGGTTTTCTGCAAGCACATCTACAGTGAAATTAGGCAAGCCACTGGAATTGCTGTTCTGAAGTTGATAAAATGCATCAAGAACAAAGAGAACTGTACTATTAGCCTCTAAATCCACCAAGAGTAAAAAAAGTATACGTAAAGGGATAAGGGAAAAGAATTCAGCTTTAGACTGCAACAGTTTTAGGTTTATTATCACTTCAGTATTTAGAAAACAGGAAAAGGCACAACTGCTGCAAATTTAATGGTAGGTTATTTAGGACTGAATATCAAAACACCATCTTTTGACGTTTCATCAAGAAGCTTCAATTCACTTATAGCAAGATAGATCAAATATGCTCCTAAACAATACCAGACCAATTTGTCTACTCAAGGGCGTGCTGCAGTTTATACCACAACCCCATTACGCCAATGGAAGATCATAAATTACCTCAAACAATAGTTGGAGTCAAGACTGCATAATTTATCAAGAACCATTTGCTTTGCTGCTACATTCTTGAGTATTCATTTGTTAACACTGCAGAAACAGAGGAAAGCAATAATCTCGAGATGATATCATTCCTGGTCAGTCACACATTAACAGTGATTTAAGATCGCATCTCTTTTGTCTGTCTAAAAGCATTTCATCAAATTAGTCCTATTCTAGGAATACAAAAAGCCTTTGCTCACCTTTAGGACCTAAGGCCCTGTTGTACCACAACAAATAATAAATTATATAGGTACAGAACTCTTTACCAATTCATATGTTCAGCAGATAAACATTGGGACTTAGAAAAAATAAATCAACTTTTCCTTTGCTGTTGCTTTAAACATGATTTTCAGCACATTGCTGCTTTTCAGAGAGTGTAGTTGCAGACAGACGTACATGTTCTTTCCACAAGTTAAAAAGCACAAATCGCAAAGAGCTATTCAGTGCCAAGTTACTGCCCTTTTCCTAAAATGTCTTACATGGGGGAGGGAAATTCCAAAGGATGGTAAATAGAAAACAAGCTATGTAGTCAATCATTGTTACAAACCTCAAAACACTCAGCGTGAAGAACAACTGTCATGCAACATTGAGCGAGACAGCCTGTGCACATTCACAACCAAGCAATTTCACGTGCTTTTATTGGCTTAAGAGTTCTGCCTTGGACAGAGTCCCTGGAAGAAGGACGGTCATGATAAACCAAGTTTCAAAGGTCATAAGACTAATTTTTGGTATGACATTCTCTAGGTGAAAGAACAGACTATTGTGAGGCACAGCTTTGATGTCTCAAGTCTCTGAAAAGTGTTAAACCAACTCACATCATCTAAACAAAGATTGGTATTCATCCCACACGGCAAACAGTGCAGGTATGCATCCTGGAGACTGTTGCTGCTCTGAATGAGTTAAGTCGCAATCAAATTACCCACCTAACCAGCAGCTTACATTATTTATTAACTGCAAATTAAGCCCATCACCAGGTATGTTTCTTTGATTTATCACTTGCTCTCTGCACATTCCCAGCAGAGGAAATGTTATCTCACCCAGCACTCTGGAAGCAGACACAGCCTACGCACCTACAGATACTGCGGTAGGAAAATGGCAGGGGTATGGTCACTCTGCCAATTCAGGAAGTTTTCCAGGTTCTACATGTGCCATCTGTCAAAGTCTTTAAATTCAAGAGAAAAATAATTTTTAAAATGCAATTGCTTGCATATTAGTTGGGAACAGGAGGAAGGATGAAAAAAAATTAACCTGGCAGAGTTGCAAGACAAGCTCCAGAGCTCTTGAAAACTGGATTTATGCTCTTTTATGAAAAGTAACTTAACAAATTTGTTGAATGTTATATCTTTTCAAGTATTTCATTATTTTTCTTCTGTAATGTTCTGCGTTCTGTAGCTGAACGCTCTATGAAAGGGGGAAGGGAAAAAAGCTTCAACACAGCCTTAAATTTTGACCTACCTGAAGACCTTTCTCTAAAACCCCAGGTTTAACACACAGGTTAAAAGCCTTTCCCTCTCTTTTATGTATCTTTTATTCTCTCAGACACTAAGTGTCATCATTCCATTTCTCCCCACACTACAGCATGAGGCTTAGCAGACCAAACTTGGATTGTGCTAAGAAACTAGAACAAAATCTTAGAGTTATTGAATTCCTACGATATTCTCCCCTAAGTTACCTTCAGGACTGCCTGGGTTAAGTCTATTTGACTTATAATTTAACATTCTGAAGAGCAAGGGAAAAAAAGACCCTATCCTGTTGGTCCACACAAGGAGCACTGTCCAAGACCTCAACTGGTCATTTACCTGGTTCCAGGCTCCCCACTACTTCACAGCATCGAGGAGAGTGTTCTGGGTTTTCCTGCAGACAAATACATATATGTGCCTATCTGCATTATTGAAGCAGGTTTTCAAGATGAGACAATTATATGGATACATCCAACAATCCTTTACAACACAGGCCATGAGGACCCATACTCTGACACTTTCTTACTAATCTACTCCTATTGCCATAGTTACAATGGAAATAAATTTGGATACATGCAGCATGAGGCATGCCAGTGAATTTTCTGCAGCTGAAAGACCTGACAGCTAGCAATGTCCCCAGCTGCACTGAAACTGCGGGACCCAGATGTGCTTTTGCATGCAAGATCCACACAACTTCTCACAAAAAGGAAGCCTCAGTGAGTGTGTGGGCTGAAAAGAAAGTGCCATCAGACTCCCTAGCTGACTGGACCAAGAAGACTAGATCCTAAAACACCCCTGGCAGCATAGAAGTTTGCCATGAGATTTCATCACAGCTTTAGTAATCAGGACGTATAAGGATTTCTAAACCCTGTTCCCCTCTTTTGGTGATGGTTTCAAGTGGAGGCTGTCATTTTACAAGACCGAGGATGCCCTCCACCCCTACAGTGATCATTTGAACTCAAAGGTTCATCAGTGCAGGCTGTCAAACAGATACAACCAAAAGACTGACTTCAAACCATACCGGCAGCTTCCTGCACACGGAACAACACAGCACTGCTCTGCTGGGCACTCAGAGGGCTGGATTCATCATCTCAAAAGCTTTATTGACCGTTTTCCCAATTGACTCAGTCCAAGCACACACTTGCTTCTCTCCCCAGCTCTGAATGTCCCTCCTCACACCCAAAGTCTTCAGTTTTTCCATGCTGAAAAATAATATTTGGCCAGTTTCTCTTCAAACAAGTTGTTTTTTTTCCTCCAAAACACCTCCCCAAATACTCCAGAACAGCATCACTCTCCAACCACAAACGATTCAATGACATGATCTTCAACACTGATGGCCTACTGAGATTAACAGCAGGTAATATTTAGGAATACTTGTAGCTTTCCCAATTTCTTCCTATTTCCCTTGCATGAGTTGGTATCTGCACACACGTTTTGTTACACATACGTACCCAAAAGGCATTTGCAAGTCTATGATACAGAGCAACTGCCTAACTAGAGAAATACTTTGAACATCTTTGAAAACAAAGCATTGTTCTAGTTAAAATTTCAAGTGAGTGTTGCACACTAAAATGAAAAGCACTGTTCAAAATATAAATCATCAATCAAAAGCACTTCAGTCACGTCCAAATACTCCCACGAATCCATACTAAAAAATCTGGTCTTATAAAAAAAGGGAATATAATTCTCTTTTGCCATTCTTAATTGCAAAGCTGTTAGTCTAAATATTACACCTTGTAAAGGAAGCCATTTGCCATTGTAATTTTGCCAGAAAGTGAAGAATCTTGGCAACGGCAATTCAGGCTTCTGAAAGCCAAAACAGATATATACTTCAGAAGCACAGAAGAGCTGATGCCATCCCACTTCAAGTCTTGCCAAATAAAATTAAATAAAATATATACAGTTCAGCATTTTTTGGTTTCCCAAATCTGCCTAAAATTTTGAAAAAGCTCAAGACTCAGCCTGTGAATTCACGTTCACCTCCTGACAGAACAGCTTCACTGACAGTAATGTCCAGGGAGAAAAATTGAAAAATAGAACTTAGCCCATCAATGTAAGGACTTTCCCCCTTGTCTCTGAAGAAAATATTCCAGTTTAAAAAAAAAAAAAACAAAAAAAAACCCAAAAAACCAAACCAAAACAAACAAAAAAAACCACCACCACCAAACCTATATTGAACTTTGGAAATATTTCCAAAACTCTGCAGTTTCACTGTCTCCCTTGATCACTGAAAACCTTCTTCTGCTTCTTAACAGATAAATCCGTATCTTTGAAGCAGGAACTTTGACAACTAAATAGAAAACTGTACCCAAGCCTAAACAAAATGTCAAGTAGACAGAAATCGAAATAAAAACTTTGCAGTTTACAGCAGACAACCCCATCAGCAAGCCATAGGCAGAGTTAGGGCAGGTCCACCAATGCATGACTGGGACACAAGATGCATAGGGAGGTAGGCCAAGGTGAACTTCATCTGAGAATGCAATGACTAACAGTTTGATTTTTCATACACAGTTCCTCCCAACATCCTTTGCTTCCAGAGAAGCAAAAAAGTACTGTCTCTATTCTCTGTGTTGCCATTCTCTTGCCTCCCCTGCCCACCCAAATTTAGTCACATTTCTCATAAAACAGAATCCAAAGGTTTATAATTTTGGGAAGCAGTCTAAATAATTATTTCCTTATGTTATTCTAGGCTTTTATTATCCAACCTGAGGATCCAACCTTAGAGGGAAGTTATACAACAGTCAAGATGATTTAATAGCTTGTTACTGCCAAGAACAGGACAGACAACCCACTCTCTTCACCAGCCCTTGCTCTGCTTTCTTCCTCCACTTCCTCGCAGCAACTTCATGGCACTCCCTCCTTCTCCCCCTTTTGTCATATATGGTTCTTAATGAGTTCAGCTTGTGTTAATTAACGCACTTATTTTGCTGGGTTAGTTGTCTGCTAAGGAAGCAAGTGTAATAAACTTGCATCTGACAGGCAGTTCAGCAAGCACAAAGTGAATGGCAGGAGACCATGAGCAAGAGGCTAAAGGAACAGAATCACCTCTTTCCAGCGGCAGCAAACTATTGCATTGGCCAAGGCAACCTGTGAACTTTCACTTTCCTTGTTTACTGCCATTAGGAGCTGTCAAACCTTTCCTACTGCACTTCTGTGAGAATTACTGCTTTCCAGGCATCTCAAAGAAGTTAAACATTTGGATAAGTCTGTAAATAAAATATAAAGTCGCATTTTTCTTGAAGGCACTTAATTTCCCCTTTTGGTGCTGACTCAACTGTAGTCTGCTTTTGTTGCACACTTACCAAAACACTGCTTTTTGCATTCAACACAGTAATGAGCCTTTATGCTTTCAACCTGCACCTGGTGTGAATGGTCCTTCCCCTTGCTCTGGGGTGGGATTTGTAAGCCAATGGCTCTATACCCCGCAACCCAGGGACTAAATTACACACAAGACATTTTTCTGTACAACTCCTATACAATTAGAACAAGTTCATCAGCCTCTGTACAGTGCTTTTATCTTTTTTTTTTTTTAAGAAAGTCAGATTCTTACAAATTCTGTTTGAAACCACAGCTTAATCTGCATGTTTATTCATAAACATCCATGGGAAAGATTTACCAGACTCAAATTCCCTTTACTAAGGTGACAAGATAGTAGGATTCACTCCTCAGCTGTTACTTTTACAGCCTCCTGACAAAAGTTAGGAGAGAAAATAGTTGAAACATATATACAAAGGTTTGATAGAGGGATTTTTAAATTCTTGGAGTAGTAATCTGCAGTAATCTGTTCTCAGCTTCTGTTTCCTCATTTCTCAACAACACTCCTTTATTTCGGAGAAGACTCTTCCAGAGCATGCAGAAGCTTTTCCTCCCCTTCTGGTTGATGCAAAAGACAAAGAAAAGAAACAAAGAACTAAAGGCAATCTCCTATCACATGACCCACTGGTTGGTTTTTCAAGCATTTTAAGCCTGTTTCATCCAAATGATCCATTCATCAATCATTATTACAGTTATTCAAGCCTATTTTCTTTTACTTGGATGCTTTATGAAGGAGGCTCAGTACATCTTCTTGATGAACCTGCTAGTTTTTATAACATCATACTGGCTACAGGGGACTGACCATAAGACTGACTTCAAAACCAAAACCCACACTTGTGCACAAAAAGCAACAGGAAGAGATCTGTCAATACAATCCACATATCTCCTTATGTCTCTCCTGCCCTCCAGAGTCTTCAGGTAAGTTTAAATACTTTTCCTGGATTTAAAACATCATCATTGTGCAGCAAGGACATTAGACACTAGGTTTTTCACTTTGATGATTTATAGGGTTTAATACATGTTTAATACATGTGTCACTTGCTGTTCTTTTGGTAGAACGTTCAAGGTCCATGTTTTTAAAGCAAATCAATGAGAGAGGCTTTTACAGTTATCTATAATTTGTGTTCATGAATAAGCACTAGTTTACGTACATTGTCTAATACCATATAAACAGTTGAAGCCAGAAGGCAAGTTTAGGCATTTCAGTTCAAACAGCAGGCTCCTCACTAAGATCGTATCTTTTTGAGATACTATGAGAGGTACACTTAAGTGTGCAGGCTATTCTCAGTATACCTCGTTTGCATGGTTAGAATACTGAGAAAAATCACATGCTGTGAGCAAAGACATATTCCCCCATATCAACAGTATGTTAATTCAACCTTCAAAAATTTTTCTGGTAACGTATTCCCAAACATGGTTTATCCTAACGAATTGAACTGTTGAAATAATTACTATAAAGACTGCACAGTAAGTAACAATAGCAAGTAGTAAAAATAAACAAGCAAATGCATTTTACCTTTCATGTACAGCAGGGTAAGAGTTACCATCATATATCTTGTAAGTGATAACTCAATAAAGCCAGAAGAACCCTGGACTTCTACAACCCCAGGCAAGCAGAAGATGGCCAACTCTGCTTCTGATTGCAGAGTGCAAGGAGGCAACTCCAATAAATGCTGTGCTGCTCTTCAGATGAACAAAAAAATCCTCTCTGTTCACGAGGGCTATAATAAAGAAGTGCAAGAAGCACAAAGAATAACAGAGAGAAACGGAAAGCAATACATACATTCCTGATTGATTAACTGGAACATAAAAACTGTACCAAATTTGGATGCTACACTCATTTACTCCCATGCAATGAAGCACCAGCAGTGCCAGATCACATGCAACTGCAAAAAACTGCCTGCAGTTGTAAGATATTGATGTCATAGATACCTCATGTGTACTTTAACGCTGCCTCCCTGACAAATCACAACAATCTCTTCTTAGAGCAAAGAGACCATTTTGTAATCTCAGATGCATTTGCTGGTATTATGCAACACACAAGCTTCAAATCCATGGGTGGCTTATAGTCAGCAGCAAGCAATCAGTGCTGACTTCCAGAACACAACTAAAATGTTAGCGGTGCTTGATTCTTGATTACGGGCTAAAAATTTCTATAAATAAATAAATAAAGTATATTGGATATGCAAGTCTTTCTTAACCCCTTTTGCTTTTTAGCCCATGAAAAACAGTTCGAGACTGACATCTCAAAAGCAAGTATGCTGACCTACTTGCAAATGTAATACCAGCCCGGGACAAACAGGGCATAGCTTTTTCAAATAAGTGTAAACAAAATAGAAAATAAACCTACAGAATAAGTTAATATTTTGTAGAAGAGCTAATGTTCAACAAAAGCTGAAATCTGGCCAACTGATCACATGTTTCATGTGCATTAGTGTACATCTATTTATTACTATTAACTTGTATCTGCAGAGAGGAAGAAAGACAATATCCCTTCCTTTGATCCTGAAGGTGACAGGCTCACCAAAATCCCAGCTTAATGAAGACTCTGGTGAGGTTGTAAGTGTCACAGCTTTCACCAACCCTTTCAAAACGCAGTGCTGGAAAGCACAGGAAAGAATACCACCCAGGCTTCATAGACTATGTCAACTTAATTAGAATGGTATTTTGGCAGCACCAAAAGATTACATATCGAAGGCTGGGTAGCAGGCCAAATACTTGACTAGAATATTTTGCCAAGCCACCTACATTAAGAGCTACTTCCCTGTACTTTCAGAGTGCCATAAAGGAAATCTGTTGTTCCAGGCCTTAGGAGACTATTTAACAGAAGTATGAAATGCTGAATATCACCATCACTGAGGGTTAACTAGATACACGTTAAACAAGGAACATCCCTAGTTAACCTTCAGACTACAGAGATGATGAAGGGGAACATATACTCTTACAGGGTGTAGGCTCCAGATGTAGCCAAAGTGCCTTCCCTCTGTGCCAATGTACTTTAACCCACAAAACACCTGTACTCCAAGCCTGGAACCCACACACAGGTCCCATCTGCATTCTCCCACCTCCAAGGTTGCCCAACTGGTACTGGCAGCAATAGAAAGGAGGGAGAAGACACCACCTAAGTGTCCCCACACACAACATCATTTTAAAGGCCTGCAGTACATTTCCCACAGAAACAACTCAGCGCCCAGGCTGCATACAGAGTTGACCACAACACTATTAAAGGATACAAAGAAAGTCACATACCCTAGGTGGTGGTATGTGTACAGGAGAAATGTACACCCCTGCACTGCCACATCAGTCAGTGAGGAGAAACTGGCTCTCCTTGTGTGCAGTCCATCTCATTCCACGACAGCTATCTAGAAGATGTCAGAGAAAGCTAGGGTTTGGAGGAGATGAGCTCAAGAGGCCACTTACAACCTACACAATTCAATGAAGCACACCACTGGAGCACCTGGTTCTTTCCACTGACTACAAACAGAATTTAGCAAACTGGCTCAGATGTAGCCATCCACAATCTGGAGCTACATAACCAGCCAGAGGAATTCCTCCCCAGTGTACAGCACTTAAGTTTCAAACTCTCAGCACCTCTGGACAACACTGAAAATTATGCCAGACCAGCCCTGCAGATTCCCCAGCCTTCTGGTCTCTGTACTGCAGAACTCAATCCTGATAAAGCTTCAGTTTCTCCCAGTAACTTTCAGGGTTTGATTTCACTGTGTCTGCGTGTGTGTGTGTGTGTGTGTGTGTGTGTGTGCACATACATATATTATACATATACCCTTACATGTGCATGTAAACTCTGTAAACAGATGAGGAGATTTTTTAGCAGCAGCACAGAATGCAAAAGAAAGCTTTCAGCTGACAATGCAGAACTCAGTCCACCTCAAAAAAACCCCAAAAAAACAACCCACCTCAGTTCTCTTTCCTGAACTTCCCTTGCTGTTTGAGGCAGATTTTGATCACACTTTGCTCTTCCAAACATTTCTTCCCCTCCCAAAATACACTGAAGTGTAATAAACCAAAAGTGTTATCAAAAAAGCAGACTAGCTCTCTTGCAAAAGCCTCTGTGAATATCAGAAATTTGAAATTTCTAATTGCTGCTGTTAACTGATGAAATAATTCAAAAAGGTTTTTTAGATTTGTATTTCGATCTATATAAGAATTCACTTGTTGTTAATACAATCAATTTGACAGATGCATCAGAAAAGTCTCGATTTTCATTTCAGCCTCACTAATTAGGTGTTCTATTTTATTAAAACCCAGCTCTGCAAGAAGAGATGGCTTCTCACAACTGCCTGCTTTACATAAATACCTCCCACAGGCTTTCATGCTACTTTCTGTTATTGGAAGAGAGTGAATATTCCCTTCACCTAAGGCTCTGATGCTAACAGATCTTGTAATATTCCCCACCTCTGTCAAATGGACAGCAGTACCACAGAATTTTCCACCAGCATCTGATACTCTCTCCTCTTTATGGCATTATCTGTCTTAGGTAAATTACACTATGGCTTGCAAACTATCAGATTTGTTTCCTGCAACATCTTTGCCTACGCATCATTTCCAGTCCAATAACTCATATAAGTCAATAGCCTAAAACAAGCAGCACAATTTTCATGGGGACTGCCTCATTTAACTAAATGACAACCTCTTCATTATACAAAACCAAAAAGCTTCTCTCCAAAATACAACACAGAAGCAGTTCACTGGAGCTGGATGGCTCTCAAGAGCTAGATGTAAAAAGGCTGCTCCATACAGAACTGCTCTTCTCTCCGTGGCAGGAGATGATAGCCATTGTTCCCAGAGAAGCTCCCAGTTTTAGAACCTTCTTTTGTTGTCTCCTAAACTACAGGCATACCCTTATTCTCTGCTCCTGCAGAAATACAACACCACATTGCCTAATGCAGCACTCCAGTCGGTCTCAGTGGGATTATGCAGAACAGTGAAACAAGCAGCAGAAGTAACATGGATATCCTTTTTCCCATGACAGCAAGTAGCAGCAGTGGTCAAAAAAACACCTTGCAGCTAGAGTAAAGAAATACTGCATTATAGAAAACCACTAACAATAGATGGGGAGGGAGAGAGATTGAGCACACCAGGGAACAACACACCTGAATTTCTCCTATGGTCTGAGGGACAGAAAGACATGACTGATTTTCTACTAGACTTTGAGGACAGATCCTTAAGACAGGTCTCTGTCTAGCAGGTTAAGCCTTTTAAGGTTTAAATGTATCATGAGATCCACCTTTAAAAACACCAAAAAAGACAACTGGAAAGCACAGTTTTTCACCAAGTCAGAACACAAACAGTTCCCTCTGTAGAAGCCACATGTGCCAAGAAGGACTAGGCCCCAGCTCCCAGCACTAGAGCAGCACTGAAGTTTTCATTCTCTGGATGGAAAGTACAACACTGCTGAGCATTTGCTCTGCAGATGAATTAAGAAATCACCCTCTATAGTCAGACAAAATAAAGTAAATGTGTCATTCATTACTGGAAACCTTCTTCATGGTATCCAATGACAGGATGTGTGAGAATGGTTCACAGCTGAGTCAGGGGAGGCTCAGACTAGAAATGTGGAAACGAGTCCTCTACCAAGAGGGTGATCAAACACTGGAACATGCTTCCTAGACAGCTGGTCAACACCCCCAACCTGTCAGTTTTTAAGAGGCAGTTGGACAACGTCCTTAACAACAAGCTTCGACTTTTGGTCGGCCCTTAAGTGGTCAGACTGTTGGAGTGGGTGAACATTGTAGGCACCTTCCAAATGGAATGTTCTGTTCCATTTGCTGGACATTCGGGGAACATTGCTTTACAACAAAATGGCTTTATCTGAATCACTGCTCTTTACCTGAAGTTCAGGACATTCTCTTTCTTTGATTTGTAAATTTTTCCCTGATCTAAGTAGGTATTGAGGCAACACTGGAAATAACTACTTCTAGAAATGTCCATCTTGGAACACTCAGGTGCTCTCTTGCCATCAAATTTAAGCTTACAGAAACAACAACAGTCAGTTGAGAAATAGTAAATTTCCCCTTAACAACCCTATTCTGTCTCAAAGCAAAAGTAAAATCAGTGAGAGTCAAGAGCAGCATAGGAAAAAAGGGGTTTATTTGACAATGAAATGGACTGGGAAGTTCAGATCAACTGCTACGTCCAAGGTGAGGGGCTGATGATATCCCACAACCACCATAGAAACCACCCGACCACCCTGTCAGGGCAAGGTTCACAGTGCCCTACATTTCATAGAATCATAGAATTGATTGGGTTGGAAAAAACCTCAGAGATCATCAAGTCCAACCCTTGGTCCACACATGATTTCCGCTTCTCATCCTGTACCCTCACTTTCAGCACACGGCTCTTGGCTAAACTGTGCAAGTTTGCACCAACTGCTGGGCAGTGGTGTCAGTCAGCAAGGGACCAGTTAATAATACAAATTTCACAAGTCCACGATTACAAAAGAGATATAAGCAAGTACTCTGTTGGCAATTAGAGCCCCAGCTTTATTTTATTTATTCCAGTATAAGAACAGATGTTGCAGTTATTCAAAGGTTTTCACAACCTTAATTGCTGACCTTAATTGTTGTTAATCTTTCCCATGAAGTGGAGACAGACAGACGCCACCCTTATTTTGTGAAGAAGATAGTAAGCTGCAGGGTATTAATAATAAAAGACAGTATTGTCTGCCTTCTCCCTCCTGTGTGAAATACAAGGGTATTAGGGTTGGCCAGCAGCATGGAAGAAAAAGAACGAATGAATGACTCAGCTGTTTTATTTATTTTTTTGAAGGATGCATCTGCTACAGGGTTGAGCTGTGACACTGACATTTCTTCCCCTTCCCCGGGAGCGGGTGAAGCTTCCAAGTGCCAGCTAAGGAAGTGCTGTATTTAGACTTCACGATGCCTGAAACAGCTGATACACAAAGCACCCTGTCCACCTCATTGAGCATCACTCAAGCTGTAGTATTAAGAAGCAAAGTGTAGAGTTTCACAGGGCAGTATTAGGTTTCATAAACAAGTTCTCAGACTGGACAAGAAAGCAGCATTTAATTATGTGCTAAGAAATCTTGCAAAGGATACACGTGAGCTTCCCAGGTCTTTTCCTTTGCTATTGGGAGGCTTGCCTGACACTTCTTGCTCTGGTGCAGGAATTTTGTATCTATCCTTTCACTGCACAAGTTGGAGATTTAAGTTTTCTAACCAAGAAGTACATTCCTCTGACTTCGTTCTGCCAAGTGTACTCAAAGATGTCAACTTGGTGTCCCAGTAACTTGAAACCAGGCAACGCAGAAGAGGGACACTGAAGTTCAGAAAGGAAACACAGGATGTACTGGTGCTGTACCAGGCATGCCCTATAACCTAAAGCAAGGGCCCCAGATGTCAGGATAGTGAAGATCAATTTCATGTTTATGGTTACCTTCAAACAAATGTCTAGACTGAACCTGAGGCACAAGACAATCCAGAAACCAGACTAGATTGGCATCTGCTACCAGTTCTACTAAAAAATAAAGAAAATCAAATGTTTCCTGCCACCCACCTCAAAACCTACCTTAGATGCAAACAATTTCTAGTCTCCTGACAGAAAGAAAAGGTAAAGACTCTTTTAGTTTTAGTTTCTTAAGAGATATTATGTTTGTACATTAAAAAAAGTAAAAATAAATAAGCCAAGCAGGCACCTTATATACTAAACAATTGCCAACAGATTACATTTTAAAAGCAGCATTAAAAGACTAATAAAAGAATTCAGTCAAGATTTCTAAAGGAAAAAAACTACCAAGCTATTGATTTCTGTACGTGCCCTGTCATACCTAAAGTGATTTGGACATAGCATGGAAGATGGTAAATTATATCAGTTTTTTTAAACGAGTTCAAGGTAAATCCATGGAACTGAAAAAAATCAAGAAGTGACTTATTTTCTGAAACAACTAGTTAAAACTAGATAACATAGCCTTGAATAATAAATAAGATGGCATGAGTAAGAGTTAGTATAGCTTTTTGCAGAAGTTGTGACTCACACCTACCTAAGGTTTATGATACTGTATGAACAAGACACATGTGGACATTATTCCTAGTTAGGGACACTTAAAAGGACCTGAGCTGCTGTAGTTTGCAGGAATGGTTCCCCCTTAACTCCCAACTGAAGGACAAGAATTAAAGGTAGGAAAACAGAGCTTTTTTTCTGTACAAGAAGTCTCCAGAATAACTGTAATGGCCAACCTTTTCAATATAAGCTCTCTGAAATGTGACCAACAGAGAGGTGACATGAAGTTTGCCAGCAGTATGATATGTTCAGTCGGAGCTGGAGCTTCATGCAAAGCACAGCAGAATGATCTCATGATCGCAGGCAAATGGGTAGCCAAAAGGGCAACTCTAATTTCCACAAACTCAAGCCAATGTGCAAGAAGAAAAATAACCCTGCCTGTGTGTACCACTGAAGTATTAAGTGTCAGGAGTCTGAAGCCTTGTTTGAATTATCATCTTAGAGGAAAGAGGGGGGGAAAAAGAAAAAGCAGACAATACCTCACAAAGTAATACAGTAGTACAGTATTAAGAATCAAGGAACTGCCATAAGCAAAGCAGAATCATGACAAGTCATTAAACCCAGGGCACGCCTACTTCTTGAAAACTGTGTGCTGTTATGACATTAAAAGGGTAAAACAGAATTAAAGAGTACAGAGAACAGGAATTCCTAAAGCAGAAACGAACAGTCCTCGATAATTTGGCACAGAGGGGAAGAGAGAAGAAGGAAAACATTGAGTCAGTTATGAAGGACATGGACAAAGTACCTGGAGAATAACCATTCCCTTTCAAAAGGCAGTTAGACTATCTGAAATGGATAGGAACAATGAAAATCTTTTCCATGGGGTGACTGGATTTATCAATGTGTTAAAAAAATAATAACAATTTAGGCTAAGCACTGGAGAAAGCTTATTAAGGGACAGCAACTATAGTAATGGGAGTGCACACCCCAGAGAACCAGAGCACAGCTCACCATGAAACAGAATGGTCCAAAAGCACAGAAAAACTCCTTGCAGGCTTTCTACCTAAGAAACTGCAATTCAAATTAATGTTTTTAAATTTTAAATTAATATTCCTGGCTGTGAATTGTGGGCACCATACATTAACCTAATGGGGACGGTGAAGGAGAGCTGGAGGGACAGCCACACCACCAAAGCACAGGAGCTCATCACCTCAGAACTGTCACACTGCATCCTCCAGAAAACACTGCAATCTAACAGATTTGCACCTTTAACAATTTGGCACAGACCTAAAAACTACAGTTGCTAGGCATCCTCCGTGTAACATTTACTTTTAACAGCAAGTTCCACAGGCTGCTGCAGCGTGAAGAAGGTAGAATACATGTAGCCCGTGAGTTGATAAGCACATGCCTAAATGCTGACTCTCTACAACACAAAACATGATCCACTTTGCCAAGGTGCCTCTCCCACTATTTCCATGGGAATTTACTACATCGGTGATGCGGTACATTTTAGCACTGAATACAAAAGATGCTGTTTTCATAATGGGCATCTAGGAAAACTCTTCCTTGGCATTTCAGGCCAGGACAAGAGCAATCAAAATCTAAGGTTTTAAAGAACATAAAGCTTCCTGCATGATTAAGGAAACCTGATTATGTCCTCCCAAAATCACAACGTAAACCCAACGCCATACTGAAAGCTGCTGAGAAACCACAGCTGAACAAAGCCTTGAACACTACTTATCAGCTTTTTATTTCAATAAAACTGAAAAGCTACTTTCAACACAGCACAAGAGTCACAACACCAAAAAGATTCTGGCTTTTTCATGTTCTCAAAATAGCATGCTAGAAAGACGTCTACAAAAATAGAAGTTTTAGGTGCATTTCACTTTCATCTTAAGCATCAGCATAAGTCTATCCAATGCAGTATTTGCATAAGGCTCCATAAAGCATTCCTTTGTAAACAACCCTGCTCTGATCAGTGGCATAAAATTGAGATCAGATGCAGCCAATCACTTGAAAGCCCTCCAAGACCATAGGATTGAGATACTGGAGCATGCTTGCACCTTCCATCACCCCCCACACACTGTGCATAAAGAAATTCCTCTAACTTGCTCCACTGTAATCCAAGCGATCTAATAGAAGGTGGCAGCCAGCAGCACCACCAAAAAATAAAAACATCAGAGAGAAACTACTGAAGTGTAAAGTAATGCTTTGTTTCAGGAGGTTAAACATGCAAGTTATTTTCACTGTACTACTTGACACAAAAAAGCAAGCAGCAACAGCAAGTTTCAGGAACTATACTGCCTTCTCTTCCATCCCCAGTAGGCAAAACAGGGGAAAAGCAACAGTTTTCAAACCATCTCCTCTGCTTGACTGCTCAGATTCACCCTTGCTGCCCTTCTGTGGGGCAGGGCAAAGCTCACTCACTGTGTCAGGGAGAGCACTGCTCCTCACCACCTGCTCCCTGCCTTCTAGGAATTTCCCAAGCCAACACTGGAGGATTAGGAGCTGTAATACTATTAAACACTGTAATATCAAAATCTGAACTAAAGTACAAAGACTGCCTTAAGAGGAGGGATTTTTTTGTTGTTTAATTTTTTGTTTTTGTTTTTTGTTTTAAGCCTCTGGAAAAGCATCTAGGGAAGACAGGGAGAAAGCAGTGTCAAAACTGGCAACTCTGCAAGCAAAACAGACAAGTTTACGTGCGCATTGCAGCCTGCCTGCTACTTTAGATTACTGATTGCAAAGCAACAAGTTATTCTCTCCCTAATTGGGTCCCAGTCTAAAATAGTCCTGTTATTTTTAGTACAGTACTTAAGTATCTGAACTGTGCCCTGTACTGCCAAAGCTGGCATGCATCCCTGGCCATACCAGAAATTCCGATATTAAACAAGAACACACACGCCACATACCCAGGCCGACGTTTGTTCTTCTGCCTTGTCTTTAGTGGGCGACTTTAAAGACTTTAAACATTAACAGCCAGCCAAAAATGGCACAGGCTTATATGTGAATTCTGCATTTAAAGCCTCTCTACCAGCTACTGTGCAACAAGAGAATCAGCCCGGCAAGGAAAGACAGAGGGTTGCGATACCACTGATCAGTAAGAGACAGTCTGTTTTTAGGGCACAGATAAAAGAATGGGATTATTTCACCTCCATTTTGCTTGTTATAAGTCCATACAAGTTCTGGGGCACTGGAGGAGAGGATAAATCCAAAATACACTCTAACTCATCCCCCCCTCTGTTCCCTTCCACACTGCACGTACATTATGGATTAAATTTCAACTAGTCAAGAAACAAAAGACCTGTGTTAAATATGTTTACACACACACACAGGAGGATTATGTAAGCTCTGTCTCACAAACAATATGCTTCCTCTGCAGAAGAAATGAGACGATCAAAGCAAGACTTGTGCATGTTTCCAAGTCAGTCTTCCCACCTTCCATCATAGGGGTGACAACCGTCCTGCAGCATGCTAATTCTGGAGTGCAGGGAGCAGAACAAAATCTGAAAAAACCATAGGCTGCTTCAGTAAAGCCTACCTGTCACTGTGAGTCGACTGCCTCTTCCATTTTGCTTCCACTGTAATCTCATTTTTGTTAGACCAGGAAGAATAGGTTCCCAGGAAAAATTTACTCTGTCCTTTCACCAAGTACTTTGTAGCAAGGAAGTCAACTCTACGAAAGAGCTTTAAAGACAAGATCCTAACCTGAAAGACGGCTGCCAGCCAACAAAAATTTGTTAGTAGTTATTACCACTAGACCATCTGTTCTTGAAACTGTACGTTCCTTTTCAGAAGGGTTCTTATTTTGTGAACAGCATTAGCATTGTTCACTCTCTCTGCTCTGTCAACATGCCCTTATTCAACAAGCTTCTAGATCTGGTGGTGATGCAGGGCTAAGCCTCTAGTTTATTATATCATTATTTAGTCAGTTTGGGCTCATCAGACTATATCAGTACTTTCTATTTCCAATTATAATAATCTCAGCAGCAGAAGCAACCTATATAAAACCTTTCATGGTTTCTGAAATATCACTGAGCTCATCAGAGGTACCAACTAAATTATGTTCTCAAACCCAAGTCTGACAAAAACAGTTGAGGTGAAAATTCAGCCTTTGCGAATTTGCCCATTAACCATTTCAGTGCATTGATTCTGGATGAAAGAACTTGCTTTGTATTTGAAGACAGCCACCAACTGTTTGTTCTCTCTCATCTCCAGTTTTTAATTTGCTTCTGGTTAAACCTCAGACCCAAAATGTTTAAGTTTTGCTGGTGCCCATACATGACAAAAAGCAAGCAACAGTTAGTTCTTCTGCCTCACTAGCTAAAGAGGTCAAGCAAAGTCCATTCATCTGCACTCCACTAAAAGAGCAATAGCCTGCAATTACTGCAATACCAAAGTAAGTGAAAGTGAAACAAGAGACATCAAAAACTCATTCTGTAATTCCACAGCAATAAAATAATGATTAAGGGAAAGGTCAGTCCACTCATCACTTTCTGAAGAAAGCTACAGGTAACAAAACCAAAACAAAAAAACCCTCAACTATTATTAGTGATGATAGGACAGAAGAGAGAAAAAAAAAATTAGATGATTCAACTTTCTCTCAAATTGGCTGGTTTTCCTGAAATTCAGTCATGAATTGAATAGTTCAGATTTTTCTTAAAGCTTCAAATCGTTAGCAGTTATTTTTGAAAGTTTGTAGTGGATTGGCAAGGTAGCAGAGGCTGGAGAATGACAAACAGCGATATCCTAAAGAAGTGGGCGGGGAAAGGAGTGTAAAGAAAAACCTGAAGAATGACACTTTTTGCTTCATTTGCACATGGATTGCCATTAAACACGCTTGCAACAGGAAGAAAATAAATTACTGAATTCAACACAATCTGGTTGTTCATGGATAAGCTAGGTCAAACCAACTCAATAACTTACTACGTCAGAATGATGTATTTAGGAACAGAGAAGCAGTAGACACTGAATCTTGACATTAGCAAAACCACGCCAAAAGATTCAAACCGCATTCTCACAAAAAGTCAAGAAAACTTTGTCATACTGTCATCAATGCAAACAGTTATCTTATGGCAGAATTGAAAGTTGCCAGGTCACTCCACTGAGTTACATCTCCTCGGAAAGTCAAGAAAAACTGAAATACGCACAAAATAGCCTGATATACTGAATAACCTCTGCAGAGATCTGCCCTGGTCCCACGCTATTCTAACACTAATGATCTAGATAATGAAGGACAAAATGACACTCATTAAACTTGGGGAAGCTGCTAACTTAAAGCCGCCAGCTTGCTGGAAGACTTAATTCAAAGCAAGTTTTTGGAAACTGGAAAATCCTTTGTTGAGAAAGAGGCAAATATCATACAGGAATGTACAGAGGAATATATATGAGAATCATGAAGCAACAGTTCTGTTCTACTTGAGGCTGATAAAGCTTCCAGCACAAAGCTGGACCCAGTTTTCAGCAAATTTCAGAAAAGATCAACTGGCAAGAATCCAAGCAAAAGCAATAGGAACATCACAGAATTAGAAAAACATGACATCTGGGAGGAAAAAAGAAAAAGCATAATTAACTGGAGCTCAGCCAAAAGAAGCAAAAGTAAGGGTCACGATGAAATCTTCCAAATCTATGAAAGCCTGCTGCAAAGAAAGAGAGTAGTCTGTTCTTCATATCCACAACTTTCAGAAGAAGAAACAGAAGTTTAAAAAGCAAAAGACTTAGGAAAGTTTTACCGAGTGGAGTGGCAGGGAGGGTGTGGAGCGAAGGCACAAAGAGAAACACCAAGTCAAAATTGCTAAAAGGGGAAAAAAAAGCAGTGAGTCAACAGACAAGACTATCTGGGGAGTACACAGATTTTCCCCCAATCACTGCCACCAAGCTGCCGTCAAAACCACAACTATACTCCAGCTTTTCACTGACTAGTTGACCTGTGTAAAGTCTCTCCAGATCTAGGACTGCACTACAAGAAAAACAAGCTTAACAGATGCATTGCCTCCTCTCTTTCTTAAAAGAACAGTACTCAAAAGGAGAATATCAACAAGCTGCATACCAACTGTAATCCTCAGTGCCAAAATGTCTTTAAAAAAACCTCAAGCAAAAATCTGAAAATCTTAGGTGTTAGAGTATCTTTTTTAAAAAAAGGCTAACCTCTACTTGCCTCTGTTGATACAAGAATCCAGCTATGTCCTAACACTACAAACAAACTGGAACCTGACAACAGAGAGGCACGTGGCCAACCACCTCAGCCCTAGAAATGTTGCTCTCCAGTCTCAGTCTGGAGGACAAATAGCAGAAAAACCACTCTGACTATAATGTCTTGAGTATTTTTTAATGCTTGGCCACAATCAGCGAGCTGTAGATAAAATCTTATGGTTTCACTGTCTGTCAGGTTTTTGAAGGGTACAAGGAATAGAGAAATTTCTTCTTCCAGAAGACCGTGGGAGATGATAATCTATACACGGTTACCCCAGCACAATTAACTGGAGTCAGTACTGTAAAGTGCAAACCTATCATTCTGCAGCTTGGCAATAACACTTACTCAGAACCAAGCATCTCTGGAAGTTCGGGAGTGAGGGGAGAGGGCAGGGGAACCCAACAAAACTTCAATCCCTTCAATTTCTTTTTAGCTCATGGACTGTGAACATTGAGCTATACTCACCAGTGCATTCTAAACTGCGTTTGCATTTGCTCTCACTACGCAAAACCTCTAGGAGTATCTACAAGAAATGAACTCTGATTAGAAATAACTGCAAGCACTATCATCTTATTCAGCCAATTTTCTCTCCTGACAGTTTGACCTCCACCATTTGCATCAATGGAAGTAGCTGGGAACAGGCATTTCACAAATCTTCCAAATCCAGTATTCCTGGGTACCAGACTTACTTTAGCCTTTAACCATGGAACTGGAAGACATTTAAGCATGCCACAGAGGCTTAAGGGAGGCTTTGAAATTGCATTTGCTTTGTGTTGTGCAGTGTCAAAAAGACAATCATTAGTCATCTTTTCTTGAGCATCCCTGAGCAAGGTGTCAATGCAGAGATAAATATTTATAAGGCTCTCATTCCTGCAGTTTTTCTTAAATCTGACTAGATCTAACTCCTTGTTTTAAAAAGTAGGAATTATATGCAAGTATCACAGCAAAGGAGGACATAAGAGTTAAGATCAGGTTTCTGTGCATGGGAGAGACCTGCCGTGGATTTACAGGATTAGAGTCAGTGCCCATCCCTCCCTATCAGGAATGACCCTCTTTGCATCTTCACAACTGCAGATACCGAGATCTTGGAGCATGAGGCTGACAGTCCGTCAAGGCAAAGTGTTGGTCACTCCTAATGCGTGACAAGGCTGAGACATAAAAGAAAGGAACATAAAATAGTTTTAAAAAATAAAATCAATACGTGTAGGCATTTGTAGTCAAGAAAGATGAGCAGACATTGCTATTTCATGGAGTTCCGCTATACCACTGTTTACCTTCAGAGCAGAAGCATTTTTGCTCAGTTGCCTCACCCAAGTGGTTATCCCCAGAAACCCTGGCTGTCTAACCTGCCACTAGACCACAGAACACGGCACATAAACAACTACTCAAAAAAGTGACACTTGTGGTCTAGACCAGGACTGAAGTCAGACAAATTAGCTACCTGTATCAGAAGTGAGATGTTTACTATGCATTGTGGTATAAATACTCATTCTCTCCCCATTTTTTTTCTTGTTCCTAATACTTCCTTCACCTTTGGAGAGGCCATCATCATCTCTGAGAGTTTAATTTTCCTGAGCTGGGACATGGAAGCAAACACAGGGCAATACAACCATCACACAGGCAAAACACAGCCACCCAAAACTGCAGGCTTTTCTCATACTGATGCTTCAGAGCTGCTCTGGAAAGCTTTAGCATTACTCTGAAAAGAATCGTATCAGTAATAATTTTCAGAGCCATGATTTAGCCATGAACTAAGACATTGCCCCACCCATCACCCTCTTCACCAGAGGGTGGGGTTGCAGCCAACTGCCTTTTCTCTGCATCACACTAGAAAGACATACATGACTATAGAAATCAATGTTTCCTTCTCTCACACTGCTGACAAGTGGGTGAACTAGGAGGGGGAAAAAAAAAACCCAAAAGACTTAGTTGATGAAAAAGTTGAGCTGTATCAATATTGCCCTTCTTTGTGACTTTTCAGTTCTCACCATGTCTCCTAAATTCTCCCCTTTAAAGCAGCTTCCCCTCTCCCCTCCCACTGCTGCAAAACACACATATGAGTGGAAAGGTCATTTAGAAACTGTCAATCAAATCCTCAAAGCCAGATTCAAATGGTTTCTAATATTTATTTTACAGTACGCATCTCAAAAAGGAAAAAAAAAAAAAAAACAAACAACCATTTTTAGTTAACGTTCCTTTACATTCTTTGTTAAATTTTAGATCTTTAGTCTGTATTCAGTTTTTCCTCCCAAGTAATGGGATGGCTAGATTCTTTCTTACAGGATGCAACCAGACAGGAGGTTCTGCAGTGTTCCCTAGTGAAAGATGACATGGCAATTCAAAGCTTTATAGATTAGGTCGGTTTTAGGATACAGCTACTTTGGTAGCTTTGGTTTACACAAATCCTGTTACTTCTTCATTGACCAGAAAAATCTTTAGGAAGATTACTGCTATGCTACAAAATCATCTTCAATGATAAAATACAACATTTGCAATCCAGGCTGCACGTACAGCAACAAGGCTGTAAAATAAAAGTGACACCTAGTCAATAAGACTCATTTAGGGTACCTAGAATATTTGGTTAATTTTAAACTGCTAATGAATTTCAGAGACAGCATCTCAGGTGAAAGTCACTTTTAATACAATCCTTTCAGTCCACTGGTTTTCTAGGGGCCTCATTTGACATGGCTAAGGTGTCAGAAAACATGAGTAACCCATTACAGCAGTACTTTTAAAAGGATCCCAGAAGCCCATAAGAAGACTTAACCTGAAACTCACTCCTCCAAGCCCCTCAGCTCCACACACAGCCATGTGTGCAGTTTCCACACTACCACCCTGCAGCCCCTCAGCCCAAATTGGAACTCTTGTCTCCTATTGCACACTCCAACATGAACCAGCCCTTCATACACCTCATTGCTGAAAGGCTTCATCCTAAAGTCCCAGGAATACCAAAGAACTGTTGGATGAGTGCAGGATGCAGCATGCATTGACCTGCAGAGGAGATACACCACTCTCAGACAATATAAAGGGGGCTCTACAGTATAGTACAACCAGTACACTAATTAATTTCAATTGAAGCCATGCTCATGATGCCCTAATCCCAATCTCCAGAAGGACATTTGCCATCCTGACTATGAGAAGCAATACAGTCTTCCTTTCATCTTTTCCCCTTATCTTCCCACAGCACCTAAACAGTCAGCTTTATGTATGGATCAGTTATACAGCCTTTACCAACCTTTAACATACTGCTAAACTACATCAATGCTCAACAAAAATCCTTCATGAGCAAACCTTCAATATCCGTAAAGTATTTTACAAACCTATTTCACACAGACCTCACCCCCTCCTCAAGAGAGAAATGGGGTATTTTGGGTGTCCAGGAGGGAAGAAAGCATGGCCACAGGGCAGCTGGGAACAGCAGGCAGGCAGCCCTGGTCACAGGACAGGAGGGGGACCAGAGAAAGACACTTTGTGAACCTATGGGCATTTAACACAGTAAGCCAGGATTTCAAAGAGTTCACAAGTTCCTCACACAAAGCACACATTTTCTTGCTTGGCTTCACAGAGCTACAACTGCAGAATGAGAGTATACTGGCAGGAAGAGGTGTCTAAGACCAGCTACAGGATGAAAGCATCATTGCCCACACAATCCAACAATTTATGGCTCTAACATAGGTTTAGGCAAAAATTCACTCTGACCACACAGCTTGATCTGTAGTCAAACACTGACTTTAGACAAGCCACAGTTGCCGCAGTTGCGCACAGGAAGAAAGCTTCAGTCCCAACGCACACACAAAAAATAAATAAAACAATTAATTTTGAAAAACACTCGTCCCATGAATGCTTCTCTGGCTGGATGAATCTCCTCTGATTCACTGCTGAAGTCAGTGCAGATATGACATGGCTGAAGGCAGGCACACAAGTTGGCCAGATATCCTGAGAAGAGGAAGAAACTTGGTATTTGTATGCAACCACATTACAAGTCATTTTATGGGCACACTTTCTCCTTCATTACTTCCTTCACCTCAGCAGCCCCAAAATCCAATACAGCTATGCAAAGCAAGTCCCTGTAATGAAGGCTGAGAAAAGATCTCTTCCTCCATCCATCCATCCATCCTGGAGTCCATGTATAACAGAGCTGGTACCCTGCCAGAAAGAGTTAGCTACTCAATTAACCATTTTTACACCAAAATTATGGAAACAGCTTTGGTGAAATGCTTCTAAGCAGAAACTTCAGTCCCTGCTGTGCAATCCAGAACCCAAGAATCCAAATCCTAGGTTTTTCCAAGCTCTGTTTGGTAGAATGAAGAAAATTTATTACATGTCACCTTGCCCCCAAATTACTCCACATTTATCACAGACAAGAATAATAACTGAAATTACTGACAAACTTATTTTGGTTTTCAGTCTGCAGGGTTGATTGGTTTGTTTTGGTTTTTTTAAGGCTAAAGCATACCAGCTTTAGCAAGGCTAAGAAATTTGCAGCTCTAAGGCAGCCTCTCAGGAGACACAAGATTTTATAGGCAAGATCTGCCCCACCAAGACCATTTCCTAGCAGACACAAGAACAGTGACCCCTAATGCTTTTATTTGACTTTAGTTACAGAAACCCCTCGTGGCCAGAGCAGAATGGCTGAACCAGCTTGGAGCTGGCTCTGGGATCCTGAGGCTGGAAACATATGAGACATTCCAGAAAAAGACATTTCACCTGGTAACTGGTCTGAAACAAGTTATGTTTTATCACTACATTTCAGAACAAGTCAACCAAATCTCTAGTGCTTGAACAGCTATTACACTTGATATTTTTCATAATATGAATGATGATGGATTTATTACCAGCTAGTTCCTCAGTTGCTGTTTTATGACGATCATATAAGATACAGCTAAGCATACCTTACATAATCTTCTGAAACTGGGAAGGTGCTATTTTTTACCTTCTTTAAATGCACAAGAGCAATAGTGACATTTTTGTTATGGCTGAGTTGCTCAATAAAAAACCCCACCTAGCACTAACACACTTCATATTCATTTTAAGAAAACAATCCGGCAACACAGGTCCATTTTATTAAAAAAAAAAAAAAAAGTAAAATTAAAATTAAAAAGGCACGAATAAAGACAACATCTCTTAGACAGACTGTTCAGGGCAACACAGATTAGACACAGGGTTAACCCCCACACACTGCAGAAAAGTCTCTTCAGTAGGTAAACCTTGCAAATACAAGCAGGCTCTGGAGACCCTCTGCAAAGCCAGGTCTAAGTCTTTAGCTTGTTTGCTTGTGTAGCTCAAGATTTGTTGGAATTCAGAGAAAAATAACCTTTGTTGCATTGCCAGAAAAATTAGTAGGCTTCCCCGGCCAAGTTGCCCCAGCAGTTTGCTACGACTGACAAGAGATGGGACCTATTCTTCTCTTCATTATTCCTTTCCCTGTAAGAGCACCTCACCTCTTAGCAGTGAGCTAAGACTAGCAAGAAATCTTGCAATGCCATTCTCCTACTGAAGGCTGAATCAGTACTATAGGATACTGGGGAGGGAGGTTATCCAACAACGACTTAACCAGATGTTGCAAGTGTTATCACACACAAACTCATCCTGTTGTGCATAGCATCAGCTGAAATAGCCTTTGCAATGCTCCTTTGACTTTTCAAGTGTTAACAGTGTAATCCACCTTTGCTAGCAAGGAACTCCAGAGATTTTTCCCGACCTTTTCTGGCATCAGCTCTAGAACAAATAATGCATGCCAAACTCAAAACAAGTCTGAGTACACACCAGTTACTGTCAGTAATACAAACAGCATTTGCTCTCCACTTCTACAGCTCATCTCATAGCCTCCTTGAATTCTCCTGAAGACTTTTAGAAAATAAACCCAATGCCTCTTCTAAAACCTCGTAAATGTTAAATGTGGCGATTACGTGTAATGTTATAATAGTCTACCAGTAAAGAATATCAAAAGCATCCGTTCATGAAAATCTGGTATGGTCTGTGACATTCTATTCTGACCATTTCGAGGGCATTACAATGGGCTATTTTGACTGCCTTCCCCTCACAGGGCTGTCCTGATCTGAGCTGGGATAGAGTTAATTTTCCTCCTAGTAGCTGGTACACTGCTGTGTTCTGGACTTAGGATGAGAATAATGTCGATAACACACTGGCCTTTTGGTTGTACCTGAGTAGTGCTGACACCACATCAAGGACTCTTCAGTTTCTCACCCCACCAGTGAGGAGGCTGGGGGTGCACAAGTGGCTGGGAGGGGACACAGCCAGAACAACTGGCCAAAACTAGCCAAAGGGATATTCCATACATGGCATCATGCTTAACAATAAAACTGGGGAGATCTGGCTGGGGCACAGTGGCCTGTTGCTTGGGGACTGGCTGGGCATCAGTCAGCAGGTGGTGAGCAACTACATTTTTCATCACTTGTATGTATACTTTTTAAAAATTATTATTATTGTTTTACTTTTCTGTTCTACTACACTGTCTTTATCTCAACCCGTAAGTTTTACCTGCTTTCCAATTCTCTTCCTCATCCCACTGGTGGGGTGGGTGGGAGATGAGTGAACAACTTCGTGGTGTTTAGCTACCTGACAGGTTAAACCACAAGGACCTTTAGTATAACCATCATTTGAAAACTAAAGCTATGTGCCCAACTGCCAGGGAGGAGAAAACAAACAAACAAAAAATGCAACAACAAACTGACCAACTGACCAGGAAAAACACTCTACCACCAAAACCACTTTTGACCTCAATTTTCTGGACTTCAGAATTCCTGGAATGAAATATTGCATAACAAAACAAAAGATGAATGTTACAGCTACTGAGCTTTTTCATAAAGTGTTAAAAATGCATGCACTCTCCATCTAGAGTATAGGTGCTGACAGCAAATCTGCCTCTAGCGTAAGATTTAGAGTCAAGTAGTACTTTGTCCTCACAATTATGCCGCACAGACATGCTTCTCTTGGAAATTGTTTACTACATCTCTTGCTGTGACCGTGTACAGTAACTTGAACATCATATTTCGAGCTAGATAGGAAAAACAAAAGCAACCTGACCCACTGAGAAAGCATCTGACAGCACTTGAGCCATTGTTCTGCACAACATCAAAGCTTGAATTCTGACATAATCCCCCGACATCTTGGGTGATGTCAGCACCAGCAGCTATTAGAATGAAGAATGATCACCCACAAGACATTAATTCAGGAAGAATCAATGGCCTTGCAATACATATTTCTCCCTTAACATTCCCCTAAATGGACTTCAATATATTTGAGCCAGAAGGGAAAGCAGGCCTTTTAAGAAAGCTTATGATATTTTTGCCTTGTGCCAAAGCCTTCTGAATTTTTAGCTTTTCCAGCTACTTGAAGTTTAATTCCACACTTGTGCTTTGATATAATAAAAGCTCTTCATTCCTTTCCAAGGATGCTCAGAGCTTTAACAGTACACTAAGCAAGACCAACCTACAGATTTTACCTTCCCCCAGTCCTTCCCACCCCCTCTCTCAATTCCCATTTAAGGAGAGAAAACATTCTCCTATCTGAATCTGTACCTAGTAGTTTGACAGAGATGAGCAACATGGAAAAGAAGGAAAGAAGAAAGTGAGGAGAAAAAAAATAAAACAAAAATTGCTTCCCCTTTTTTTTTTTCAGCCTTGAAAACTTCTGTTCTAATCCTTTCTAATATATAACTATTTTATGCTATCATTCTCCATTAAAATAAATTATCTGGAAAATTTTTCTAGCAGTTTTTTCTCTGGAAAATGATTCAAATCCTTGCTGCCAGTTAGTTTTGACATCTGAAGCACTTTACAAACATGAATCATGCATAGACACAGAGTCCAGTTGCAACTTCCTGACCAAAATTATGTTTAAGTGTCAAATCAGAATTATAGAATCATGGCTCGTTCATTAAGAGGAACATCTGCAGTGACAGATTTGGGTGACATTTTACGGATTCCCTTCTTTGTGGTTTCAAAACTCAAATTAGCACCTGAAGATGACCTAGAAAAAAAGTTAATCAAATGAAAAAAAAATAACTTCTGAAAACTTAAGTCTGTGTTACAAACCAACAACACGAGTTAGGACAGAGCTGCAGCCACTCGATCAAGCCATCAGAAAGGCAGAATTTAGATCCTGGGCACTGAAAGAAGTTTCTAAGTGTACACCAGATGCTAATCTCCACAATGAAAAGAGTGTACAGACTTAGAGATTCTCCCTGCTTATTGATTTTCTCACCAGGGATGCATGATGGAAGAATGATACTGCTCTCACAGAGTATTATCCACTCTTACTTATCTGTAGCCTTCAGCAACCACAGGCTCAGCTTGAAGGCAAGCCACTCAGTTTCTCAGATTTCTGTGTTGACACAAATTCTGCAGCAGTAAGTGTGAAGGGAGTGCAAAGACCACACTCTGAAGTCTACTGTGTGAACAAATGCAGAAATCCCCACTGCTGCTCAGCAGGAGAACTCCTTCCCACTGGGCTATAGGTTTATTCCAACAGGATGGCATGGCATTTCCTCTATGGTTTGCCTGCCAGGAAAGTCATTTCCTATTTTTGTCCTGTTGTGAGCTAGTAGAAGCTGGCATTGATGGAGGCTGGGAAGAATCAGAGGCTGGTTTGCTAGTGGTTTAACCAAACATGTGTTTACAATCACCCCATTCATCATGCCCTGTCTATGAAAAACTGTCTTTTTTGGAATTTCCCCATGTGCCTTGGGTTTGGCTTCCAAAAAAGTTGAAACAAACTCACCAAGAAATACATTGTTTGAATGTTATAGTTAGAGCGACAGAACTATCCAATGGTTAATATTGCAATCATTAATGAAACTGTTCCACACAAAGATCAACATCACTGCTCAACTTGTTGCTGTTGGCCTAAGGATGACAGCTCAACAGCAGGAGGGTAAGATAATGGGAAAACCTCTTGCAGTCTTCCCCTGGAGTCCAGCAAAAGAATACAACAGAAATAGGACACTGTGTTTCCTTCTCAGATATTCTACAGCTTCTGCCCACAAGCAGAGAATGTAGAGATGGTCATGGCGTTCCCAGTAAGTTCTAGGGCACTCATCACCTCTATATTCAAGGACTGTGACTGCCACCATAATCCCAAAGCTCTTTTTAGAAATATACTGCACACCACAATTAAGACGTGCAACTCCCTTCACCCTCTCCCCAGTTCTCACTTCAGGGAAGAATAAACAGTCTGTCCCATTTTCATGCGGTAAAGGGGGAATTTCTCGCTGCTGATCATTTCTCCAAGAAGAGGTCAAATTATTCTAGCAAACAAACCTTATCCCAGGATACCCAAACCAGCATAATCTCAAAGACAGCAGTCTTGAAAGCTGCGAAGAGCTCCAAAAGAGACATTTTTCCTTCTCTCAGTATCACGGTAGACTTTTATGCCACGTGCCTAGATTATGCAAGATTTAGTCTAACAATCTATAAGTTTGATACAACCTATAGTTTTACTTCATATCACACATAAAAGAACTACACATTTTCCTCTCTGTTTTACTCTCTCCAAAGTTATCATCTGATATGCAGGGATACAATGACTTACCACAGGTTTCTGAAAAAAATTCAGCAAGAAACAGGTCCCTCATACTAATTTATAATAGTAATTACATGTTACTGGAGAAGGTCTCCTACTCTGCTAAAGAGATCACCCACTTTAAAACAACCGATCTTCATGACAGAGAGCTTTTGCTGTAGCCATTCAGGAGTGGTAATCTGCATTCCCCATGGGTTAACTAACTGGGATGCAATTAGCAGGTTTCATTAAAAAACTCTCTTGATTTGTAAATGAGCATTAATGCTGGGCTTTGAAGAACCCACGTTATTCATCCTGACTGTATTTTTGTTCAATGCACACCTGAGTCTCTGGTCCTTGACTGCAAAGGTTGTTTGCCTGTAAAAACCCAAGCAGCCATATAGCTGCCACCACCTCCTAACAGCCTCATCGTTCCATGAGTGACTCTTCACCATTAAACAGAAATCTCTGCTCTTTTCGCTCACAGAGACCAGGAAAGACAGAATTGTTCACAAGGGCACTCTAAAGTAGGGCATGAACTTGCAATGCCTTCAGTCCTGACAGTCATGTCCATCTGCTCTGCATGAACTAAACCATCTGCAGCTTATGGAAGACCCTATGAAAGCAAAGAGTTAAGGTAAAGGTAAGTTTTCAGACAATTATTGCACATGTGAGGACCTCTTTCAAGAGTTTCAGGATAACTTGGCACTGATGGTGACTCGCTTCACAAATCCTTCAGTATTCAGTGTTCTTATGCACATTTTGAGTCCAAAAGCTGCTAGAAATCACAAAACTCACCACTTTCAGACGAATGTACCTGTATGAAAAATGTAGTGCCTATCTGTCTCTTTATATCACGTATCTGCTGAAGAGATCATATCCACAGGAATAAAGCATATAAGCAAAGGGACTGTATAACATATCCAAAGAAATCTTATGAAGTCAGGCTACTCTGGTAGTTTCATCACTGAAGAGATTAACAGCCTGTTTGTAGACAGGATGTCTCATACTGATCAACAGCTTTCTTTAATGCTGCACTCATCATGGAATTCTGGCGTCCTAGGATAGTACTCTCCACATCCACAGTGCAACAGAGGAGCCATATTGAGCTAAAAGGAGAACTGCTGTCCAAAAAGATCATCCAATTCAACAGATGGCATGAGAAAAGAAAGGACCTGGCACAGGACTAGTTCAGAAGCTCAACATGTATAAAGAGAAGTCAGGAAGGTGACATCTGTTTACTTCATAATATTATGTTTCACAACTACCAGTGGTCTGGGAGAAAAAAACAATGGGAAACAAGACTACTTTGCCACATCCAAGTTTAGACTGCAAAGTGCTCTCCTGACCAGCAGGCAGTGCAAGGTTAGCAAATCTGTAAATAAAGTTCCATGTTAATAAAAGGACTCCTTGGGAACCTCGTTCCTTGCAATTCCTAAAAAGATTGTGGGGTTTCAACTTTTTGATAAAGGATCACCATTCCTCGATTTCCCTGGGTGAAGAGTTGCAACCGGTATATTTTGGACATGGCCAGGAGCAGCTCCAGTTTCCAAGAAAAACAATCCTAACTTCTTAGCCTGCTTTCCTACAGGAGGCTTATGCAATCACACTGTAGCCAAGCCAGTTGGCAAGCTGCATGCAAGCCTGCCAGAGAGGCAGAGGTCTCAAGAGTTATCTTCCTTGTTTGTGAAAACACTGGGCCAGGTGGGCACACGTAAGAAACGCTGTACTGTGATCTGGCATCAATACCCTCAGAGCTGAGATAAATCCAAAGAAAAGCAGGCTTCCTTAGTCTTAGTTTGGACAGAAATGTTGGCTTGAAGTGAAGAAATGGTTTCCTTAACCCCATTAATAAAGTTCACTCAGAAGTTTAGAGCAAAAAGGCCAGCAGAAAATAGTACAGGTTTTGAACCACAGTGTTTGCTGCAACCAGTGAAATTTTTACTTAAGCAAAAGTGCATCCTAAAAACACATACCACTGGACAGCAAAAGGTACCCCCTTCATCTATTCCCCCCACCCCAGATTTCACTGAACTGAAGAAGCACCTGAGTGCATTTCCCACACATAAATACACAGCTCCTGAGACAGAGCTCACCTGGTCTAAGCAAAAGTTTTACATAGAAATCTGGCCTCATGTGGCACCATCACCTCTGTAACCACACAAAGAGAGGCATGGCAAAAGGGAGGAGAGGAGCAACAGCATGGTTCCACCTGGTGTGACACTACCCAGGAGCCCCTCGGTTTGCCTGCTGCCACCACTACGCACGCCCAGGGAAGCTGACGGTGCCTCACAGTCTAGAGGGACATCTGCTCGTTCAGGGCTGTCAGAAAACAAATTCCCAGTGCAACACTCCCATGCTGATGGGCGAAGCAGCGCATGACCCAGCTATGTTTCGTCTCTCCTCTGCCAGCTGGGAACTCCCTGTCTTGGAAAGAAACCTTTGCCAGAAAGATCCAGATACTTTTGTGCCCATTTACACCCCAAGCACAGATGAGAACTTGACCAAAGATTTCTAAAAAACCTTTGTGATAATTCTTGCTGGAGTCATTTAAGTGCTCACAAGACAGAAGACTGCAAATACTTGTTTTATTCACAGGGTGCACAGTATACACTTCAGAAGAACTGAAATGCAGAGATCCATTTTGAATTTAGGCAGTGCTTTTGGACTAGCTAATAAAAAGCATAGGAATATGCTACTGAAATCCAGGTGTGGCTATAGCTGAGGATGTAAGCCAACTCACACAGCTCAAAGGGAGGGGATAGTTTGATTAACAAAACCAAGGAAAACCATGGAAGTACCACAAGATCTTTAATATGTAGCCAGGGCAAACAAGACCTACTTTAAGAACAAATAAAGTCCAAGTGAAGAAAATAAATCAGACTACAACATGGTAAAGTGACCACTGAAGGCAAGCGTCAGGGTCTGCTGCTCTGTCAGTTTACCGTTCACAGTAAGGCCACCAAACAGTACTCTCCAGGCTTTGTTGTTTGCTCTACATTGTGCTGAATTTTAAAGAGTTTGGTTTTGGAGAAAGAAACCCCAAGCAGCCTTGATAATAACATACACCTGTACAAAGACAGCCAGGGGACTACAGCTCCACAACAGCTCTCCTCCTTATGCTGCACTGAGAGGTTAAGCCCTGAAGGAAGACTAACACAGCATGGGAGTGCATCCTGCTTACCTTCTGCACCCTGCCTCAGCCCCAAAATGATCATGAAGTATAGCCAGAGCTCCCATTTAAAGTTGCAAGCATATTTCCTTTTTCTGTGAAGGTTTTCTAATCTCCATGCATTTGTGGTGTTTTTTTTAACCTGTCCTCATAACTCACTCCTTTTAATCCTAGGATTAGCCTTGTTGCCCTTCTCTGTACCTTTTCTAGAGCTTTAAGCACAACTACTAGTCTCTAAATGCAGTAATAGATGGAATTGGAGTGTTAATGCATCCTTGCTACCTTTATGAGGCAAGACAATTTCAACTGTCCCTTAGAAGTGTAACTTGAGGTGGTAAATACCCACATCCTCCTATCCCGCTCCCTCCTGCCTTCCCCCAAACCCAAATTCATTCTGTTTCAGTGAAGGGAAAGGCAAACCACATTCCTCGGGTCTGTTTCAGAAAACCTGATCAATGCTGCTTTGACATACCAGCAACACATGTTCCCATTTCAACAAATGGGAACATTTCAGGCAGACCACCACTTCAGATGGAGTGGGGCTCCTGGCTGCTGAATCAGCACTTTCCATCCTGCTGGCGCTTCAAAGAAAAGCGGGGGGGAAAGGGTGGGAGGGGGCGCTGGCACTTCAGCAACAGAAGCGGGCAAGAGGATGGAGCAGGAGTTCATCTGCCAAACCAATTAACTGCAAACTGTTCTTATAACGATGCCACAGTTTCAGCCCCAGCTTGCAGTACCACAGCTATACAATGAGAGAGCCATGCGTGCGCGGCTCTCCCCGGCGGGGAGCTGGGGCAGGAGCAGCCCCGCACCCCTCGCTGTTGCGGGTCTCCTGGGCGGGCGGGGGGCTCTCGGCACGGCGGGGGGCTCGGCGGCGGGCAGGGCAGGGCAGGGCAGGGCAGGGCCGCCCTCCCGCAGGCACACGGCCGCCCGGAGCCGCTGCGCATCCCCGCCGCGGATGAGCAGGGAGGTGGCAGCACTCCGGGGTGGCATTTCTGCGATCTGCCCATCCGCCAGCCCGCCCGCACACCCTAAACGGAGCGACGGGAATATCGGGGAGTTTCGGCGGCAGCAACAGCACCGCCAACAGTTGGCGGGGCAAGTCTTCACTCTGCTCCGGCGCGGGGCGACGGCAAAGCCCTGCTCCCGGCACCGCCGCGCAGCCGGCGAGCAAACAAAACGCGGCAAGGGAGCCCCGACCGCGGGAAAGCGCCGCGCCCTCGAGCCCCGCGGTCGCCCCC
>VWZG01012105.1:359546-432808 GCA_013396735.1 Grallaria varia
GCCGAGGGCAGGGGGCGGCGGCGGGGGGCAGGGTGCTGGTGGTATCGGTAGTGTCGGTGGTATCGGTGTCGGTGGTGGTGTCCCCCCCGCCATCGCCAACCCCCTCGTTCCCCTGCCCTCTAACAAAAGCTCGCCCGCAGGTAACACCGACGCGTGCCTGTGTTGGGGAGGGCTGGTTTTCTGTTGCCTTTTTTTTTTAGTTAACAGAGCATCTGCAAACGCAAGACATTTGTGCGTATACTTTAACCTTACCGGCCCTGTTCTCACATTTTTTTTTCCAAAAAAAAACCTGCACAGAGAAGGTGCCCCAACTCCCCTTCCTGCGCTCCAGACAGCGCGGAGAAGGCGCCCGGAGTGTGCTGACGGTACGGGGGGCTGTTCAGAGCTCCTCTGTTCTGCCAAGCTCTGCTCTGCTCGCCCTGCATCCCAGGCTGCCACCGACCCTCCTACAGACCTCTGCTGCGAACTTCTGTGCGCTGGGACATTTGGGATTTCACCTCGGTAGCTCCAAGGCATCCCGTTTGCAAGTAGCTTGCAAATAACTCTGACTGTGGAAAAGCTCTTTTAGGAGGAGCGGAGCTGCTCACTTCCCGAAGAGCTACTGTTTTAAAGGGATAGACTTCCCATGTGAGCCGTCACGCTCCGGGAGGAGAGGAATATTCACTTCGCCAGACGCAAAAACAACTCTCCATAAGAAAGGGGTCAGCCCTATAAAAGGAAATCGAGCCCAAGGAGAAGTGGGAAAAATCTCCAGGCTTTTCCTCCTGAGACAGATGCACGTACACTAATGGGAGCATTGTGGCTGGGCGCCCGAGCTGAATAGATATTGAAATGTAACACGATACCTTCTTTGCTCTTGCTGTTTCTTCTTCCGTGGCTCTTTTTTACTGTATTTAAAGGAATGTTTTCCTTATCAGCCTACCCTCCCGGTCCTCGTGTTTCCAGCCCTGCTCTGGTCTTACTCTGTTCTCACCACCCGCTCTCCCTGTTTAACTCCTCAAATAATCTCTGTGGTTTCCTTGTGCCTGTCACCTCAGCCTCTTGGTCGCACGTGCCATTCTCTTGCCTGCTCAGTGCTCGCCCCCCTCCTGCCACCAGTTCCCCGGCCTCTCCTCGGGGCTGCGCTTCCCTCGGCCATCTCCACTTGATGCGGTGCTGAGCGTTGCTCTTCAGCCTGTCAGCACCGCTACTGGCTGGCCCAGCCTGGCTTGACCCGGCCTGGGCTATTGGGAGCTTGCTCTGTGTGCTGTCACTTCTCAGCCCCCCATTCAACCCTCTTTTCCCACTGCCAGGCTGGTCTGCCCTGACTTTCTGTGAGCCACCGTTTGCCCTGATCATGCATTTTTTGGGTCCAGCCTCAGAATGCTGGTGCCTCATCAAAGGAGAAGCTGTCTCCTGTCCAAGTCACTATCTAGTGGAAAGGTGAATGCAGGTGGTATCCAATTTCTGCCTGAGATTACTCATTATTACTGAGATTACCTACTACCTACCAGATCCCAGGCACAGGACCAGCATGGTTGGCATCACAGCCCCACGTGCTCACATGAGAAGCTTTCTGCGCATATAGATCAACCAGACACTGGGAGGGAGCTGCAAACTTGTCCTGGTCCACCTTTCCTCCCATGGGAAAGGGAGCAAAAATGACATTGTCCGTCACCCTGGTTAATTGCATCTTGAAAGGCTCCACTGATAAGGACTCCACCCCATCCTTGGAGATGATTTTCCAGTGGATGATTGTTTTAACTGTAAAAAATTTCTTTTTTTACCATGAATCAAAATCTCTTTGTGCAACTTTTGCCTGTTGCTTTTTCTCTGGTTCCTGTGGCTCCCTGTGAAGAGGGAATCTTCATCTTTATTTCAGCCATACGTGTATGATTTCACCAGGGTTTGTGCAATAGATGTCCAGTTCCTGCTGCTTTCACAGGACCTGCTGTTGTGGGCAAGGCCAAGGACTTCAAGACATTCCTCTTCTACATTCTATTTCATGCTATTTGCCTGGGCACATTCCTTAGCTCCGTAATGCATCAGTTATACTTTGTTATCTATAGTATTTCCACCCTAGAATATCAATTTGCAGCCCTGCGTTACAGGGTGTCCTCAAAAAAGCGAGAAGTGAAAGGAGAGAAGTTATATAACTGGTCTGGTGCTGCAGAGCCAGCCAGTCACCAGCAGGATTGTATTGCAGGGATTCCCACCTTCTAAAACATCTCCGTTCATCCCCAAAAGTCCTGCTACCTCAGCTTCTAAGACACTTTGCACTTGTGAGTATTTTTGAATCTCAAAACCAGAGCCCACCTTTATGACTGTGATGATGCTCTGCATCCAACGCTGAAGGGAAGCTGGAGGGATAAAGCTCAGGTACTTTTGAAGCATCATGCAGGCAGCCACCTGGCTGCCTTCCAGTATGCTCTTCCTTTAAGTGTGCTCACTGTTTCTCATACATAAGACTGCTGATCCATCAGTTAATCATATTGAGTAAGTATCTAAAATTAACTTTTAAATTATTAATGCATGAGAACATATCCGTTTGCCATGTGCATTATTTTAAAGGATTACGGTGTGTACAATGAGTGCCATTAACGTTACATTTTGAAGACAGTAAATTGACTTGTATGGAAATCGGAGGAGTTGATGGATTCCTCTAAAGATGCCTTTGACAATGATAAAATGTTCAATTGGATTATTATTAAGCATGTGTCTGTACTTAAATTTCTTTCTAATACATACAAAAATAAGCAATTGCTCAGGTCTTAATAGTATATTTTTCATTCTGTGGTGAGTTAAAAAAAATAGATACACGAGTATCGAAAATACTCCTCTGACAAATAAAAACATTAGGAAAGATATGTTTAGTTTCCTAGACTACAGCTGTATTGTTCAAGACAAAACTGTACTGTCATAAAATTGTTTATCCAAAATAGCACCATTAAAAGTGTTAACTGGAGAAGTTGCAATACATCTTTTCAATGGCAGCGAAGGACATACTTATCTTTTCTCTGGCAACACCCTACAGTTTGCCATATCATGAAAATAACAGCCTAAAATGCCAATATTTTCACTAAGAAAAAAAATAATTGTCATTTTCTGCAAGAAAAACCACACAAGAAATAGTGTTGGCAATAAGTGCTCTGACTATGCATGTAAACATTATTCCTGCTCAAGGACAGTCCAAACAGTAAAGGCAAACATTAGTGCAAAAGCCTTGATGCCTTCAGGACTTTGTGCCCAGGATAAGTTTGTCCCAGCTCCCTGTTTTCTTCTTTACAGTGGTTAAGTTTTGGGTTAGAGAAGATGAGTTCCTCTGACCCTCCATGGAAGAAGATGGAAGAACTAACGAGATTCTCTGGCTGTGCTTGGGGGCATCCAGGACACTGGGGGAGAAGAGGACAGGGCATGCAGACCACTCCTAGCTGCAGAGGGTCTTGCTGCCCCGCAGCTACCAAGCTCAGAGCCTGTGGTACAGCTGGGCTTATGATACCAGTCTGTTCTCCAGTTTACAACCCTCAAGATATCCATTAAGCCTGGAGAATGCTGGTTTTGCCATTTTAACTCATCAGAAACTTACATAAATCTAAGTTTCTCATGCATTAAGGTTTCAAAACCAAGTCCAAAATATAAACAGAATATAGACATTCTCTGTCTATTTAGTGCTACATTTAAGACTCAATACCTAATAATAAATGGCTGTTGGAGTTCAAGTACAGTGGACTTGGTTTGCTTTCTACAGAGACTTGAACTCTGCAGGGTGACTTTCCATTTTGGAACTTAGCCAAAGGACACTAAGCTCTACAATTCAGTTAGTTCCAAGAGAAAAAAAAAGGTAATTTTGAAGTTTTATTAAATAGATTAATGAAAACTGTCAGGTAGATATGAAGTTTTCTTTAGAAACATTCTTATATTTCTTGTATATACTGCGAACAGGCATAATTTGCTTTTCTATTACACTGATTTAGGAAATGAAAATCCAATAGCAAAGATCTGAAGAGGAGAGATCTGAATCTGGCCACTGCTTTCACTCTCAAAGGAATTTTCATGAAAGCATTATATGAAAGTCGGCATTAAGCGTGATCTTTAACTAGTAGAATGCACTGATAAAAGAATTCAGCAGTCAAAAAAGGGTCAACATGGTCATTATTACCTAGTAGGTATATAGGCAAAAGTGCTGACCAACCTTTGAAATGATAATAAGTTTCTTTAGCCATGGACAAAGCTTTTCACCTTAAATAGACAGGAAGTCTTCTAACACAGTAGAATTTTAATAAGGCTTAATCTGGAACATAACCAACTCAAAATTATTTCTGTTGCTTTTACTATAGAAGAAACAAATGCTTAAAATATTTTTAAAAGCTATGCAGAAAAAAAGTCTTTTTGATATCAAGATGAGTTGGGGTCAGGGGGTGAAACATTCTCCTTCCTTTCTGTCTACATCCTCCTTTTCCATTATTTTATCACTCACTCTATGATGGAGATTGAAAGCTGGAAGGAGAAAGCAAAGCACTAAGAAAGAAACTAAGCAAGTTTGTTAAAACACTCACTAAATATTGCTGTATGACCTAAAGGTTACAGAGTGAATTTCAATATTTACCAAAAGACTGAAATTTTCAAAACTGTTCATAGTTTCCACCAGTATTCACTCAATTCTGGTTTTTCACCTGACTCAGCAGAAACTTCATCAAGTACACTAATTTTAGAAGTTGAGACTGCGTCTTCTGCCCAGTTATTATTGAAAGGATTTCTTAATATCAGCCGAGTATAGATAAGACTTTTTCTGTATTCGATTTCTAAAAGACTAGCAACAGAAAAAGAAAAACTATGGCATGACCATAACTGAATAAATGCACTGTGTTCATAGACTACATTGTGGAGATCTACTTTTTGTTGCTAGGTAAGTTATATCTCTATTTACAGCTTTTTCAAAAGGCTGAATAGTCAGGGACATTTTGTAATTTGAGATGGAGGTCTAAGCTCCAGTGAGAGAGATGTGCTCTTCCTGGACTATACAAAATAGAGCAGTTACACAAGGTGGTGGAAAAGAGAAGGGAATTTTAAGCAATACTGATCATTCAAACAGAAGCAACTTTAAAAAGATGAATACATTCAGCCCACCCTTCTACAAAAACATAACTGTTCCCAACACTGACTCCAAAATGAACACATAGACTGATTCAAAACTAATAATTTTAAATGGCTATATTCTCTCAGTTTCAATAAAGTGATAAAGAAAATTAGTGCTTTTGGACACTGAAGGTGTCAAGTAAAATGGCACCTTAAAAGTGTTTACTTTTTCCAAATCAAAGTCAGATTCTTTCCTGATGCATCAGTTTTCAACTAGGATGCCAGATAACATTAGATGGAAAGAAAAATTCAAAATTGTACTGAAATAGGAAGAGATTCAGTTCAAGCTATCCTATATATTCTAATATTTGACATGAGAAATCAGGATTTATTCAAAACATGTAGTGCTCATTCACAACTTTGCCACAAATGAGGAGAGAAGGCAAGAAGAACTGTGACTCAGAATGAAATCCAGCCACACTGCAGATAGTGGCAAAACTCTTAGGGAGCTAAGTGCAACAGTGATTTCATCTCAGGTCTTTTCTTGGTTTCTGGAGGAGGGAAAATTAAAATAATAATATTAATAATAATAATGTCAAAAAGAAAATCTTCAATGACATTACTTGCCCTGCATGCTGAGGCTTTTAGGAGTATATTTTCACAAAAGCTGTAGCAGGATCATCTGAAAAACAGAAACATTTAAATGGTGCAAGCACGAAGAGATTACACAGAAGCAGGTTTTACCAAGCTGAGAGAGGAGACCCAGCAATCTAGCTGTATTGGACCCAAACCAGATCTTCCCTCAGTTTGTGTGCTGAGCTGTGTGCAGATCCCAGCACTCTGATTTAAAATGCACTGCTGTACAGCACAGCCTTGCAAGGTGTTGGCATGCCTTTTGTTGTCTTGCAGGGTATGCATGCAAAGCTGAGGTGTGTATCAGGCAAGTCCTCCTGGTGTACTGTAGGCACCATCACTTTCTATAGCAACCAGTTCTTGTCTTAAGCTACTCTCCAGAGCAGGCACTGTGGAGTTTTGAGAGCATCCCCATCCTGTGGCTTTAAATGAGCAAAATTAGACATCAATTCAAGTCTGAACTAGACTTCTTGTATTTAGACTGCAGTTTGCAAAGGAAGTCGTATTTTGTTTTCCTGGTTTAAGAATTACCCCAAAATTTGCCAAACCAAAAGAAATGTACACTGCATTAGCATCTAAATTAATCCCTTGTCATAAAGTTGTAATCTCTCACAAACTCTTCTTAGCCAATTCAGCCAAATTCTAGGAAATCAGCTGGCAGGAGGATATTTCTTTGCTCCATCCATAGCAAGCAGTGGGTTGGCTGCTTACGCAGAGCATTGAGAACTTGTGTTAAAATACAAGTTGTGCCTGCAGTGATTCAAAAGTATACTTCCTACAGGTCTTGTCTATTTATTCAACTATACTGAAGGAGTAAGAAGTCATTCTCCAGTCTAAATTGTTTCCTTTTGTTTGGAAAAATATTGAGTCAGCCAACGACAGAGCATGAGACTCTGAGTCTTAGCAGTTAGCACAACCTGCTGGGACAGTAGACCTGTCTTTCACTCTTCAATGTAAGAAAGTTTTACCATGTACTGTTTTGTCTGTTACTTTCTGTTTTAATTCTTTCTGCTCTGTTCTGTTAATGATTTAATGGATTTTTTTTTTTCAGTAAGACAGTCTGTAAGAATGTTATGACAGAATATCATCCACCATGGGGAGAGGGGCAATTTCTTTGGAGGAGTGCCTCACTTCAGGCAAAGAAGAGATTTTAAACTATGTTTTCTCCATGTAGTATGGGTCATCTTACCTAATTGCAAGGAAAATAGCCAGATCTGTCAATTTTTCCAATGTCTGTACTAGGCTGCATCTGAGAATACATCTGTCAGCAAAGGCCTCATTTGCAAATCCTGATGAGACTTGCACTTCATACTGTCTGGCAACAAGTAGGTATTTAGTGTATCTTTATTACAGAGGAAAACTTGTGAGATACCCCATGTGACATACATCCTTTGATGAGAGAGCAATCTTTCAAACAGAAAGGACTGCCCTGTAGTTACTATCCTGACAAAATGAAGACCTCTTAAAGGTCTTTACAACCTTAATGATTCTATGAGTCCTCTCCTCCGAAAACTATGATGGCTGTTCTTCTTCAAGTAACATCCTTTCCAGGGTTGTCAGATGTATACAAATAATCTGAATATATTCTTAGTGTGATTTGTAACTTTGTTGACAAGGACGTTTTTGAAAATTGTTCATTCAGCTTTAGCAGATATGAAACAGAAAACCAGATAAAAAGATGTGGTACAACATAGTAGTACAGAGATTCATCTTCAGCAGCATGGTAGGCCCACAGGCAGTGAGAAGTCTCAGGGAGTCTCACAGTAGCTAGTAGAGCAGCTGAGAGGAAATCCACTGGAGCTTCTCAGGAAGCTCTCACATAGCTGGAAGTCTGGGACAGGCAAGCTTGTCACCAAGAGCCTAAGATTTAGCTATGATTTATTCTGCTTTTCTAAACTTAGTAGTGTAAAGAGGCACATCTCCCTAAAACCATAACTTATTTGGACCTCAGAAAGTTTAGTGAAAGTGAACAGAGAATGTCTTTGCAGAAAAGACTTTCAGAATAGTTACATCTACCAGGTAAGATCAGTTCTTTCTGCTCCACCAAGAACCGTTCCAACATGCTCTACTCCATGAAAATTTGAACAAGCTGCTAGATGGCTAAAAGGCCTCATCAGGACCGGGGATCCAGCAATGAGCGGGAGCAGGAGCATTCCTTGAAGCAGGAATGTGGCTTCTCTGTGAGCACATGCCCACCTCAAAGGGTGTGGGTTCTGTTCCACACAGCCCTCATTCTCAGATGACAGATGACATTTCTGTTTTTCACTGATTGCTTTTTTGGTTTTCCCTCCTGCCCTGCAAAGATTTGGAGGTCTTCTTACACTAGTTATTGTTTGGGAAGCATTTGAAAGGGTCTTTACTTCACCCATGCCTCAGAGATGAGATAATTTAGAAAATGCCATATTGAGAAACAAATAAACATACAAACTTCATTTTGTGAATGACAACGGGGTGACGATACTGCAAGAATATTTACAGCAAATCAATGAATCTGCTAATTACTATGCTCTAATTTAGGTAATTTGCTACTACTGGTGGATTGTTCTTCCCTCTTTAAGACCTAGAGTTACATGTGTCATATTGCAACAATGTGATACAAAATTGATTCTGAAAAATTGTCTTCAGATTACTCACTAGGAAGCAATTGGAGTCAGGCCAGGAACAGATGGCAGCTCAAAAGGCAATCCTCTTCCTCCTCAAGAAGTACTATTACTTTGTACTTCAGTAGCACTATTGATTTAAGAAACCCGATGCCTTTTACGAACAGTAATGAATGTAATTGTATAGTGCTCTGATAGCGAAGTTAGTAGGATTTGCCTACTTGAGCGCATGAGGAAACTGATGCATGTGAAGTCAAGTTTAAACCATTCCCATGCCCACAGGTTTCCAAGAGATCCCATTCTCCATCTGAAGAGAAATCAACATCTCTAAAATCTCAACATTCTGCCACAAGCTTAGCACCGAAACATCAAGGACGTGAAATTAAGGGATGCTAATTAGAGGCAGAGACAAAGCCATTGGCAAAAAGAGACTTTCCCAAGCCATTCAAGAAAGTATGTAACAGGACCAGGACCCAGAGCTGCTCAATCCTGGTTGTGCTTTGTAGGCTTACCCTCTGAGTGCATGGGGAGTATCCAGCTGCTCCTGAAATGACTTGCCAACAAAAAGCATCTCTTGGACAAGTTAAGCACTTGTTTAAAGTGGAACTGAAATTCTGAAAGCAAATACCTGCTAGCCATTGTACTCTGCAACACAGCTTGGAACTTGCCAAGATGGTGAAACTTGCCATAAACAGGCAGTCAGTCTGCTTCCCTAGTCAGGGCCAAGCAAACTTGGGTAATGAAAGAGACATTTTTAAAATGGAAAAAGCAGAAAGATTTTCTTACTTCCTACACTGATATAGTAACCAATGCACTCACGATATTGAAATGTGAAGAATTTCAGCCCAAATGTTGGGGGATGGTATAAAGAAGTTAATTTGAGAGTGGGAGAAAGCTCGCATATTTCTCAGACCTTACTCTCTACACAGTGAGGTCAAAAACAAAACCCTCAAGCATGAACAACGCTGGGCACACAGCAAAGAACTTTGCTGTAAATTACAGTGCATGCCCGCAACAGCACTTCTTAACTGGCTCTGAAATCTATGTAGAAGTGGAGCTAGAAAAACACGTATGAGCCAAATATTACCTTCAGGATTCTGTTGTGTGAAATAATGGCAAGGTTTGCAAAGTTCACAATAACACTTAAGTAGATGTGAGAACTTTGGCATGATTTGAAGTGGGATTCTGCTGATAAGGATTTTATTTCATGCTTATGGAAGGGTGATTTCTCATGGATTTTCAAAAGTGCTCTCTAGAAACAGAAATACTTTTATAATGATTTTCACCATGTAAGCTAGCAAAAGAGGAGAAGAAAGCTGAACCAATAGCATACTACATAGGCGACAAAAATTACAAGTTTCTGAAGAGTCAAATCCCATTTTTCACTGAGTGGTTCAGAAAATTAGCATGCAAAGAACAAACTTCTGTTATAAAAAGGTGTTTTTCTTTTTAGAATGTGACATGTATTAATCTGAATGTGTTTCAGCACTGGCATTCATATCCTGACTGGCTACTTTTCAAGAAAGCGGGCTGTATTATGAACTAAGATCCAATTCTAGTACCAATGAGGTCAAAGTGCAAATTCAAGTGAGACTTGATTTCTTGATCTCCAAACTTTGCAGAACATACAGTATAGTTAAAAGTCTCTTTTTACTTTGATTGCTTACACACTACTATTTTAATTATTCTTTATTTCTAGTAACCTGAAGTGAGATATGTTTATGTCTTTATATTTTTTATCTACTTACCATTCCACTCATTGAGGCAATGAGGTTGGGCACCTTTCTATTATTATGTGTGGACAAACTGAATGTTAAGAACCAGCAAGAGATAGAAGTATTTCTCCAGGAGATTGAAACAATACCTGATTGTAAGTTTTCAGAAAGCAAGCAGTAACTGATCTGAAGGTTTAGGTTGGACATTTGGAAGAATTTCTTCACAGAAAGGGTGATTAGACATTGGAATGAACTGCCCATGGAGGTAGTGGAGTCATTGTCCCTGGAGGTGTTTAAGAAAAACCTGCACATGCCACTTAGTGCCATTGTCTAGTTGAAAAGGTGGTGTTTGGACATAGGTTGGACTCGATGATCTCAGAGGTCTTTTCCAAGCTAATTGATGCTGTGATTCTGTAGTATAGGAGTACTGAACCTTGTGGTCAGATAGCCTCAATATCTGCAGTCAAAGAATCCTTTCGTTCAGTTGCGCTGAATGTAGAGCTCTGACTGGAAACATGGTCCTCATTACAGCAAAATGCGGGCACCCAGTATCACATGATAATCATACATGGTTATATAATTTCCATATCATGTCATATGAATTCCTGCTGCATAACTGAGCATGAATATTTCTGCAAAACACCAGCGCCTGTATCACATGATAGGACAGAGACCAAAGGGCATGCAGGAAAGGAAAGTGTGCCCCAGATATGAAGGCTAAAAAGACTCAATGTGGCTAATATGGTACAGGATGTGCACCTGTGCTCTAGGGAGTGATTAAAAGGACAATATTTTTGAGTCACAACATGTCACAACAAAGCGAGGATCATGTTTAAAGACAAGGCTGCTGGTATAGAACAGAGCTGATGTGAAACTGGGAGGCACAGTTAAATCCATGATTTGACAGAGATGGGACTTTTTTAATTTAATAGATATTATTTGCTACATAAGCGTATTCAGTGTTACTTACACAAAGGAATTAAGTAAATTGTCTTCCATGAAGAGCAAAAATTCCAGCCTCCTTTTCTCCTTGAAAAATACAGAAGCCAGTAAAGAGTAACTCAACATAACATCATAAGCCCCATTATTTGTATTACAACAGTTTCTAGGAACTCTAATTGCATGACAGAAAGTCATTGCGCTGGTCGAACACTGGAAAACATTTCATTAGCTTATAGAGCTATTAGTTGATCTCCGTCTTACTAGGTGCACCCCATCATAACATACCCCATAATTGAACCTGCCCTTGAATACAATCCTAGGAAGTCAAGCTGTTCTCACTTTCTCTACCAGGAGGGTTTTGCAACAGCCACAACAACATGTCTGCAAACTCACAGTGCAAACACTGGATTCTGCATTGCATAGAGCCTTCCCGGTATGATGACACTGGCATAGCTGTATCTGTGCAATCTACCCCTGCTGTATATGATTCCTCAGGACTACTGATAACAACAGGACTTGCCGGGACAACTTGGGTAACCAGGTCACTAACACTCTAATTGCAGGTAGTCATGGCAGGCAAAGACTCTGAATATTTGAGGAATTTTATTGTCTAATTCAGTCTTAAGAAATTCTCCTATTTGGTGTACAACTCCTTTTCATGAGCTTATCAGGCTAAATAATAAAGCAATTTAAGTTACCTCTCTCAGGTCAGTTCCTCCCAATTAGAAAACTATATCGGAATTGCATTCCTCAGGTAATCTGCAGCCATCTTCTAATTTCCAGCCTAAATTTATTCACAGCCAATCTTATTTCCTTCCTGCCACCATTTGTCTGTCTGGTCTATTTGTGACTCAGTCCTTATTTATGACTCACCAGTGTGAAAGATAAGATTTGTGGCTTAGCGAGTGGCCTAATTGCCCAAGCGATGATTATATGAGAAATACTCTAAAGGAAACATGTGAGTGCCCTTCTTAAAGTCCAATTAAGGAAATATATTTACATCTAAACAACGGTAAATAAAAATTTTAAAATCCTTTTGAACCAGAGTTTCTTGGATAAATATTTATTCTGTGTTTGCTAATCACTGCAGAAATTTTCTTCCTGATTCTCTTGTTCAACATGTGTAGGAGGAAACAGGCAAGGTAGTGTGGATTATATGATGATAATACCTTTCTCTGTTTCATTAGCCTGCAGTAGTGGGAGTGACCAGCTTTCATGATGTCCATGCTAGGCTGTGGTTCTTATGAGCTTGGTGCAGCTGAGGGTATGTGGGCGACTTGGCAGAACAGCTGGAACAAATGGCAAAAGTTCACCAATCTGAGGGAGCATGTTCTGGCTTGGGTTCGTCAGCTCTGCCCCATAAAGATCCGGCTGGAATTTCAGCTGCTTCTGGATGTTTGGATAACAGCAGCATTTTTCAAATTGTGCTTAAGATCTCAGTACTGCAACACACTGATCATGTTGGGACTGAAGCGTTTGCAAGAACAGAATTGAAAGGTCATATAGCCTGCCTGGAGCCCAGGAGCAGTTATCCATTAGTAGTAGCTATCCATTTTATTATTCTTGCAGTACAAGCTAGACACTTTAGTGACAGACAAGTTCTTCATTGTTCTCAGCACCTTAAAAAGAATGGCCAATCCTTGTCCACATTTGGTGGAGAAATAACAAACATTTTCTTGGAAGAGGTTATTTTTTTGATGGCAGTCTATCAAATCCCAGTTTCAGCTTTGCTATCCACTGTCTATTCCATGAATGTTATTTTGGGCTCCATCCTCAGCTAGCATAAATCAAACATGGTGTTATGTCAGTCAGCCAAACTGTGCTGATTTATGCTTGCTGCGTCACTTCAGTGAGGACAGTGACGTTACACCAGCTGACATCCACGCAGGATCTGGCCCTCAGATGCTGTCAATGCCATTTAGTACCACTCTTCTCTTTCTGCTTCTTCCTGAGTGCAGGGAGATTATTCTGGCTGACTGCAACCAGGAGACAGGCGCAACTTGGCTCCCTTCCTGCACCCAGCCTCCCCAGCTCATTAGATCCCAGAGAAACAGGGGATGTGGGAGGGGAGCAGATCCGGCCCTTTAGAGGTGGTTCCATTTATAAATATTGACTTTAATGCTAATTTCATGTAGTTGCTTGTAAAAGTCTTTTAGGCTGAAGCAGAAGGCACACTGCAGATGGCAAGGATATTTTTCACAGTTTTTATGGTGGATAACAATATACTTGACATTTTGCTCATTAAATGTGAGCCTTGGTATGTGAGTAAACATGCTAGGCATCTGCGCTCTAAAATTACCAGTGTGAAAAGCAACAACTCAAATGTTTCAATCAATAAATGTACAGCACAGAAACAACATTCAGCAACTTTCTGAATGCTGTGTGCAAGGCAAGGACTGAGTTTGCAGTATTACATGGAACACTCTAGAACCAACAAGAAAGAAATAACATATTGCTCTACAGTCAGACAGAGAATTACATCCAAAAATCTCTAAAGATAATGTAAACACGTGGTAGACCGTATCCATCAATTTGTGTTTCTAGAGGAAATAACATGTGCTTTGTCAAGCCTCAAAACTACATCAGAAAGGGAGGAATGGAACCAGAATGAGCTGAGAAGGTAGAAGAGAGAGTCTATGGAGCAAAAGGCAGTTTGACATTGGGAAGAACAGTAAACCAGGACAAGAAGGGGCAGAAGGACAGATGTGTGCTGCAGTGTGAGCAGTTGTGATGAGTCACCAACCATAGGGAGATCAAAGAGAACAGGTGCCACAGAATAGGTTCTTCTTTCTACCACAGGCAGTTTTCTGCTGCCCATCCTTGGATTTTGACACATTATTAAAGAAAAGAAAAAGAGGAAGGATGAGAACTCAGATGGAAAGAAAAGCTCAAAGGATAAGATAACTATAGGATCTTAAGCTAGTACATGCTTTTTACTTGTCTTTTAAACATTTTGGAGCTATTACCTTGAGATGGCTGCAATTCTGAGCAGCAGTGAAATATAACATACCTGAAGAAAACAAAATTAACTTAGGACATCACGTGGTGTTCACAGCTCCAGGCTCTTCCAGAAACCAATATCATGCAGTCAAAGACAAGTTTAAAAAATAAAGGGTGTCTAGATTGAAGTGAGCAGAAGACTGGTGTAGTTTTAACTGTGGATTTATTATCTGGTTTTGCACATTTTTTTATGAGAAAAAGACCAATTTGTTATTTAAATCTGTATGATGGAAATGGGTATGAAGAAAGTAAGCCTCACCATATAAAATAATGATTTAATTTAAAAAGGCCAGGAGGATTAAGATAGTGCTGACTTCTTTGTTATCCTCCATCTTTCACAGTAGTGTTGGCCTATAAAATACGGTTTTTCATTTCACAGTATACATAGATGTTCTCTCCCTTTTCTCACTCCTTTGTCTTCTGTCATGTCTCCCACTTAAATCTACCTTCACCCCTGTATAAAATTCCCATTTTCTTTGACTGTTACTGTTCAAATCATGTGTCATTTCTCCCACTCCCTCCAAATAGAACTCCTCAAAACTTTTGGTACCTGCATGGAGCCAAATATTTGATGCATCACGCCATGATGTTAGAGACACTTTTAAAATGTAAAGATTTGAAAATCAAGCTGAAATGGGAACTCTGATATGAACTTCATTACACTACTTCTTACTACAGTAGTAGGTTCTGCCAACTGAAGCAGAGGATAAATTCTTGTTAATGTAAGTGAAGATTAGGTTAGATCTCTACCTGGCTAAACTAAAAGAGATTGGATCGATTTTACTAAAAAAGAAGGTAAGTATTCAAAATCTTTGCACTTTAGACCCATCTAGTCACCCAGTCCAAGAATCCTCATGTTGAAACCACATTCATGCATTTTTTGCCCTATAGTTACAGACAATGAAAACTTGAATGAAAAAAACCCCAAACAACCAAATACTGAATTTGTTACAGAATAGTTTAAGCAAGTGACAGTCTCACACATCTCACTTAGCAAGATCAAAAGAATTACTGAAATCTCAGAATGGGGTAAGTTAATTTGCATAATAAATTTTATACTAGGATATCTTCCTGATATTTGAGAGTTTATCCCTAAACCATCTTCATCTGTCTCCTTAAGTACTTCATTCTCAGAGGTAGGCCCAAATTCTTTTATATACAATGTCAATGCTAACAGGGATAACTAGTACACTGTAGTTATGAAGAGTCCAGAAATTACTGTGACGGTTAGGTATATAATTTATCGTGAAGAAATCAAATAAATAGCAAGATCAGTCTGGTCATATTATTTCTGAAGGTTTAATATCAGTGGCCACCCTACAAGGTTAGCCAGTTGTATGGATTCCTACATCAAGGTGGGCAAAGACCTAGACCCTGACATCACCTTCTTAAAAGGGATGTGTGACAAACAGAAAAAATAGGATGAGAGGAGCAAACGTAGTCAAACTAAACAGACCTCAACATAGAATTGAGATGCATTAATTAAATACATTAATTCAGGCATACATTTTTCTTATGAGTCTGATTTTGTTTCATGAAGTAATGTGAATTCACAAGTAGTGTGAAGTCAATTTCTGGAGGTCCCATTGAAGTCAATCACACAGAATCCATTGAAAGAAAATGGTTTTCTTTCCTTGTCCTCACTTGCTTCAGAAACTGTGAGGGAGGTCCCCCAGAAACCTAAAGCAACATCTCATAGTTCAGGTATCACATAACCTCGAGTTGGGATTAATATGTCTTTGTTTTGTGTTATGTATCCTGTTCTGGGAGCTGAAGCAAGAGAATTGGGGGAATGGAAGAAACACATAACTGGTCCTCTATTTGTAAATACAATACTGCAGCTTCACTGAGGAATCCCTGCTCCTGGAATAGCACTGGAAGGCAGGAGGTATTGTGGCCACTTGCTGAGGTGGGTTTGATGTGAGGAAGGGTGACAGAGCCTAGAATTTGCATGTGCTGTTATATTTTCCTATAAATGCTCCTAATCAGTTTGTTGTGCTGAATGATCTGTTCCACTGCTAAATCCTATCAGGCCATAAGTCCTCGTTCAGCAGGGAATTAATAAGTTCACATGCTCAATATTAATATATTCGTTAGCTGACAGCAGGACACTCAGAGCATGAGACATTTATTCCAGACAGATAGCAGTGAGATGTTTCCAATAATTCCTAACAAGAAGACTTGACATCATGACATAGATTCTATAATTTAGAAGAAATCGTGATTAGTGAGCTGTGGCATCTGCTCTGCATTTTTTAAAAAGAAATCCTAGGTACTTGGAAGGCAGAACTGAGGAGTTTTTCTAGCTATCAAAAAAAAAGGGACATGCTATTAATGTGGCTTTTAAATGGTAAATATTTCTCACAAGCCTAAGATCCTGAGAAGCCTGAACGGCTCAATGTCAGTATCATGGCGTGATGTGCTGTTACATAACAGCTTATCCAAATAAAGCAACTTCTTTGGTAATAAAGCATTTCTAACTGAGAGCCCAGCTTCTTGCTCAGTTGCCACATTTAATACACACCCAAACCTCAGCTGATACGGGATTACCATTTAGCAGCATGCAAAACACCCAAGGTACTGCAGCAGCTTGAGATGCCTCCACAAGACAAGGGACACGTGTTCTGGGTCAGAATTTCTGGTGTCAGTTGTAATAATGTTGGAAGAGATATAATGTGGCATCAGAGGTAAACACTGCGGTCATTCAGAGATTGGCATCTGTTCCTAAACATGGCGAGTATGTGTCCTTTGTCCATACCAACACCAACACCACCCTTCTGAGTTGCTAAGGGGAAAAGGTTGTCTGTGGAGTTTTGCCACACCAAACACCTTCAGTGCTGGTTTTCAAAATGCCTTCTTTTTCTCACCTGAGATGCTTTTCCATGGCTGCAGTCAGGGGAGGAACATCAACACACTCTGATGTGAATAAGGAGCGACTGGTGTATCTCTCTAGCAATGATGTCACATCCATCTTACAATTGACTCAAGTATGTATGAGGATGAAATAGGTATCAACTAGATTAATTTTTATACATAAGTACAGTAAGTGTCTACCACAGACATCCGTTTTTCTCCACAAAGAAGGAAAATGCCTTCAGAGTTTCGGGGCTGATTATCTGGAGTTGCTAATTCCTTGGTAGTGTTTGGTAGTGATAGAAAGTTGATCAAACCTGTTGTTTTCAAAGCCTTGAAGAGAGCAGTGCTGCAAGTCTGGTGGCACTTAGCACCTGACCAACTGTGAACATAACAGTGGTGGTATTGGATCAGACCAAGACCACCAACCTGATGCCTGACCTGGGAAGATGGCCAATACGTAGGTGGTCATGGGAGAACACAGCAGCAAATAAAACACAAAGTGGTATTGCCTTCAGTAGTTCCCTTTTCTTCATGTTTTGTGCCTCAGGGATTCCCTTCATGAAAGGTATCTTTTAATAGAATGTATTTACCAATCAGATTTTGAGCCCATACAACTTTTAAGTCTTCATGAAACCCTGTAATTAAAACTGAGGAACTACTAATTTTGAGTTATATAATATGGTATCTTGGTCTATGTCCAACCTGTTGGTTGCTGTTCTTTTTTATGTCCTGTGGTTATTGTACCAGAAAAGATACCTGGCACTATTCCCTGTCCACCTGTCCTCTGCTTTGTCACTCAGCTCTTGGAAAGAAGGTGGTCTTCATGGGGTGGATGTTAACTCTGCTGCATCCTTCCCTCATTCAGGCCTTCCTGCACTGCTTGAGACATTTTACACGAGGCTGCCTGTGATAAAAGGATCTTCTTATTTACCTCCACTTTTTCCTCACAACTACTTCTTAATTTTGCATGCTGAGAGAAGGTGATCTTTCTAACCAGACAAAGCCAGAGCAAGTATCATGGGAAAAGAGGATAGGAGGGAAGAAGAGAGCATGCCAGAAATAGGAAACCCTTAGCACAGAGTCCTTCTTTGGGCCTTTCTGTGTGGCAAAAGGAAGATGGAGGAAATGCAGCAGTTCTTTTTCCCTAAGCCAGACCCACAGCGATAGAAGGAGGCATTGCAAAAACATTGGAGTTTATCAGCTCCCAGCACAGACTCTGTCGGCTGCCGAGTACCTAAAGAGGCAATCTGGAATAAGTATCCAGGGAAAACGCCATGAGATCTGTGCCCCATAGAGAAACACAGGACATTCAGGGATGAAAACAAGGGCAAGAGTACCTACACAGATTCACCGTGAGGTCCGCACTGGGCAAGGTCTTGTGAATTAAAGAAGGATGTGGGTTAAGGCATATCTCTGGATGAATTTGCTCTCTTTATGGAAGTTGCCATCACTCAAGGCAGAAAGGAGCCTTTCAGTGCAGGACCTGCTGGGTCTGTACTAACCTACCTCCGTGCCAAAGCAAACATTATTCCCACAGGCCCCTGCGTGCTACGTGAGGAGTACAGTTTCAAATCTCCCCAGCTCCAACCACTTTGGGCACTAAATGTGAGACTGCTCACCAGCTTCTCAGCTGGTTCAGACTGGCTCAGCTCCTTCAAAACCAGTGGAGCTCCACTGCCACCATCCAATTGGGGTTTTGGCCTAATATCCAGCCTTCAGGTCTTCAAGAAGGCAAATTGTAGATGTTTTTAAACCTGTTGCAGACATCTCTTTTTTTGCCTTTCTGCTCTCCCCTCTTTCCCTCTCTCTGCTGGAACCATCTCCTCCTTGTCTCCTCAGCTACCAGAGCTCACATAGAGGGCATTATTAGTTACACTTTACAGGGGGTGGAAAGCACTAAATCATGGGTTAGGAAAATAAAGTTCTTACCCTGCAGCAATCGGAGGCAAGCAATACTTCACCACTGAAACACGGCATGTGCAATGGTGCATTTTAACTGGATTCCAGGGCACAGAAATATCCTAAATTATACTCACATCCAATATCTCGGATTTTCATATTACTAAAACATAAAACTGTCACCATGTACATTTGGGGCTTAAATCACGTAGAGATGATATTTTATTGCATAGAATTTGTTTGCATCTCTGTGGAAACCTGGCAACTATCCCACTGAAGTCCAAAGGGGCAGTGACAATTTAGGAAAAAGCTGAGAAACAATCCAAGAAAACAATCTACATATGCTTCGTTATCTAATTGCCTTTTTTTTTTTTTTTTAATATTGGAGGGAAAAAATCATGGAAGAAAACATGGTTAAATAAAAACTGACCTTGAGTAATTTGAACGATAGACCAAGCAGCAGCACAGGATTTTTTTGCAGGAATTGACCTTCACCCTGTTTATGTTCCTGTTTGGGGCAGAGTTAACTCACGTACAGGATTGCATAAGCTCCCTGTAAGTGGTAGCACTTGAGCCTGGGGGAAAAAACTAGTTGTCGCTCCTGAGCAGCCACTGAGCAGGTAAAGACAGGCAGGTGTGATGCCCTGGGCTTTCAGCATGCAGAAAAAGGGCTGCAGAAGCTTAGGAACTGACTATGATTTCTCCTCCTATGCTCACTGCAGAAGTGTGTGTTTCTGGATATTCAGTTGCACATCTCTTTAGCCCACTGGGTTTGGAAGGCGTGATGCTAAGAGGGGGAGATAAGTGAAAGGTGGTGGGGACAGGCCCTTTCTGACCTTCTCAGGTGGCACAGCAGCAGCCAGAAGAATACATGAGCTCAAACACCATTCCCTTGGAATAAAAGATGGGGTAGGGAGTAATGAATTGTGGCCCTCAAATGTGAAGTCACCTTCATGAGCAGCGCAGCTATTCTCTCACACGCATCAAAATCCAATCGGTGAAGATGTTCTTAAGCAATCTAGGGGGCAAGCTTGCTGCCTGTGACTGGGAGCTGTGTGCCAGACCATGTGATTTCACTTCTGTGTTTTATCTGAGCTGGCATATCATGCCCAGTGTGAAATTTGATGGAAAATGACTCTGCATGAAGGGTCTTGTGTTTTGTCTTGCTTCTTGAGATATGTGTGTGTCTTAAACTCTAGGAAGGAGAAAAAGAATTAAATCATGCCTTAAAATTAAAAAAGAAAAATAAAAAAATCAGTCATTTCATTGTGACTGGACTTTGATAAAGGCCAACGAGACAAATAATGTATACACACCTCCGAACAACATTTCCTCCAGAGCAGTAGAAAATTTGGTTAGCTGATGTTAATTTTCGTGCTTCTGTGGGAGAAGTGAAAAAGGCATGCTGAAAGTGATATTTTTGAGATGCCGCTAATAAAAACGCAGCATAAAGTAGCACCTTTATTCTGTGTTCCTGCTACAGCACACACTTTTTTGTCTCGGGTTTTTCCTGTCTGCATTCTGTGCATACAGCTATCACCAAATACACTCTGAATTCTGATGCCAGCATAGCTGGCCTTTATCAAGATCAATTCATTTTCCCAACTACACCTCATGCAACCAAATTGTTCTATCAGGTATCTTTCTCTTGCCCTCACTTTTAGTTTTGGGTGGACCCTGCCACAGATAAGCAACTGCTTTGCTGGCATCCTCATGGGTCACAAATGGAAAAGGTACTGCCCACTGTTGCAACCTGCTCGTAAACTCCGTATGTGCTGGTCTGGGGCATCCTCTGACTGGGGCACCCCTTAGCCTTCACTGGGAGAGGTTGTGTGAAATGGAAGGCCATCCCAGACAGCTCTTCTCCCATCCTCCCTCCTGTGCATTTTGGGAGAAGCCATTGACACAGGGCATTGCCTGCCTGCAATTGTCCATGTCTTATGTGGTGCTTATCTCAGTCAGTTCCTCTTTTTGCATGTGTTGTGTTTGGAAAAGGACGAGCAAGAAAGCGTACCCTGGGCAGCTAGGGTAAAGCACAGGGAAGGCAGCTGTTGGTCATAAATGTCTCCAAAATGCAGGTGTATTTTAAGTATGTGCTCACCGAGCCTGCTTCATATGCTTTGTAAAACTAGTTTTCTCCAAGGATGGCCGTGGGCATTTCTCCTGTTATCAGTTGCCCATACTTCTGCGTTCAGCTGTAGCCTCCTCAGATGCCAACGTTCTGAAGAACTTCTCTTCCTCTTCCCGCTAACTTCCCACAAGCATTCCTGCTTAGCATGTCCTTGCTCCCCACAATTTCTACGTTGAGGATGGAAGGCTTCCTGCTCGCCTTGTCCCTCCCCCCGACCCCTCCCCATCTTGAAGTTGGGGTTTTGAGGGGACAAGAGAGTACCTGAGCTTCCATCCCTCTCTGGTGCAGCCAGCAGCACCAATGCTAAGCACAGCAGGTCTACCTGCTCCCAGTACTAACCCACACCTTCTCCCTGGTGGAAAACCCTACTCCCTTTGAAGAACAAGAGCATTTCCATGTTCTGCTGCTTTGCACTTCCTTGCTTCTCCCCACAACTGGTGTAACTATGGGGGAGGGAAGCAAAGAAAAAACACTCCCTTCTACATGGAGGATTTGTAGGCACCGAGTGCTCTTGTTATATAAAATTTTATGAGTGGATTTGCAAATATTGAGCACTGATATCATATCTACAAAGGTGGAAAGACTCTGGAAGAAGAGCCCTGGGCCAGACATGTATCAGGGTAAGAGAGGAAGGGGGAAGGAACATATGTAAATCTATTAAGCAGCCTGTGTTATCTTCCACTGATATTTGTGAAGTGTAAAACCCTGATAAAAGAATGGTCTCTGAAAGATGTCTCCATATGCATATTTATTTTTTTTAAAGAGAGTACATAGCTATAAAACTCTCCAGCCAATTTTTTTATTATTATTTTGTTAGACTGCCTGTGCATTTCTTTACAAAATGAGCTAATAAAGCTAAGAAAGCTGATGGTACTGGTGCTTGGACAGCTATCAGAGGAAAAGAATAAAGTATGAGTGTAGGGAGAGAACTGAAACACTTCCAGAACTCCATTAACAGAATGCGAAGTGGTTTCAGAGAAGATGAGCTTCTATATTAGGAAAGCTTTACTTATTTCCTCTGAGATTCTGCCAGTCCCATGGGAGAAAGAAAAGGCAGTGGTGGGGGTAGGAAGAGAAGCGCAGAAAACAGGCAGAAATTGAGAGGATTATGGGGAGAAAAATACTTTGCCACTTTTTATGCAGGATAAAAAGAGTATCCTGCGTAAGGAGAATAAGAGCATGAGAAGAGCTTTCTTTTTGCAGCACCGGCCACACAGTTTTCCTGCAGCCTCCGAGGACTGTGAGCAGATGGGAGACAACAGTTTTCATCCCTCGAGTCAGCGGTGCACATTGAGCACGGAGGGATTACACCACCGACCTACACACACCCACACTGCAGCGCGAACGCAGCAGCAGCAGGGATATGAGGCTGCGAGGAAAGCACACCCACACTCACACCCACACCCCTGCTCTGCCGCAGAGAGGGGTCAGGATAGCAGGGCACCCAGAGGTTAGTAGGGAAGTGGCCTTTTAGTGACTGAACCATAGCAGCAGGAACTGCTAGTAGCTAAAGTGACAGCAGCAATTAAAGACAAGAACAACCAACATCTGTTGATAAGATGTGCTGCTGCAAGTGAGTTGTGTTTACAATAGCTGAGAGAGATTGGAAAAAATTTCTGCTCCTCCCCACTTACTGACTATGGTTGACAGCTCTCTTCATATTTTAAGTTTTAGTGTCTTTACTCTTTAGCTAGTCAGTCCTCCTTCTTTGTGCAAGTTCTGCATGACAGTGTGCAAAAGAAAACAAAATTTAGAAAGACAGTCAAATATGATTGTAACCCCCACCCCCCTAAAATTAATGGGTTTTTAGCTGGTCGTATTTCTAGTTCTTTCTTTGAAGAGAAAAGGGAATTTAATTTCGAATTGGTGTCTTTTATGTGGGAAAGTGGAGCCATGGCAAAGAAAAACCTCTAACAAAAATAAAAGATCTGTGAGAGGACAGGTGGAAACTGTTTGCTATAGTAATAGAGATGATAATTTGCTGTACAATCAAAGCCTGACATCCCAACTGACGTGTTTCCAACACTGGTTCCTGTATGTTCTTTCCAGTCTCCTTCATTTCTTTCCTCTGTCTTGGCTACCCATGCTCATCACTGTGTTCATCAGACATGGCTAAATTTATGGCAGCCCCGTTTGCTGTGAGTTTACACCTCATTTACATCAGTGGATGGGGCAGGAGTGGGAAAGAAATGGGATGCAATCAAAATTTAACATGAAGTGTAGCAGCCTAGTATATAAAAAGCATTCCCTTATGCTGCAAAACAACATAGGTTCCTGCAAACCCACAAAAGAGGATCACTCTGTGGTCTACCATGAGGAACCAGACATCCAATGAGGAATTCCTACAATGGATGGAACAGCAAGACCCCAGGATGAAACTATTATTGCCTGAAAACTATGAGGTCCCAGAGTTCTGATGAAGAATTTCCCACCCAGTCCCTACAATACCTCATTTAAGGATTTGTAATCCCTTGCTTTTCAGCTACATATTCCTACCTCTCAAAAATATGGGTATTAATTAATTAGCTCTCCCACCTGCCTAAGATAGAGAACAAAGACAAATGAGGGAGGGATGCAGATACAACAGTAGAAGAATTAGCACAAAGAAAGTGAAAATTACTATGTGGATTTAAATCTTTCCTTGTTAAAGATAACAAGAAGAAATGTACTGCTGTAGAAGTGTAAAGGAGCCCATCATTGTAAAGGCAGAACTATGCATCAGACGCAGCTGTAAAAGGGAAATTCTAACTGAGCTTTTGCTTGAATGGATGGTTGAACACAATGCACATTTTTCAGTCCTGCTTTGGTATAGATGGACTTGATTTGACATCTTCTGGAAAGAATCCATGTTTCTTCCTCGATTATGCAACTCCTGAGTGACCATGAAGCTCTGGTCCGATGTGGCCTCTGTGTTGCTCATCACTATATATCCTCAAAATTTCTGAAATACTTTACAGATGTCAACAACTCTAATGTCTTCCAACCATTAGTGAATTACCCCAGAATGAGAGAGGTCATTCTCCACCCATATCCGGAGCTGGACACCATGACTTTAAATGTGAGAGATGGAAGAGTCCCAGGTTTCCCAGACTAGTTCACAGTTCAGTGGCAGAAGAGCCATGAAAGCTAAACAGATAAAATGGACAACTGTTTCTTCCTCATATGATGATTAGTTCTTAGATGCCGCAAAATTTACATATTTGTGTTGTGGCTAAATCCTCAAACAACCTCAGTTGTTAATCTAGATTCCGTTGCAATATTTAGGATCTTCCTAACAGAGGCCTTTAAGGTGAAGGGCATTCCCTCAAAAGCCACTTCCATTTGTATCTGCTGGAGACCTCTCCCTAATCTGATCTATTAAATTTTATGTAAAAGAATAGACTTTGTTCCTTTCTATAGGAGTCTGAAAGGGGAGCAAATTACAATTTCTTTCACATGTTGCTTAGAGCAGGTCTGGGATATTCTGGTTCCAAGGAGACATACTTGTAGAAGCTTTCTTTCAATAGCTATTTATTTTTATCCTTTTCTCACGGTTAGCTAAAAGGAGTTCATGTACAAACTGATGGTACGGCAGAGGCACTAGCCAGAGTTAGGAGAATTTCCTCCCCTGCTGAATGGCAGTGCAAATCTACTCAAGCAGCAAAGAAAATGTTCAGAGTGAGATTCAAGGTCATACTCAGCAGAAATCCTTACCAGTCCCTCTATACAATTAAAGGAAAGTAATTTCTTTTTATTCCTGATAACATGCATTTATATCAAATAATGTCTGTCCAGTGGATCATATGAGTTTGGCAGTAGGATAGTCAAAGCTGAATGGGAAGCACTGGAAGGATAGTTCAGGCAAAACCAAACAGGTGAGTGTTTTAGTCCTTCATTTAGTCATTCATTATACAACTGAATGCTATGTGCATTAAGAAGAAATTTTATTATTCAGCTCAAATAGCTAGTCTTGATGTTATTTGTACCCTTGTGCTTTTTTAAGCTGCTGACCCTACCTTAATGACAGTGCACAAGGAATTTCTCTTCACTTTCATTGGAAGAGAGGCCAAACCTCCTGTAATTTAGAGGCTCCCTCGGGTTCAAGCATGATTTCTGAGCACACAGCTGACCACATTTCCCTGGGCAGTTTTCTGACAGATAGGCACCAATGTACTTGTATGTCCCTCAAGCTTCTTTTTGTTCTCATATCTAGGAGTTTAATATTACATGGTGCAGCAGGTTCATTGGGAATTAAAGTGCAAACAGTGTCTAGGTGAGCTCTGTCCTATCATGTAAGAAAACTTGTAATGAATCACACATTTATGACCTAGTAAAACCTGCACACTGTCTATTTTAAAGCTTGGGAAGCATGTATGCTTTGCATTGTCCTTTAGGAGTAGTAAAAATTGATTGCTCTTTATATTGCCTTGCAAAGCCTCTATGGCACTGGTTTCCTGAACAGGGACAGGCTGAGCAACACTCAGCATGTCTGGGAAGAAGTGGTACAAGGATAACTTTGACATTTTCCTTCTGTCTTGGGGATGCTTCACACAGTTTTCACAATAATACTCCAGTGACCTACCCTGGCAATTATCATCTCCAAGGAATGGTGAATTTCAGATTTGTGAGTATTGCCAGAACATAGCCCAGCTTTGTGATGCTCCAGGCATAACAGTGCATGTAAAATGAGCTATATCATCACCATGTGTAGTTATCTCATTGCTGTCCAGTTGGTCTTCTCATAAGAAATCAGTTAGGCCTAACTTTTGTTCAAGGTGCAGTACATGCCTCTGTTGTCACACATGCAAAAGTGCATATAAAGTTGTCTGAAACAAATCACAAGACAAAATATCCCACGGATTTGTAATGGAAGTATTTCTACATTTCTTTGCGCCCAGGTGAGTTGAGATGTGGGGGAGAAGAGGTGGAATGACGGCGAGTCAAGACAAAGGAAAAGTAAACCAACTTGTGACCTGTGATCTGAAAGACTGAAACTTATTTTTATGTCAGGAACTTAAAATGGTCACAAGTAGACTTCTTTAGTTACTCAAACCACAAGGTATTGTATTAAATATACTTAGGCCTTCTTCAGTATAATTTCTTAGCTGTTTCTCTTGAAGGCTATTTTGAATTTCAGGAGAGAAACAATTTTTCAAAACATGGATAGTGAAATAACCAAAATAATTGAGGAGATTTTAAAATAATTTCCTTAAGAAGTAGTATTTGAATATTTTTTTCCTTTCTTAATACTAATCATTAGTATTATGGGCATACACGTCAAGGAGGTGAGGTGATTATGAGTACCAAATCACCTCCATTGAGTTCAACTGAATTAGACATCCTGCTGGCTGTATTTCTGTGCTTAGACATTTACAGATTTGGGCTGTTGCCTAGGGAATTGGCCTCATTAGGAAACTGTATTGTATATAACTGTGACTATGAAGTAATTTATACAAACCATGACTGGCTATTCTTCTACATCACAGAACAAGAGAAATCCAACTTGTGCCAATTCTTATTTAACTCTTGTGTTAGAACATTGGGTGGACAACAGAGAAAGGATGTGCCACATCAGTTACAGCCGTATCAATGATAAGGAATTGTTAAACATTCTATATCTCACAGAGGAAAGCACTTCAGTCTAGGAATACTAGGATTGTATGTGTGTCTCAGATAGCACTTCTCTTCATTTTATTCAGCAAAATCATCTCTAAGCAGATAAAGACATCTAATAAAAGCATTAGTTATGTCAACAGAAGTTATATATATGTCTATGTGTGTGTATATATATATATGGTTTTATACACACACACATATATATAATTTTTTAAACTTAGCATTAATTTAAAATGCCTAGAGACATTTTCATTTCTTTATAAAAAACCAAAACAAAGCACAGACCTTCATCTGAGTCCAAGACTGGAAACTGTACAACAATACAATTTCTATCCAAGTCAGAACCTGGATAGTGTTGATTTCTGCAGAACTTTATTCTTGCATACATCCAATGTTTTATATAAACACATACTTTTCAAAAGAATCTATTTAAACTAGGTTAAAATAAATCACTCATAAAACAGATGACATTTTTTAAAATCAATGTAAGAACAACACTGCTGTGTAGGCAAGCCCTTAAAGAAGTGTCAAATGTGGGAAGCAGACATTGTAGATGTATTTATCTGATAGTGTTAGCAAAGAGGTCTTCAACACTGCTGTTAGTTTAGAGCAGTAATTTGTCAGCACGTCTAACTTTTGGAAGGGATAGGTCTCTACTCAAAGTTAGTGATCCTCTGACTTGCCACAGGGCAGAAAAATCAGGCATTTTAAACTCACTAAGATTCCCCTAGCCTAGCATGCCTACATAGAAAAATAAGCACGACTACCACATACATACCTTACTGCCTGGCCTTTACATTCTCCAAAATGTATGTACATGTTGCCTCAAAGAGCACAACAGTTCCATTTAAATCTGCAGTTACTGGATGCCAGTCTCATTGACAACTGCCGGATGGGAAAGCTGGTTAATGAAAACAGTACCAATACATAAATATCATGTAAATGCGCCTGCAATATAAATACCACAATACTGACAGCAGACCTGCCAATGGATATGGAGACATTCCACTGTCAACATTGTAAAATATGATTGCTGAACGAAAGACTGCCATGTACACACTTTGTTTTGCCAGCTGTGCTTCAGCTTGTGCTTCTGGGGTCATGTAGCTCATGTACAACATTATGGGGCTTTTGGGAAGTGACTGACATGTAACCTGGTATATCACAGCTCCTGGGTAGACTGTTAGGGAACATAGTCAAATGGCTATGTGATAAATGACTAGCTGTGATTTTTCCTGTGGATATTCAGTGCTGAGTTGTCAGAGGAGTTTTTGATGCAGCAGGTGATGAGATAAAGGACTTCTTCTTGTAGGACATCTGCTCAATGGGATTGCAACTCAGTGGCTTTCTCTTTGCCATGCACAGCCTCGTGGCCAGCCAAGGGCTGGACTTCTTCCAGCATTTACTCTCCATGGTGCCCCAAATTCTCCAGCTTTACTCTTTTTGACATTTAGCATGCCCTGCCTTCCTCTGAATGTCTACCATACGTGACAGAAATACTTTTACCCTCCCTAGAAAGGTACTTTCAGATTAGACTTTCCTTTCACATATTGTTTCATCAGTTGTCTCTTGCTGAAGGAAAGCCAGGCATGATACCATACTCTTTGCTTCGGGGCAAAGAGATCATCAGGTAGCAGCCCTTGGAAAGCCTCCAAGTCAAGAGCAAGCTGTGATGTGCACCTAATTTTTCCAGAGGAAGACAGGCTGGCAGTGAGAATATTTGAGCTGCACCTACTAAAAAAGGAGAAAGTCCATGACACGTGGGCTAAACAGATTAAAGGTCTGGGGAGTTTTGCAGAGGTGATAAGATGATGAGCTGTAGCTTTATAAAGTAAGAAGGAATCTAGAAGAGAAAGAGACAAAAGAAGTGGCACTAGTAAAAAGTAAAGATTTGTTTTAAGGGTTAAATGGGCTGTGGAAAGCTGATCTTAAAAATCACCTTATTTTCTGACTTAGGCATAATTCATAGCATTAACATATATTGAACTTAAAAAAATCCTAAATTATACATCTGTTTATCTTTAATAGAATTATACTAGTGAATTTCTATTATTATATGAATAAAACTAGTATCACTAATAACAATGTCAGCACTTCCACCATCTCATTTCATCTTGTTTAACATGGAGAGGAGCAAGAAGTCCCTGAGCCTCTTGTTAGTTTTCCATGCACATCCTGCCCACCTTTTACGTGCATTTGGGAACTGATTGCCCAGGTCTTCTCTATTTCCATGTAGCTGTCACCTATAACGGGCCTTCTTGGAAGGAAAACAAAAAAAGAAAAAACAAAACCCAGATGTACAGTACTTGGACTGCCCTCTTGCTTTTTTTCCACTCTCCCAGTCAGGCATGATTTTAACAGGTTCTGTCTTGAGAAGTACTAAATCCAGAAACCAGTATTTTATGCCATCTGGAAGCTTGATATCCTTGTTTTTCAAATAGCTTACAAAATGTATCTAATTCTAAATACTCGCAAATTATAGGCTGCTAAAATTCAATTCAGAGCAGAATAAAAGCTAATTGAACAGAGTAAACAGAAAGGCTGCTTGCACCAGGCTGCAACGTACCAGGCGATTGGAGGAATCAGCACAAAAGAAAGACATCTCAGACCTGCTAGAGGACTGGAAGACAGAAGATGTTTTCTAGACAGAAACACAACATGAAAATGTAGAAATGCTTCTGTAGCACCTGAAAAGAGTAAGGAGAGCTGTGCAGGTTGTAAGAATTGGGACAGGCAGGGAGAGTTCTTCAGCAGCACTCAGGAGCCAACAGAGGTACCTGTCAGAGTCGGGGAGCCAGCAAGGAGGCTCGCAGTGGGAGATGGGAGCATTTCTATTGTGAAATGCTGAGGAAATTTCAATAGGAGAAGAGGTGAGAGCCATGGAGACTGGAAAGGGAGGCTTGGAAATAGTACCAGAGGATGAAAAGCAGGCACGTGAAGCAGGCTTATGGCCACCCTCTTCTCCAGCCAGGAGCGAAGCCACCCAGTTCTCCAGCCAGGAGCGAAGCAAGTGCAGGGGCTGTAAGGACACCCTGCTGCTGCTCTGCAGCCAAGGACAGGTAGTCGTTTGCCTTGGGTGCTAGGAAAGACTCTAGTATAAAAACCACCTTCTCAAGCTTGGCACTGGGTTTAAAGCTTCAGTGAATATTTAACTTCATTGTGTGTGTAAATAAATGTGTAGATATATATACATATACATGCTTTTTGTTCTCTTTCTTTTCAGAGTTGCAGTAAAAATAATCAATGGCATTGCCAGCTAGCCTTGAGCTTACTGCCTTCTCAAAGATTGACACCACTGGTTCCACAGCATATCCACAAGTACGAAGGGTGAAAAGGCAAAAAGAATATGCACAGTAGAAATAAATAAAAATAAAATTCAGGAAAAGGAAGGGCTCATCTTCTCTGCCCTGTAGTTCTTGGCTGTAACACAAAATGAAACTTCTGTTCCTGAATAAAAATATTTGCATCACAAATTCTGAAAAATAAACAAAAATATGGAATATGAATGGTTACATAATAAGCAAGGAAAAAAATTAATTCTGGCTGAAACTGTGAGGAGTTTTCAAAAAACTTGGGGAGAGAAGGAAATTTTTCACTGTTGGAAGTCTTAGACAGTCATTGTAGAAGTGTAGAATTGGGTTGAGAACATCTCTTTGTATTGCAACTAACTACAACTTCTAGTTAACCTACTCCAAAGACAGCGGTAGGCAGCCCTTTTGCAGAGTTTGAATCTGCTATACTAATTAAGTATTTTCAAAGAAATATGTTAGACACTCAGATTGAAGGAAAGGTCCCTGACTTCTGTGAAGGGGTTAATCTTGCACCCTGCGAAGGAAAGGGATTTTTTCCCACTGCTTCATCTGGAAGGAGAAATCTCCACCCTTACAGCTGCAGCATACTTTTCAAACCCCACCAAATTGTTTTAAAAAATTAATCATTGAACCTTAAATGAATCCCCAGATGTTCATATTGAATTTGCACTATTTAGCATACTGAGCCTAATTGTCCCTTCAAATCACCCTAACTGAGGAGTGCTCTGCTTAAGGAAGTCACCATATGCCAATATTAAAGCTGTGTTAAGTGACTGGAGAATCAAGCCTACGCTGTTTTACTTTACATCACTATGCATTGCTCTAATCTGAGGGAGAAATAATTGCAAACGTTTAAACTGTGAAAGAATAAGAAGTCATCAAACCTTCAATCATATTTTAATATGCAGTCACACTCTACTTTCATAAAGAGGAATTGGAATAATTATAAAGACATCATTTTTAATTGTCACTCATCGTTTAGTCGACTCCTTAAGTAGAGCACACATTTAATTAATGCCTTAGATTTTAGTGTCAATTACCACATTAGATGTTCTCCCATACTCATTCCATCTGCTGCAAGTAAATACTTTACCACTGCACAGTTATACACCCATCTAGGATCCTGACCACAAATTTGCCTGCCTCCTCGAGACCTATTGTACAGCAAGTGAAAAATTCTGCAAAACATGGGCACAAAAAATACGTTTTGGCTTGAAATTAGAGGTATTTTCTTATAAGCATAAGGAATTTGCTCAACTTGCAGGTACAAGTTTAGCTAAGAATGCTGTGTTGCTCATAATGAAGATGCAGACTGTGCTTAGGCTCTGAGATGCCAGTATAAACCTCTCGGGATTACCCAACACACAGGGCATAGGACATCATTTTGTTGTTTTGTGATTTCAAGTCTTTTTCAGCTCTCTTGTATTTTTTTTCATCGGCAGTTGGTTTTAAAGACTTCAGGTGACTTAGATTTTACCATGGTCTTCAGGAAATTATACCAAAAATTACATTCATTGTTAAATAGTTAAATGCACTATGCATCAACCCCATTGGCAATGGTCATTGCGCTGCTGCCAGGAAAATCTCCTGGCAACTCCAATGGGGATGAAAAATAATACAAAGGGGGGGGAAGGAGAACACACAGGTGACCCTAATTTGATCTGGTCCAAGACAGAGGGAAGATGAAGAGAGAAACATCCCAAGTGGAGGAAGATGGTCTGAACATGCTGATACTGCTCAAGAAAACTTGCTCTCCAAGGAGCGTGTCAATAGGGTACGCTGACCATTGACCTCTTCTTGGACTGGGGCCCTAACTTCATGAAAACACCAGTTTTACCAACTGCCCCCTCCATAGTGGAACTTGGGGGCCTTTCAGTTCCAATCCTTACTTTCTCACACCCCGCTGAGAGCCCCTCACTGACCTTTGAGAATCACCAGCACAGACAGGGGGAGTACCCAAGGCGTTCAAGCTCCCTGGGAATCTGCCTGAAGCTAGCCTGCCAAACGGCTTGCAAGCATTTTCTGGGCCATTTACTGCAGCTCTGAAGTTGTTCAAGTATCCACAGCCTCTAGGTGCAACAGTCAGTGCATCCTGGGAACCCTTCTGCAGGGAACAGGTAATGATGGTCTTTACCCCAGTGATCACAGGGCGTTAGAAGAGAAAGGAATGTGAGCCCAGATGGCTCCCCAAAGGTGCCAGAGGCACACTGGCAATTATCTCCCCAAACACAACACCAAATACTTGTGTTCATTGTAGTTAGCTTTTCCTCTCAAAAGCAGTTATTTCCTCTAGCAGAGTCCAGACACGTGAAAATCCCACACGAACCCGTGGTTGTCTGTTGAAGTGGCATCCCCAAACCGGTAATCGCTATTATGACTTCCCAGCATCTGCCCATTGGGTGGAATGACCTGAAAATCAGGAAGAACAATGCACCCCAGGATTCTAGTCAGCGCTGGCACTCCTAATTGCTGCCTTGCACAATGGGTTGCTGTGTTACCCCTGCTAGGGGCTTCCCTGGGAACACTGTCATCTTTTGAGTAGTCATTTCAGTCTTTTAAAGTCACCTTAAATAACTAAATAGTATGACCTTAGCATTTGCTCATCACCCAGCAATTTCTTACACTAAGACAAGACTGCATGTGTTACAGGGATGTCTAGTTCTTTAAAACAGGGCTGTAGCTTACTTAATTGGTCATATAATTTTAAAACAATAGGACAGATTTGGACATTCATTTAAGAAGTGCATATCCAAAACATTAAAACTAAATACCTATTGAGGTTATAGTTTATGATAATGATGCATTTATAAATTTTATAGGGTTAAAAGAATGTTACAGGCTTGATATGATGGTCCTATAAATGAATGTGCTGTATAGAATAAGTACTTTATGAGAGAATGCAGAAACTGGGCATGAACTGTGGCAATAAGCAGCATATTGACTTAATGAAATTTGTAGCAATTGATTAAGTATTAATAAACCTTTATAAATAACAAGTTCAGCCTTATTTGAAAATGCAATTTTACTTTGAAAAAGTTTTATGTGCAACCAAATACCACAGACCACAATATAAAATGAATACCTATGAAAATGAATGTCTCTTCAGGAATTCTAAAAGACCAGCCCTCCTGAATATTTAGTTTCACCATTTTATGTTGACTTGTTCAAGTGCCAAAATCTCTTCATTGAGGTTCAATATACTGTCACCCAAACTACTATATTTTTAATAACCACAAACCTCAAATTTTGGAGGCAATTCGATCACATTTCGCATTCATTTCAAGCAAGGCCTTTGAACTAACCTGCTTCTGCTATGTTTAACCTTTTCAATTAAGTAGTAGTGAAAAATATCCATTTCTTTCAGATTTTCCATATCCTTCACCACAAATCTAAACAACTCTCTTGACCCCAAAACACAAGACTATAATAAAGTTCAGTTGCAGAAGTCCTAGTTCTCGCCACCCATAACTTACCAGCTGAAATGATATTTTTGTTTTATTGTTCCTATGTCATCAGTTATTTCTGTTACCGAATGAACCAGAGTCTAATGTTCTTAATGCATATACATAACAAAGATAAAGGTCTTGTGAGAAATAGAGGACAGAAGTGCAGTAAGTAGGAAGGATCCACTGAGTATTATGCCCAGATATTGACTGCTCTTGGAGAAAGAAAGAGCTGCTGAAGAATGAAGAGAACTGATCCTTAGGGCTAATGCTCAATTGTAGTACATTGTCACTATCCACATCCACATTTATTCCCTGTTGGGACAGACTGGCATCTACTGTGTCTTCATTTAAATATTTCCAGCTTGATAAAAACAGAAAAGCCTCAAGCACCCAGTACAGGTACCAACAAAGGTGATATTTCCATATTCACCCCAGCGTGAGTTTGGAAGAAAATTTGCTCTAATGTTTGCTTTTCCCTTTCCCACATCCATCCTTGCCTTTTTACCCAAGTGATGGTTGCATTGTGACCAAGATCTCTGTGCTCATCTAACTACTTTTAGCAATTCCTGTTAATGGACTGAGCAGAAATGGCAGAGGAACAAAAGACAGAGTCAAAAAGCAGGGGATACTACCCAAAAGCCAGGACCTGGGCATTTCCAACTGTTTCTGAGACTCATTACTCTTTCTGTCCACTACATTTATTGCCATGGTGTTTAGGAATTTCAGCCCTGGATTCCCATAATGAGCTATTTCTATGAAGCGCTGTATAGAGGCAGAACAAAGAGATGGTACTTGCTTTAAGATCTTACCATGGACAACAGCAGATGGTGATGAGCAGACAGAGGGGGTGTACGGGAAAACAACAAGACAACTGTGAAACTAATTAGGATTGTAAAACTCTGGACAAGTCTGGTCACAATAGAAATATTAGTGGGTTTGGAGGGTACATTATTTCAGCTTCACAATCAAAGATGCAGCAATCAGAATAAAACTACAGGCTGTGTTTTATATGTCCTTGTTTCTGAAAAGGGAAAGTCTAGTAGACAACACCTCAAATCAGTATGGATGCATACAAAATATGGAACCTCTATATCAAATGAACACTTTTATTTTGCTTTTTTGTTAGCCTTGCATTATTGCAGACAAGCCAAAATACAACTCCATTTTATTCGGCACTTAAGGACAGTTAACTATCCTTTTATAAATTCTAATGTCCTACAAGGGCCAACTGAATGCTCTAATTTTTCCTTTTTTCCTGTGTGGCAATTGTGCTTTTCTGCACGGACCCTGCTGACACACAATATCAACTGTTGCCATTTCCAGGAGAGTACTTGCTTCTTAAAGTTAGCACTGTCCTTGTGATCATGATGCTTAATTTAAAAAAAAAGGAAATAGACACTGCTATTTTTTTTTAATTTAGACATTACAAGCTCTGCTTCTCTTCTCAACACCATTTCATTTTCCCTGAGACATCCATGTGCTGTCATTGTCTCTATATCAGTCACAACTCAGAGATGGCAAAATTAGCTGAGAATTTATAAATTGCCTTTATATCTTTGATTGTTTGGGCTTCGGATTCCTCCCTGGTCCTCCTATGTTCCATCTTCTGCTGGTGCCATCCATCACTCGTGCTCCTTGCTGTCGTCTTTGACAGAGAGCTTTTAGTTAGAAATATCCATTCCCACAGCTTTCTCTGCATTCCTAACTTGCTTCAAGTTATTAGTCTATATAAAGCAATGTGGTGCTTCTCTCTGATTTATCTCAGTAGGCCTTGGAACTGCTCTAATCGTCAAGTTATGACTGTCTGTGTATCGGGCAGAGGAATGTGTGGGTAGCATTTGTCTCCGCGAGGAGGGAGTCCAAGAGCAAGCCATAAGGATATTATTAGCTGTGTGTCTTAGGTTGAAATATTAACATGTCTTCAGTGCACTGAGAAACACGCCTGAGGATTTTGCCTAATATTCCAGACTTCAACAACAAAAGCCACCTACAACCCAAGCTCCAGCTCGATTCTACAGCCTCCCGGGCAGTCACTGACATGCTAAACCAACCATGTTGTAAAAGTGTTTCTAATGTAAAATATTCACATAGAATATCACAAGAGTGTTTCCTCCCATATGCTCCTTCCGTTCGAGCTGATGTCCCAGCTGTGGTGAGTACAAGTCTGGATAACACAGATGTGAAAGATGAAGTGAAAACCTGCCCATGGAGAGCCACCTTCCCCACACTGGGGAGTGGGAGGCATCCTGCCTGTGTAGCAAATGCTACATCTTTGAAGTCCCTTGCAAAACCGGTAGGCACTAGTTAATTTTCTCCTTTAATTTATTTATTCTTTTCATTCTAGTGACCTGGTAACTTTCTACAGATCAAAAGAAGAAATGGGAAAAAAACCACTATTAGTGTGTTATACTATCCAATGTGTTATAAGTTTTGCCAGGTATATCTATATTTGAAGTAGTATACTACAGCGAAAATAACTTGTTATATGGATTTCGGTAAATGCTGAAATATATGTATGGAAGATCTAGAGAACACACACATTAATACATACATAATATATAACATATATATATGTAAATGTTTTATTTCTCTCTGTATGTGTGTGTGTATAAAATATTACCAATAGAATAAGGGGGGGGGGAGGGGGAATTTATCTCAACCAGGTTTGGCCACCAAAAGGTTAGGTGTCCAATTCAAAATTATTGTATAAATTGCCTCTATAGTCAACGAGCATGGGTGACCTGCCCAACAGACTAGACAGGACTAGATTCCTTACTTTTGAACAGCTTGGTACATGTGCAAGTAGTACCATCAGATAAGCTCAAACAAAATGTATAACATAGACGATTCCAGAGGAATTCATATGTTTGTATACCTTCTCATATAGAGCCCTAAAATTTTTGTACAGGATCAGATATTCTCAAATCAACTGCATTGATCCATATTGCATTGGGAACATGCTTACCAAAATTAGTGATACTTTAAATGGAGTCGGGTGCTGCCTGGCGTTGTTCCACAGGGCTGACACGGAGTGAGGCTCTATACTGAAGTTTTGTATACATTCTGTAACTTACGTAATATATATAGTGATCCTGGCATCCTCCAGTTCTATTGAATACCTTTGTGAACAAGCACAAAGTCAGCATGAAAAAGGCTGGCAGCACGACTCTCCAGGTGCCATGTTTGCAGCAAAGACAGAAACAGTCTTCTGAAGTAAAGGGACATCTGAGAAACCCTTCGGGTTATCATCTGTTGTAAAAAGTCGTAAGAAGATGCTCAGGGCAGCGAGCCAGAAGCCTTTCACTGGACCTGAATATCATCTCTTCAGTGGAGTGAATCATGTGGCTGCTCATGAATCCTCAATTTTACCAACTTTGGGTTCTTCAAATGCCATCCTGCATTTCTGCCAAAAAAAGATCAAACCCAGATTAGACAAAGGTAGAAAGCTGCACCCAGGGACATTCAGACAGGACATGAAGAAACATTTTTTAACTGAGAGAGGGGTGAAACACTGGAATAGGCTTCCTAGACAGCTGGTTGGTGCCCAAAACCTGTCAGTGTTTTAGAATCAGCTCAACAGTGCTCTTAACAATGAACTTTAATTTGGTCAGCCCTGAATTGGTCTATCTCAACCAGGTTTGGCCACCAAAAGGTTAGGTGTCCAATTCAAAATGATTGTATAAATTGCCTCTATAGTCAACGAGCATGGGTGACCTGCCCAACAGACTAGACAGGACTAGATTCCTTACTTTTGAACAGCTTGGTACATGTGCAAGTAGTACCATCAGATAAGCTCAAACAAAATGTATAACATAGACGATTCCAGAGGAATGTTTGTATACCTTCTCATATAGAGCCCTAAAATTTTTGTACAGGATCAGATATTCTCAAATCAACTGCATTGATCCATATTGCATTGGGAACATGCTTACCAAAATTAGTGATACTTTAAATGGAGTCGGGTGCTGCCTGGCGTTGTTCCACAGGGCTGACACGGAGTGAGGCTCTATACTGAAGTTTTGTATACATTCTGTAACTTACGTAATATATATAGTGATCCTGGCATCCTCCAGTTCTATTGAATACCTTTGTGAACAAGCACAAAGTCAGCATGAAAAAGGCTGGCAGCACGACTCTCCAGGTGCCATGTTTGCAGCAAAGACAGAAACAGTCTTCTGAAGTAAAGGGACATCTGAGAAACCCTTCGGGTTATCATCTGTTGTAAAAAGTCGTAAGAAGATGCTCAGGGCAGCGAGCCAGAAGCCTTTCACTGGACCTGAATATCATCTCTTCAGTGGAGTGAATCATGTGGCTGCTCATGAATCCTCAATTTTACCAACTTTGGGTTCTTCAAATGCCATCCTGCATTTCTGCCAAAAAAAGATCAAACCCAGATTAGACAAAGGTAGAAAGCTGCACCCAGGGACATTCAGACAGGACATGAAGAAACATTTTTTAACTGAGAGAGGGGTGAAACACTGGAATAGGCTTCCTAGACAGCTGGTTGGTGCCCAAAACCTGTCAGTGTTTTAGAATCAGCTCAACAGTGCTCTTAACAATGAACTTTAATTTGGTCAGCCCTGAATTGGTCAGGCAGTTGGACCAGATGGGCACTGTAGACTTCCAAATAGTCTGTTCTATTCTATCCTAAACAGTAAAAACTTAGCTTAAGTGTGATGCCATTTGTCCTGCCATTTTCTCCAGCATTCTCAGTTTCCTGATAAATGACTCAGCAGGAGCTAGTGTTGAGTTAGCCTGTTCAGTATTTCTGAAAATGTGCCTCCTGCTCTTGCCTTGGTTGGCTTCAGCAGGAAAGAAGTAGATATTTTATCACGAATGAGCACATACCAATTGCTTTTCTTCCATCTGCCTGTAGAAACACATTATTTTGTAGTCAAACAAAACCTGAACGAAACTCATCCACAGCAGAACTAACAAGAAACTATTGGGAACAACAACATGTAATATCTTTAAAACTAACTTTGGGCACACAAGGAAAGGTAGTAAATACAGCATCGTGTGCAATTGCCTTCCCTTTACATGGATATTTTTCATGTATATTTGCAACAGTCAGTTGCAAATTTTCAGTCAACAGTAATGAGTATTGCTGTGGATTACCTCCTGAATATTTTTGGTAGATGATTTTCTAGCCTCAAAGATCCTGAAGAGGGAATATTTTCAGTGATGACTAAAAGGAAGTACTGCACTCCTATTTTTGTTCTTCAGGGGAGGGGGATTTTCCCCACTGTTTTTACAAGATACTGTTTTTATGGGCAATTACTTGCCTTAGTGGTGCATATAACACTACTGTATACAAAGCATTACTGTCTAACCTCCTTGTTAATTATGCTAAGCAGTACAGCTGCTTTCCACTAACTGATAAAATAAAACAAAATAGCTTGCTTGCCTGAGGACATTGGCTTTCTGCGTCAAAAAAAAAGGCAGAAGCAAAGTTTGACCTTTAATCTGAAGTTTAGATATGTGCTGAGGGTCACTGGCGATAGGCCTTTAACACATGCTCCAACACTGCTGACTCCAGCATCAGCATGGCTGCACATCAGTAACCAGGGCTGGAGATGAAGCCCTTCTGTCTCCTTCATCAAACTGTAAAGTTCATGCGATGCAAGGAAGAAAAACTATGGTTTGAACGTAAATGACAGTGATAGTGTAAAAGGTTGATAAGCTGCTCTGTTATGAACACTACTTCCCAGACACTTGAGGAATTTGTGGAGGGAACATAAATTTATAGGTAATACCCCATGGAAGCGAATTTCATCACAGCCTGAAAGAAGCATTTTTGAAGAATGGCTAAGTAAAGCTAAAAAAGGCAACTCCTTTGATGCCATCTGGTGCTGCCCGTTAATCAGACAACTATTCTCTTTTAATTAGGGACTAGCCCTGGTACGCCTTGTTATATCAGTATATCCACAGACACAGATACAGAGAGCTCTTTATGTTCTAATTTCCACTTTGGCCTCTACTATGCTATAGTTTTAAAGAGAATTAGTTTTCCACAGGGGTATTAACGGATTTCAAACCTTTGTTGTCACTATCCTTACTGTTCAGGTAGACTTCAGTCAAATAAAATGCCTCTCTGTCGCAGCAAGCTCAGCACTGGACATTACAGCTACGAGGACACATTACAAATGAGTGTGCAGATTTACTTTCCATGTGTATATGTGATGAACCTGACATGCAGAGAAGCTGTGTTACTCAAATTCATAGTGGTTAGAAAGTGAGTCCTAGAGCTCTACTTTTTGGACTCTGAAAATGCGCTGCTGAGGAACATCCCTGCCTCTGGTGGGAAATGGGGACAAGTCTTGCTTTCCCTCAAAACTTAAAAAAAACAAACCCCAAAACACCAACCAAACCCAAAATCACTATGGTCATGATGATTACCTGGGAATATCCCATCACCTGCAAACAACTACTCTTGTTTTTTGTGGGCTTTGCTTTGTCATTATGATGTCAGAGAACTTCCAGCAGACCAAGAGAAAGACCCTTTCTGGGTCCATTTTCCAGATGCTTCTGAGATGAAGAGGATGATTTTCCTTCTTGGCCCGTTGCCACTCTGTTAGCTGGGCTGCAGTGAGCCGTGTTTATAGTTCACATGGCTGGAGATAATCCCAACAATACACACAGTATGAGGAGAGTACAGCTGGGCTGCTGGGAAAATAAAACATCGGAGGATGAAAAAGCAGAGGAGGTGGGGGCTTGGGATCTTCGAGCTTTCTCCCCTTCAGCCAGGGTAATCAACATAGTCATAAATTAAAAATTTATTCTTAGACAACACATAAGTTACTCAGGAGTCATCATCATCACAGGGCTCTTGTTCACAGAGTCCGCATTTGGTTGGAGGGGGAAAAAGCTAGTCTGCAAAGGGAATTGTTATTTTTATCAGTAGTTAGTCATTATTTGTGGTCTTTCCAGATAAGAAGGCAGAACATATTACAGTACTTATCACCAGCATTATCTGCCATTAGACACAACTGAACTGGATTATTGCTTCTATTTTTTTATTTGTTTACATTTTTAAGTCTCAGGGCAGTTACACAGAACTTCATAGTCTCCAGTTTTTTGTCTTCCTAACTATGTAAAAATAATTTTTTAAGCAACAGCTTTTTCAGAAATTAAAGCTCATATTTGACAAGTGTGTGGTCTTTGTGGCATTAAATGTAACACTGGTTTTGTGGAGAGAGAAAATCCTTTTAAATTTGCCTATTCAAGTGTAAAATAACATTGATATATGATCCTCATTAATCCAGAACTGACGTTTATGATCTGAAACTCTGTAATATGCATTAATACTATTTTTTAGTGAGAGAATATAAGTTCTATAAGGTATAGAATGTACTTGATGGGTTCTTGTTCTACTTTAAGGCCAAGTTCAATAAATAGTGTATAAATAAGATACATTGGAAGAAAAGTATCACTGAAGATCATCGAAGCCAGCATTGAATACATTTCTTTGACATTCTGTCTTTTCTCTGGACTGTTCAGAAGTCTTGAAAGCTTTCTTATTTTTGCCTGTAAATGTCATTTGTTGCAAAAATTTGCTGGCTGGTTTGGGTGAGTGTTATGTCTGCCTGTAGTTATTTTGCGGGCTGTTTGCTCCGGTTATTTACTGGCTTTATCACACTGTGTTATATCACATAATTGTAGCACCTGGACTAGATGACTGAAAATGTTTAACAGGATAACGTTGAAGAGCAATTAGGGGAAAAAAAAAAAAAAAGGAAAAAACCCCCAAGCAAACCAACCACCCCTTGCAATTTCAGATCAGATAAATATTTTAAAAGAACAAATACTATGACCCTACAAACAGCTCAAGTAACAAAAGCTGTTGTTCTACAAGAAGCTGTAAGGTTATTTATTCACACATAAATTTGTAAATCTCATCGTTCAGCCTGCTCCTGGGATAGGCCCAAACAGTGTTTATCAGGCCCATACAATTGTAAAAATCTCTGAGCATCTGTCCTGGAACTGAGTCAGACAGGGTCCTGATCAGCTTCAAACATCAAGTCTTGTTAACTTCCCCCTTCAAATCTCTTCCTTAACATAGGAAATCCCTCTCTCCCTTCAATTCCCACACACTGTTTAGTCTGGGACTGTACCAAGGTATAAACTCTATCAAGGCAAAAAATAGAGACTAGACACTTAAATATTCTTTCTCATATTCCTGCCCTTTAAGGATTGTTAGGATATATGGAAAACCTACTGTGGGCAGCTTTTGTCTTTCCAGAACTAACCTCCCACAACTTTTCCTTCCCTCATCAAGGCCTGCATGGTAGATGGAAAGTATGACAAAAGTCTGAATTAATCACAGAGTAGTTCACATGAAAAATAACATTTATATTAAATAAAGACATTGCTGAATTATTTCTAAAAGTAGCACCTTTTTTTAAAAATTTGTTTTAAAGGAAATAACATACAGAGGTGCTGTAGAGGTATGACCTTACTGCTAATTATTTATTTTCTGGCTTATGAACCTACAAATTTTAATACACGTCACAGTTTCCCAGCTCAATCATTACCGTGTTTCAGGCTGCACCATTTGGATACCATTGGTGAGAACAGGGCACATTAAGGATGGTTTAACTTGAAAAGCTTTGATTTTGCAAAGTTTGAGAAACATGAAGAAACATCAAAACTGAGTCTTCAGTGGTTTTCTGTCTTTCATATCTATGATATTAGTTACTGATTTGTGTCCACAAAATTAGTATAAACCATTTATTTGCTTATGTGTTTAAAGTAAACTGCTGTACAGAGGACTAAAGCGGAATGAAAAGGGAGTGGATGGTTTTTGAGCATAAAGTGGCTGCACCTCAGCAAGGGCCCACGAGCTAGAAATGTGCAGGAGTTGTGGCAGGAACCAAAGTTGACCTTTTTATTTGTTCCAGGAAAATCTTATTCATCTGCAACACTGAAAATGTTCCCTGCGCTGCTTTTGTTTCAATAAGGCTGAGAAACAGGAATACAGCAGTAGCAGAACAAAAGCTATTCTTGCAGATTTCCCACCCCAGCTAAACCCCGGACCAACTGGAAAGTCCCTGAGAAATCTTGGACACACCCAGCAGGACCCAGAGCCTTCAGGAGTCTTGTCCACAAGGAACAGGAATGGGAAGGTCAGGCTTGGAATTAAGCAGGAACAGCCTTCAGTGTAATATTTCTGTACTGCCGCTTCCTGCCTGGGCTGAAGCAGGGAAAAGGGAAGGACGTGACTTTTTAAAGCAAGGCCCTCAGAGCCCCGGTTCGGTGTACAATGCCCACAAAGGTCAGGGACCAGGCAGCAGAGCTAAGGAGATTGCGTGGGATATAAGCTGTCAATAGACGTGGCGTTCTGTCCCTTATATAGCAAACACTGCTAAGTGGATAAGAGAGGGTGCTGGAGAGCAGGTGTTACTGTGCTCGCCCTATTTCTGTAGCTCCTGTCTTGCAGTTGATGCAACGAGCTCCAGGTGCTGTCTGTACCTGGTTTTCCTCTGCTAGAGAAGCACCCTGCAAAGGCCCTTTGCAGTCCTGGGCAAATGCTTTGATAACTACTGATAATGAAGACACTTCAGAAGTGATAAGTGTTACCATTTCTACAGCTCAGCACTGAAGGATGAAAAAGTACTTGGTACTGGTACCTGTGCCAGAAGGATGCCGTGGTCTCTAAATCACATCAGTCTGCTATGATTTGTAAATTCTGTGTTTTCATACTTTATGTTTGTTGACATCCACAGCTCATTGTAATAAGATTCACCCAGAACATCACTATAATAACACTATCACAGTTCATTTCTACGGTGCTGCTGTTAATACTTAATGGTTTTAAAATGAGACAGGTGTCCCATATCATGAGGCAATAATATGTTTCCTGACTGGATAAACGGTGAATGCTGAAGGGCTGAATAGTTTTGCCCCTACATGGTAAGGACATTATTGCTAAGGGAAATAGGATGTCTCCTATTCTCCAGTGTTGCCACAGTTTAGGAAAGGACAACATCTCCCAAGCTGCCTGACAATCCAGTTCACTGTGTTCTGCTATCAGCTTCTTTGTCTTAGGAACTACCTCATGAGATTTCAGCCACGTAGCAAAATAAGTAAAGAGTGGCTACCAGACCTAGAGCAAGAATGAAATGATACTATTTACTCTTGTGTGCTTCAAAATTTATCTCTTCTAAAACTACAGCAGGGAGAACCAGAAAAGTAGCATGTAGTTTGTTCAGTTTGAAGGAGGCTGCTGGTCTGCAGGGTCAGAGCATCACTGGCATCTGACACAAGTCAGTAGAGCTCCAGTGCTGGGATTTGTTGGGTAAGAGTTTGCCTAATTGCATGGTGCACTCAAAGCCTCCTGAAATGAAGCCAAGATGAGCATCTGCACTAGAAATTCAACCCCATTATCAGGGCCTTCTTTGTTCCACCTCTTGCAGAATATGAGCTTTTATTTTAGGTTTAAACTAAAAAGCTTTTGCGTTTGTTCTAGGATGTTGCAGATGGTCTAAGAGAAAATGAATAATCTTTGGACATTTCAGAGATGAACATCTATACAAATACAGAAAAACTCAATGACCCTCGTTGTCCTGAGTACTCATATCTCTATCTGTCAGAAGTATGAAAACCAAAGCCATAATAGTTTATGATGATATAATCCTATGTCACATGTGAACATAAGACTCCCAGTGCGCCCTCATGCTGTGGCCATTTCAGCCCAGACACTATGTCATGAACATGCAATGGTACCCTCTACTTTCTGTCTCTTCATGTCACACAGAGCTGTTCAGCCTGACTTGTTTTCCTCAGGTGTGGAGGTGTTTCAGTGAATGAGTCTCTCAAGGAGGAGCCTCATTAAATGCCCTGTTTGTGAGGTCAGTAGGAACCTGCAGAAGCTGTGCATCCTTCAAGCAAGGAGTGCAAGAGGCCAGTGAATTTTTTGAGGTCAGTCTTTCTTTCACCAAATTGGCTCCTATCTGCCTATTATGATGGTGGTTGTGATAAGTCCAAGTTTCTTAACATTCCAACGAAAAACCAAATGGGTAGTCAAACCTCAGCAAGTTCACCTAAAATGAGGCCTGAAGAAAGAAACAAGCTAGGTCTGATAGGGATGGACCTAGTCACACTAGGATGGGCAACAGCTGAGCGCCAAATGGTCTTTTTATTAGAGGATAGTAAAATGGCAATGGCTCTGCCAGAATTTTCCTTCTCAGAATATTTATCAGATTATTTTGAGTAATCCATGTGAGTGGCTCCATTTTTTCTGATCTAAATTTGATTTCAAAATACATATCATGCCTTAAGTGACACAGTCCTTTGGTCCATAGAATATTTGATTTCCAAATATATAAGTAACTCTGCACATCACATCTTAAGTGACATAGACGTTTGGTCCATAGAATATTAGAATGTGGGGCTTCCCAATTAAAAAGACTCTAAAGTTTACTTATGCAGTTAAAAGTCATGTTTTAAACTGACTATGAGTTCAAGCATATGCAATGAAATTAAATTCTTCTCTCAGGATCTTGAATTATGCTTTCTCATTCTTATACCATTTGGAAATGGAGATTTGGTTTATTTTCTCAGGGAATTTTTACTGGTTGCCCATTATACAGTCTAGGAGTGGGGGAAAAAACCAACCACGTACTTCAGGTGTTTAGACAATGGGCCTGGGAGAAGTCAGACAGCATGGACACATGTGAAAGAAGGCACATCATCAGACATGGCCTTTAGATCTCAGGCAGTTCATAATCTGACTAATCATCCCTTCGACGATCTCTGTCCAAAAAAGTTTGTCCATGACTTTTTTTTTATGAGCAGCAAGTTACTGCCTGAGTCAGCATTTTGCAACCTTCCCTGTAATTTTATGTACTTTTTAGGGACATGGAGTTTCCTGTGGTCTTATCTGTGTAACTCTCATCCCCAGCTCTGAAAGGTGAATACTGAATGTAGTGGAGCTATTACTTTATTATTTCATGACTGGTAGGAAGAGGGAAGTTGCTGTGTGATGTCTTCTCTTAAATTTCCTGGCCTCATTTCTTTCCTGTTTCCTCTCAAAACAGAGCTTTCTTCCACCCAAAATGAAAATTAAAAAGAACAGCCACAAACTTCAGCTCCAAAAATTGCAGTAGTACAGACAGGAGTATGTACTCTGAACAGCATCAGTCTATAATTAAACCATTTGTCTTTCACAAAAGGTGTCGAGGCTGTTCTTGCAGGAGATAATATCTTTATAAGCTGTTTTTTATGCAGATTTCTTTTCAGTTGGAGAACCAAGTATTTAAACACAGTCAGTGGCAGCAAATAATCTCCTTCTACTACCACTTCTAACTGATGTATCTGGGACTCGCACACTGCAGTGTTCTTTCAGCTAGTGGTTAAGATCATCACTACATGTAAATGTTCCTCATAAATAGCTCCAGGATCTGTCTCTGCAAGGTGCTGAGCAGCCTCAGCCCTCACCAGTATAAAATGGGAGTCTGGCAATCATCTCATTCTCAGGATCAAAGGACAGACACATCTGAACAATGAGCTGTGGCCATGATTTCTTTTTCCTACAGTTGAAGTGTTCCTCAAGATACAAAGCAGTTCATAGTTTGAGTAATGTCAATTTGAAATCATTATTCACTAGTTCTTAATTTTTCCTAAGATCCAGTGACTCAGCAATCAGTCACTAAGTTGTCTGCCATAGTAGAGGTGATAGGACACTCCAGTGGGCATTTTATCCTACCTGGCACTTTGGCTTCATCAGGGTGCCACTCTCCCATTATTCTTTTGACTGTCATAAGGACTAAGAGACTATCACGCAAAAATTCTCAGTCCGCCTGACCTCATGAGTCAGAGCCCCTGGGTGGTGTGCTTCAGCACAGCCCCATCAAAGCCACGCAGAGAAGACATGGGCAATGGTTTGGAGATAGCTCAACGCATCAGTGCTTTCTGCCTTCCAAAAACATTTCATTCTGTCCACCTCAGCCCTTGCCATGTCTTAACTTGAATCTATTGCCTCTCTGGCTTCTCAAATCACAAGTTATGAAAAGTGTTTTGCCATGTTCTCTTCCCTTCTATAGCCAGCACTTCCTAGTCATCCAAGTGCCTTGCATTTTCCACAGCTGGCCTCTAAGACAGTTGCAGCTTTGGGTGCTGGGCTGGGTATATTGGCTATGATCACGATTTATTTTTGGGATGCAGGAGCATGCCCACATCTCAGCAGCTGTGAATGCTGGCATGTGCCGGGGACAGGAAAGGTTTACATTTCCTGGATTCCAGGGGACTGAATTAGAGCGACTCATTTTGAGGCAGTTGGCCAGATAAAGCCCATGCCGACTCCCCCTGGAAAGTTACCATCTAAAAACATCTACAGCTTCTGGGCAGTGTCCTCAAGAAAACTAGCCTTTTCTTTGGTTCCTCTTTCTGTTGCACCCCCAGACCCTGGTGGGCAGAGGACGAAGGGCATATGCTGGGATTATGTGTTTGTCTTTTGTGTGTGTCTATTATGTCTTTTCCAGGTAGAGGACTCTTCTAGTCATGGTAGTGGTGTCAAGCCCACCTCTCCTACCAACACATGGGGAATCAGAGCTGTAGAGCTCAGCAGCCACGTGTGTCGATGGAGTGATTTGGGTTTTGTATTTCTTAGGGTCCCCAGAGCACAGTGAAACAGCAGGTGATTAATTTCTGTCACTTTTTGGAATGGTGACCAGCCTGTAAAACATTTTGCCCTAACCTAAACAACATATGATGCAATGATTAGGGGAACAATTAAAACTCTGACGTTCTCTTTAATGACTGTAGTAATGACAGTAATGGCAGGACAATCTGCCCTCTCTGAGCGTGCATTTCTTAGTGACATAATACACTTCAAGCTTTAAAGCACCCTTGTGGTTGTGATAAATGAAACAATGCAATAAATTAAATATGGTTTGGAGAGAGAGAGAGTTGGTGAGTGCTGACTGATACTTGGTTCATGTAAGAAGAAGGCAGCAGCAATCCTGAAGCTTTGCTCTGTGCAAAGCTCTGCTGTGGTATGGCTTGCTCGTGGTGCAGCGTGAGGCGCTGTAACCTGTTTAAGCTGCCTTGCAGGAATCAGCTCTGTCTCATCTGCCTCTGATTTGCTGCATGACAAATGCTATCTCTCCTGCACAGCTGGGAATAGAGACATGTCCTGAGGTCGCAGTTCATGAAAAATCTGGGTGGGACAGCATATATTTTAGAAATGCCTGATGCAAGTAAATTTCTAAAGCGAGGTCTTTTTATATAATGGTTTAATTAACAGCCTCCATGTTACTGCATTTAATATTATTCACTGTGCTTATCAGAAGACTCCTTTTCTGAGGCAAGCATTATCCCTTCCCTTTACAGTTTACACAGGGTTTGCCTCACTGGTGTAAGGAGCAGGGAAAGTCCCTTGTCTTGTTCCTGAGCAGGCAAACTCCTGCATTTCAGTGTGTGAGAACAGAAGACAAGATGGATCACAACCAAAATAAGTTTTTTCCAGATCTGGAGCCCATCAGCAAGAGGCTGAGGGTGCCTGAAAGTGTCCGACAGAGTGAAAGGTAAACCCATGTAACGCTGCTGATCACAACAGAGGCCTTGAGCAAAAGGTGCACAGACAACTTGCTAGTATTAAGGGACATTTCTGGAAACCAGTGCAATCCTTAACATTTCAAAAAGGTGTTTTTGTTCTGAGCATTAAGCTGTGAGGCAATCGGACCATGCCTCTCTCTCTAGACTGTAAATAATTTTCAGGGAGAGCTGTTTTTATCACTGTGCTTCAAACAACACTCAGCATATTGCTGGAACCAATTATATAAATAAATTATATAATATATCTTTGGGTAACTTAAATAGCATGCTGAGCAGTCAGTAGTTGCAAATTGAAAAATACCCAAGCCAAATCTGAAAATAAGGAGATAAAACATTAGATAATTCAGTCATATTTATTATAGTTTTTCATTTTCTGGAGCAGCCTGGTAATAAAGATATTTGTGTTAAAATACCATTGTTCTACAGAACAGATGTTTTTATATTACTTTCTCAATTTCGTTTAATAACCTGTTATATGACATGCTGTATTCATAACACTTTGTTAAAAATCTTCTGTAGATAAAACATTTATTTTGTTTAAATACGTGGAGATTCAGGGTATTCCAGTGTAATTTAATGTTATTTTTCTGGTATTTTGGAGCAGTTAATTGAACTGCACAATGGGCTACTTGAAGAAAATATGAAGAATATGTTTCTTTGTTTCTAAAACTTAAGGTAAACAAATTCACTCCTAAACAGTTTAATGATGAATATCTCACACTCTTGAAGTTCAAAGTAAGTCATATTTCCCTCTTTAAGCATAGTTTCTTGATAGTGGCAGTCTGGTCATTCTCAAAATACAGATTACAAAGCAAAGACTGAGATGAGCAAACTCTGTGAATCCATAGCAGATATGTTATGCTGGAGACACCACAAGTATAAACATTAAAATCCATGGAGCTAGAGAAATGGAAGGTCAAACTTTTTCATCCTTTCTTATTCAAGGTTTCTGTCCTGAACATGAAAGAAAGGTAAGCTGTTCTGTACTAGAAGACTGTGTGTACAAGAAAAGTAAAACAAAACAAAACAAAACCACAAAAACAAAAAAGAAAAGAAGGTAATAGCAAGATCAACTGGTTCCAAAGAAAATGATGCCAGTGGAGAAGAAAAGTGGGAGAGCACTGAACATCAAATTACCACGGGTAAAGAAAGGAAGGCAGTAGCTCTCATGACGAAAGGTCATCAGAGGCTGGGAAAGGCACAGCTTCTTTCTTATCTTTGATTTTCAAACATGTTGATGCAGATGCCTCCGTACAGAAGAGATTACAGAGGTCAGTCTCTGCTACGTTTTGTCAGGATACTGATTTTTGATGCACATTCTATATACTTTGAATCTTGATATCCAGAAGGTATTTGAATAATAGAGTGGTAGGTAATGACCAAGACTGTGCCTGTGGGAGATGAAGGAAAAATGGTGATCTCTGGGCAAAGCACTGCATTATTTTTATTGCTTACTGGCACATGAACACAGCCCTCTGCATCATGCCCATGGTAAAAGGGAAGCTGTCCCTGTTGAGGTTACCAGGTCGAGGTGTCCTTGACATGAGTAACTTGATCATTAGTTTCTTAGCACAAAGTTTGAGCTTTAATATGTATTACTTAACTGCATATCATATAACCTCAGTGTATCTGTGCTGCAGACTATCCTTATCTGAATGATTAATATTAGCAATGAGTGGTGGCTAAAAAAAGGTGCAGGAAAGATCAAAACACTGCCCTAATTAAGTAGCATCCCCTCAAACAGATTTATAATTTCAAGGTGACTTCTCAGACGGTGCTCCTCAGCCTAGCAGCAGGTTGTTTGCCAAAGATTAGATGGGAGCAAGTGAAAGACAGCAGTTTGCTAAGGGCCTGATTCCTGGAAGAGGCAAGAGAGAAAATTGTCACTTTCAAGAACTGGCATGCAGAGTCTCTGATCCCAAAGGATAACCAGGTCTCAGTTTTCCAGAGAAGGGGATGCTTGAGTTATGCCTACTCAAATCATGAATTGCATTTCAGATGGAGGTCCCATAGCATGTAAAGGGCAAACATCATGCTCTGCTGGCATGAAGGTAGCCTGGAGATGAAAGCAAGGAGATCATTAGTTCATAACACCAAGGAAGAAGTGAAGGGACTTGACTATTTCTTGGAGAGTGTCCTTAGGGAGCTGGGAGAGGTCTCAGGAGAGGTGAGATAGGCAACAGCTGGGGTCAGGGAAATGTGAACTGCATCTACAGCTCATTCGAGGAACATAAGGTCATATTTATAGCATTTGCTGATAAATGGGGAGTTTTACTGTACATCCCGTACAGTCTACCCTGTGCTGTTAGAAATCATAAAGTAATTCAATAGGGTGTAGCCCTTAGACTGTAGACACTCATCAAGTCTGAAATCGCAGTTTCTTTGAAGAGTCACACCCTTCTGCTTGGATGAACTGTTGAATAATAAAAGCCTTTGGACCTGGCATTCAATGAAATGTGAAATCAACGTTAAATGCCAGTTCTTCAGTCCAAACAGTTGGGGCTAGTTGAGATGAGGCAGTCAGTCACTGCAAGGGGGTAGGGATACCTTACAGAGCCAACTCTTTCTTCCCTATTTATTGAACCAACTTCAAGGATTTTCAGACAGACTGAAAGCTGAAAACTCCTACTTGGGCAGAAACTTCTTATCTCCCCCATTTTATTTACCTCACTCAAAACCCATAAATTGTACTTTAAAATAGTTGACAATGTGTAACCTTAGGAAACCACATTCCCTGTGTTCGAACATATTTTGGGGCTTTGCTAATATGATATTAAAGAGTATGAGACACACTGGCTACCATTTGGTCTGAAGGAAACAACAGATGCCAGGTAAAATAAGAATCCAGTGCTGCCAGTTGCAGGGCCTGGAGGAAATACCAGAGATGACGATGGAGTAGAGGATGGTGATAATTCTAGGCTATGTCTACATGGCTTGTCAAGCACAAATAGGGAAAGTCTGGTGCACCTCCTGACCTCGCACTCTGCATTTGTGCCACCACCTCTAAGATATTTCTCAGTCAGCCTGTTGGTATGAACATTGCATAAGAAACTCTGAGCTATAAATTGTTTGCTTCTAGGTGAAGCAACATCAGAAGCCAAGTAAGAAGGATTTCTTAGATGTAATTTTTGTCTGACATGATATATGACAGTTGCCAAGGTGGTAAAATTTCATCTGCCCTGTCTGCACAACAAAACATCTTCCTCACATTTTCCTTCACCCACCTACCTGCGTTCCCCTCCATTCATGCTTTGAGTCTCACATAAGCACAGGTGAGGGTCAGAGGGTTGTTGGTTAAGATGGACTGCAGTGTGCACCTGGACCACACTACATATTAGAATGGTATTCAATCTCCAGAGGATTCTTTCTCATGAGACTTTGCATGGAGAAATTGCATCTCAGGTCAGACTTCTCCCCTGGCCCTGGCAGGGAGCAAGTTTCAGTGATTTCCTCCATCAGTGGGAGAGGATACACAATAAAGCTCTGTGTTTTTCTTATTTCTAGGATTTCCTAGTAGACGGTACTTTATAGATAGTTGCTAAGCTTTTACACCTCTGCTACATTTTATGTTTCGGCCTTTCCTCTTTAGTTTTCTGCTAATTATTTCTTGCAGAGGAGGACTCTTACCTCTCCTTCTCCAGGCTTTCCTCATTCTGCTTTCCATAAATTCCTAATTTCAAAGACCTTTTGTCCCCTCCTGTACCTATGTGAAGTTTAATTGTCCTCAGATAAAGGTCCTTACTGTTTCTCAAGAGGAGGATGAAACAGAAACTTCCAAGGTCTTAAATGCAAAGATACGCAACAATACAAAAACGATGGTGAACTGTTTCAGATGGTAGGAAAGGAAGCTGTTCATAACTCTGGCTTTATGGAAAAAATAGCCAGAACCTGGGTAGCTATAGCAACGTGCGTATTGCCACGTTTGAGGGAAATCTAGTCCTCATAATGGGTAATTCAATGAAGTAAACAAAGCAGATACCTAAGTAAATCTAATAAAACTATTAAAATTAACTTAAGATTAATATAACAATATAAAAATCCCTTGCGCAGCATGCGACAATTTTAACTCTTCAGCCACAGCAAAAAGTCAGGCTTATCACATCCCCAAACTGTGTTAGAAACAAACTGTTTCTTAGAAACCAACTTCAATTGTCAATCTGATGCTTTATGTACACGTGCATGCACACATGCGCCCACACTCCATGGGCACATCATGTCTGCTACCTACGTGTGTGGTGCTTGTGCACATGTACATATCCTGGAACGTTTTTAAAAAGTCATGCTCCTCCTTGATCTCCATCATAATATCAGCAGTGAATCCCTGCAGGTTGCGCAGGTGCAGAATTCGTGCCCTACTGCTCAAGGAGCAAAGGCCCTTGGCCTTGCACTGGAGCCTGTGCTTGGCTGAATTCAGCGATGACGAGGCAGCACATGCTGTGGTTGGAGCTGCCTCTTCACAGTATCCATCGTGTTCCCATTGAACTCACAACCTCCCCTTCTCCCAGAGCTGGGGACCAGCTTCCCAGTGAGTGGAGGATAACTGGTTCCCTTCGTCTGAAAAGTCGTGAACAATTCCTAAAAGCATGAATTTACATTTTATGATTTTGGCCCTTTTTCCACAGTTTCTCATTCTTGGAACTCCTTCCTTCTTTTATGATCCAAGCAGCCGCCCATTTTCATTGAAATCATTCCTTGAAACACACTTTCTCTGAAAAGCCTCTGGCTACAGATGACAGGATATGGCAGAAGCAGTATTTGAATTCAGAACAAGGGGTTAGTTTGAGCAAATTGTTTGGGGGATAGCCACATTTTATACCACACCTGATATTCCACAGAGTATTAGCATGCAAACAAAGATCTATTATTTGCTAGTCATTATTTCATTATTCTTCTGTCTAAAAGAGATCCACTCATCTAATCACAGCACCAAGGGAATAGAAACACATCACGTCATTTACTGTATCAATTACAGGCCTTAAATGAGGATGAGCAAAGAGTCATGGTGAGCAGTTTGCCAGTTTACCTGTTCTCTAGGGGAAAGAATGAGGCTCTTTCTACAAGCAAATAAACAAGCGAGCATTTTTAGGTAATTGTTTGCAATCAATAGCTGAAGTGAGTATTTTTTTCCAGCAGAACTCTGTCATGAAGTAAATCTCATTTTAAAGCAGTTAGAGGGGAAAAAGTATTTAATTGTATTATTTTGAATAATCCCTTTTACTTGATTTGCGGACCGTTTTCTGTCTGTATGTTCTCTATGTTAGTTTGCGGAGCTAAATGGGAAGGGTTCCTTTTCACAGCAATTGTCAATGCCACAATATTCCTAATAAGTTTCAGCCAACAGTGGAAAAGCAGATTTTCTTGAGTTGCAGTGAGCTGCAGTGGCAGAGGAGTGAAGAATCTCCAGGAGGCATTTGGGACTGAACGTTTCTGTGCGTTCCTTCTTCCATGTGCCCCTGCATGCTCACACACGTAGGTGCATGTGCACACCATGGTGCCACATGCTTTGCCAGTGCCACCAAAAGCAGGAGAAGCAGGCCAGGGAAATGACCACCACAAGCCCTTTTGGTCCTGCGTGGGATTTCTTGCACAGAAAACCCACTGTGAATTTACGTGCTACACGCATCAGGCCAGAAAATTACAGCCGTGGGAGGTATGCCCAGTTGTCTGCGTGGGTGCAGAGTCTCGTCTGAGTACCACAAATTCCTCCTGTGATCCGTCAAAATGCTGTTGATCAATCCAAGACATCATTAACCTCAGTAATTGTCTTGTCCTTTTGGTCTCAAGGCTCTATGATTTTTCATCTACTCTCTCTCTATCTGGTGGCCCAGAAAAAAGTCTGGATCTTGCTGACTTAACTGCTCCATCAAGGACTCAGTGGATGGGAACAGCCGTCCTTCCCTGAGAAGAACCCAGCTGAATAAAGTTAGCAGAGCCATTTGACACTGAATAATCAGGTAAATGATGATAAGTGCCCTGTGGTGAGACAAAAATGTTACATAAAAGAAACCAAAGCCTCTTGCTAAACATTTGTGTTCACAGGTAAATACCGTGTGGCTGCAGGCTGTCCATTCATAAGGTGGCACCAGGGGGTCACTGTGCTGAGAGTCACTGTTCCCCTTGGTGTCCCCTTCCCACCGAGACCTCAAGGGCCAGCTGCTGACCTTGGCCAGGGCTGTGCTAGCGGAATTCTGTACCACATTGGCCTGAATTGCAAGAAGTTATTAAAGAATCGTGACTATCCCACCTTTCCAAACAGTAAATATGTGTGCATGTGTGTTTGTGTATGCAAAACAGGGCAAGTATAAAAATCCTATAGAAAACCTGAAAATCGCCCTCAGCACAGAGTTAAAATGTAGGCTGCCTTTAGTGCAAGCACATCTTTTCTCGTTTCTTTGCTATTGGAATCTAAACTCAGCAGGTTGTTCTCTTGTTTCTCTCTGAGGAGATGAATCTTTCCACCAGTTTTGCTTGTGCAGTAAGGACAACATACAAGCTCTGTCAAGCATTGCCTTATTAGCACATCCTGCAAAATGATAACTGGTGGTGTTAAGTCCCTGCCTAACATTTATAAACACTTCCTCAGAAGAAACGCCAGGCACTCCAATGCATTTAATTTTAGGAAGGCAGCTGGTCCAAAACAGTGGAGACTGTATTATTAGTCTCTCTCTCTGGGGCAGGACTGATCATGCTTTCCCATGGAGAGAAGGGGCAGACATGGGTTAGGAGCAGCTTTGGTGTCATGCAAGAGTCTCTTTTTCACTGTACCAACAATGTGACTGTCTGGTGAAGGAAATTTGACCAAACTTGGTTTCAGCCAGCTGTACCTTGCTCTGGTGGCAAGCTGAATTTGAGGAAAGGGTTAGAGATACTCAGAAGGGCGAGATGTTGCATTTCAGGGGGTGATGCGTTGAGGGGAGACAAAAAAGTACTGCAATTGCTTCTTCTTCAAAAATTAAGGCAGCAATGAATTGTTACAGGAAAAAAACTATTAATATAAGGAACTGTAAGGCCACAAAGCTCATAGAGGTGCCCAGCACAGCTGAGTGGTACCAGAACAGCCACTGGTCTATACAGTTAGACCTAAGCTAGAAGATCTCTGACCCAAGAACATGTTCCTCATCTCAAGGGCAGTGAAGTGGTGCTGCCTGAGCCCCGCTTAATTACTGTGTAAGGAGAAAACATACGGAAAACCTCAGGATGGGGAAGCAGCACAAAATGTCTTTGTAGAGTGCCTGTGCCAGTAACACTGCCCTGCATCCTGCTAGGAAACAAGCCAGGGAGCAACGCCTCAGCGAGAGGAGCTCTGAAAGCCTTGATTCAATTTGTACCCAGCTCAGCTCCATGACTGTCTCTTAGCTGCTTCAAATTACTTTCTTTTTGGCAGCCCAGAAAATGTTAACTCAGAGAACTGTATTAATCTCTATTAGTAAGGAGCTGGGATCTAAATGGCTTGAACATAGGCTTTCTGGTGTGTCAACTGAAGCAACATACATTTATCCCATCTATAAATCAGTTTGTCTGGCGCAACAGCCAAAAGTAGGCATCACAAAAATACAATAGTCTCAACACACTGTTTATCTTGAAATTTTTTAGGAGCTCCTTAAAAAGCCCAAAACAAATAAGCCAACAAAATTATGACAAAAGCTAAGAAGTAATTTGAGAAGGCTAAAAATACTAAAATAATTCAAAATTTATTTATTTAAAGTTTTTTGATGACACTGCAGATTACAAGAGCATACTGAGGTTTTCTGCTGCTATTGTACTGTTTCTGTAAGGGAAACTCCCTCTTAAATAATTTTTATCTATGAGAAGAAGCTGAAATTCTTCACTACAATACACCATGAACAGAAAATGTCTGCTAGCCATCTAAACTCATTTCTCTTGTTGAGGCAGTGGCCAGCACCACATGTTCAGAATTTAAAAAAAAAAAAAAAAAGGGCAAGAAGTGCTAAAATGAGCAATTACTAAGGAGCCTGCCCCTAGCAAAAGTTGCCTTCTAATCACTAGGCAATTTATTGTTATTTAAGATCTAAAGCATGGTGATTTATATCCCTTGTAATTTTTTATTCTACTGAGTGCAATGCTTGGTGTTTTTTATTATTCATGGGCCTTTTTAAATCTCATTTCTTTGCTGACCTCAATAATAGCATCTGGGGCAGTAAGTTCCACTAGTTAATTACTGGTTGTGTATAAATGCCCTTCCTTAAAAGAATTGTATTTTACTTACATTTGCCTCCTAATTTGCTTGATCCTCTCTCATTCTTGCACTCAGACTATGAAATCTTCCTCTAAAAGGTTCATTATTCTGATTTAAATACATCCTCAAACATCATTTCTTGTTTGTCTTCTTTGTCAGCTCCAAGCCTGTGCATCCCTTTATGTGCAAACAGAGCCTTTGTGTGACCATTTGTACCATGGATAATTTCTCCGTCAGCTTTCCTCTGGCAGGTTTTACCAAAGGTCTCCAGGGTGCAGAATTGCTTTGCCCTAGCAAGGTGGCCACCAGGCTGTTGGTAAGCAACAACAAAAATTCAGGAAGCCTTCCTAAATTCTCTTCCTAATTAGGAAGTGAGCCCCTGAGCAGGGCTTTGGACCAGCCACACTTGCACTGTCTGCCAGAGCTGTCATAATGGGGATATATATTGTCCCTGAACAAATCCTGCCTGACAGTACAGACTGAAAATAGTGCTTCGTTGGGCTTGCTTGCCTCCCATGGTCCTTGCTGGAGTCTCTCCCCTCCCATCGCTTCCGTCAGCTTTCTCCCTTGCCCCCTTCTTCCAAGGCCGCTGTCTGCTTCCCCCTAAGGCACAGCAGATGGGGTTGGAGGGCTGGTACCGCGCAGACCCAGAGCAAAAACCATGTATCCGTTCCCCACTCCTGTCCCTGCATTTCCCCAGGAGAGAAAGGAGGGTTTGCTCAGCGACCTCCCAGCATCCCTCTACTCTTTGTCAGCTCTCATGGGGTCTTCATTTCTCACTTAACTGGTTAGGGGGGGTGGAAAACCTTCTTCCTACTTCATTTAGCCCCTGTGCCTGACCCCAAGCCCTCTCCTACACCACATGCCCAGTCTCTGCCCATGCCTCCGACCTCCTCCTGACGCAGAAATGCCTCACCTACCCCAGAGCATCTCCCTGCTTTTCATGGTCTTGAAGAAAGGTCAGTAGAGCAGAACTGGGATCAAAACTAAGCAGATACGAATGCCACAGAGCGCTGTGTTTCTTGTGTGGTGACTTTTTCCATTGCTGCATGTAAACTGTATTGTCCAGCAGTGAGGTGTAAGTCTGGGCAGGTGCTTCATGCAACAGAACTCCAGAGCAACCACCATTCCTTGTCCCTGCACACAGATAACAGCACCAAACCCCACACAAACTGCTGTAGTGCAGCAGTGCTGCAAAAAGCTTGGCTTTATCTGGTTACCAAAGATGCGAGAAGTGTCAGTGAAAGATGATGGGAACAAGATTTCCTGACTCCAGTTGTGGTCCTCAGTGGCTTCTCTGTTGGGAAGCCAACAGAGAGAAGGGGTTCCCAATCCCATCCCTAGCACACAGGATCCCTGCTTGCAGTTGCTACTTGCTACTGCAGTTGTCTACCTTGCTTCAGAAGCAGGGCTTTAATGACCCATGAGTACATACTTGTGATGCAGTAAATCAAGTATCCATTTGGGGTAGACATGTCTGGTCTTCTAATTGTCTTGAAGTATTTGATGTTGACAGCTCAGGATCTCATCACGAGTTATGTATTATGTTAGTTTTCTTTTTCTGTGCCTCCCCCATTGCCTGGATGAAGTGCTGTCATTTGAAAGCCAACTGTCACTTCTGAAGTAGCAGTTCTGTGTCTTCCCAATTGCACTGAATGACTCCAAAAGTAGCAAAGAAACAGAGAACCTAAAGCACATACTTTTAAAACAGCAGGAGTTTAAATTAAGCTCATTAATTTGGTAGAATAACTGCCAATGTGCTTTTTATTTACTTAGGCTGATGACATGATTCATACATTTCAGTCTTGTTTTATCCTGATGTGCCTGAATCATGCAAGAAATACCAGTATTCATCCAGCGTTATTGGAAACCCTGTTCCAGAAGTCCCGGAGAAAGTGAGATGGTAGGAAAGGAGAGATGACCCAGACACCAGGGCAGGCATGAACAGGGGAAGTGATGTGGGTGGACTCGAGGGCAGACCCCTGCAACAAGCCCTGAAGCTCATACAGAGAGGTAAGACCATGAGCCGAGGGTGGCCATGCAGGGCCATAGCATGTGTGTTTGCACGTGTGTGTGCATGTGTGCACGGCGGGAATTGTGACTTGGCAAGGGAGCATGCCTCTGAGAGCAGGAGGCAACAGAGGGGAAGCATTTTTCCTTGAGTATTAGGGAAAGGAGGAATGGGGAAACACCTTTCAGGGCAGCTGAGTGCCAGAGACTCCAGGAAAAAAGCCAGGAGTTTTTGGTGTGCTTCTTTAAACAGAGGGGGGTTATTGATACGTGGGGCAGGCATCCCTGTTGGTTTGGCTGTTAGGGGTGGACCAGTGCAAGATGTTACAGAAGGACCAGACACATGTTGCCAAGGTGGGAAGGGTAGGAGAGTGGGGAATATTGTCTGAAGGCAGTGGCAGAATGATCCTAGACCAAAGTGACATGGCTGTAAGAAGTGATGTGGCATCTGAAGGCAGGTTGGAAGGACAAGTCACATATCCTAAACCAAAAATTTGTTTTGGGTTGGGCAAAACTCTGTCTGGACCATGTGATCTCCCCAGAGCCATGGGACTGACAGGCCATCCCATGGTGCTGGCCCAGGCTAGGAAGGACACAGCAAGCCACAGCAATCCTGACAGTGCTGCCCATCACACTGGCCCTATCAGCAGCATCTTACAGCTGACTTGAACAAACACCAAGTCATTTGGGGTGCATCTGAGCTACTGTGGAGATGGGCACTAGAGTGCCTAGGAGCAGGGGACCAACCTGTGGGTAAAACAAATGATGTCATTCCAAGCACCAAGCGGTGGGAGACGTATGTTTTATCCCTGGACCACACAGGTCAGGGCACACTGGGTCTTCCCTCTGGAGTTTTGGCATCCGGGGTGTAACAGGCAGCAACTGGCCAATGATGCCTTAGAAGATAAAAGGCCACAAAGGTGTTCACTGAGCTCCCTCCACCTCGAAGAATCTCCTGCTTTAGCTGGTACCACATATATAATTGATGAGTATATTAGAGAGAGAAGCTCAGGTGTTCAGGCCATGACAGGAGGGTTAACTCAGCCGGGGCTGCCTTTACTCCACAAACAACAATTAAGATGTTATGTCTATCTGATACAGAAATCACCCCTGCAAATGTTCTACAGAGCAATTTTACCCTACAAATGGACCTCAATTCTGTTAATGAATTTTTGAGAAGTTTTTCCAATATTCAGTGCAAGACAGGACCTGTATAGAATGGAGGGTGGCAGCACTCAGCCTTTTCCCATTTAAGAAAATACTTAGAAATGCTGTACAATATGAGCAAGCCTGACCTTTCTCCAGGGAGCAGCATCAAATTATTAAGCTGAAAAAAAAAAGAGAAGCAGTCCTTCTAAGAAGGAAAGTGAGCTCTGGAAACCAAGTAATTTAATGTCCTTTAATGTCTTCAGCCAAGCTGCATATCACTTGGAGCAGTAAGGAAAAAAAAAGAAAAAAAAAAAAAAGAAAGAAAGAAAGTGGAAAAAAAGAAATCAAACCACCTTTCATTCCCATGAGGAGGTCACAGAGTTTATCAAGTCCAAAGGCTTACAGCCTGGTCCAGGGGCTACAAAAACCAGCAGGAAGCATTCCCTCAGAAAATGATACATCTTTTCCTCTTCTGTCAGGATTTTGCTTCTCTAATCAGATAAAACCCATGTATTATAGACAGTATCCGTAGAAAAGAATTGTGTCTTTTATTCACTGCCTTTAAGGCCTTAAAGAGAGCCATAACAAAAAGTCCAACCTGTCTGACCACTTCTGTCATCTCATAAAAGATAGGAAAGCTGTTCATGTATTTTCTTTAAACTTTAGCTCAGAAATTCAGGTTCTCTCTGTCTTTTTCTTTTTCCAGCCCAGACTTTCAGGCATATCTCTTGCTGTCATACTTGATTGTGAGCACTGAGGACTTGGGGAAAGCCAGCCAGCTGTGCTTTGTAGCAGGAGAACCTGTGGAGTACCACTACCACTAGCAAAGCAACCATGAAATTGAACCCAAATGTGCTCAGCTCTTTGCTTCTACACACTGAACTCCCAGAAGCTGAGAGGAAAGCTTTCTTAAAAATATATGACCTTGTCTCTTCAGCAAATGGAAGAGAAATCTCGCAATCCACTTCATTACTCCTCTCAACAGGCATGAACAGGGCTATCAGAAAACTACCTTACAGGTCAAAAAAAAAGTAAGCACACCTTTTAAGACTTCTTCATACACTTTTGGAGTAATAACGGAGGAAAAAACCTGTCTTGAGCAGATATTTCTAGCACAGAGACATCAAAGCTTTTAAGCCTGGACTATTGTAGTACAAGATGATTCTAAAAATTGCCCCAAAACAACAGCTTGTTAAGCAGGCAGGTACTTACCTGTAAGACTGAGCAGACTACAGAGCCCATTTCTACCACAATAGCTACCAGCTATTCTGCTGAGCAAATACACTCCTCAGTTACACGGCTGCAAGTGAGCTAGTATCTCAGCAGAGGTGAGAAAACACCCTTTTGGTCTTGCTGCAGCAGCTGCCTGATACAGGGATGTGGTTTGAACTTGCAGAGGAGAGGCAGGGCCATACCTAAGAGCTCTCTGTGGTTGCCGTCAATGAAAGTCAATATTTAGTCCCGTTTTTCAACTCACAAATTTTGCAGCATTTCTCCAACATTTGCAAAGATAGAAGAACTACAAACTGCCCAGGAACACATGTTGACTAGGCTTAAACAAGGGACAGAAGGACTGCAACTGCCCTTTAGCTGCTATTGAGGTTCCAAACCTTAGTGCTGGAAAAGTGATCTGTGAATGGGATAACAGCAAGTGTGGCTTGCAGTAGAAGAGCAAAAAGACCCTCTCCAGCTCTACATCCTTATGGGAAATTTTGCTTTAGGAAGCTCACAAGCTCGTTAAAATCACATAGACAAGACCTGGCAAAAGTGAGTGACAGCTCATAAGCCATCCATACAGAGGTAGAGCAAAATGCGGCTGTGTCACCGAGGAACTTTTGTTCATTATCTGAGGGTGAGATTTGCACTCTTGGAGGAGTTGATCTGTGAGACAAATCAGCCATGTTGAAGTTTTAACTAATCAGCCTGGGCTGGGGTGGGAGAAGGGAGGCTGCAGGACATGGGGAGGACTTATGGTCATCCCTTCACTAACTCCCAGCTACTAGGACTGTGCTTAAAGGGAACCAAGTAAGAACAGGTTCTTACTGTGTGTCTTTGACTGTCTTCTATCAAATGACCCCTTAGGACCATAATTACTCCAGAAACTGGCCAAGATCCTGTCTGGCTCCAGGACTGCATGTGTAAAAAAGGCTTAAGGCCATCATTAGTGAATTCACTCACTGAGAGACAGCTCTGAGGTAATCCCAAAAGGCCCTGCCACACTGCACAGGGCTGCTTTTGAAAGGTGGATCCCTGCCCCTGCTCTCTCTGTAGCTTCTTCTCCCCTCCAGAAGATTTGCTAGAGCATCAGAAAAATTCCCCTAGGTAGCCTGAGCCATCCAAGCAGCTGAAAAGACCTGTGCCCTCTGGGAGGAAGAAAGCCAAGCTCATTCAGTTGTTTTTCAGGAGGAGCCAGGGTTATCCTGGCAGCTGAGCCGGTTGCTTGCCAGGAGGAGCAAGGGAAGCTAGGGAGGAAGTTTCTAAGGAAAACCTCAGCCTGTGGCTTAAAATGTGTGGCACAAGACACAGGATGAAGTTGGGCTGGGAGTCAGGACTTGAAGACAAGTAATATTTATTGATGCTTGAGCAGTATTTGCAGAGGAGAGAGTGGAGCTGTGGACTATCGCTGGCTATAGAAGTGGAGATGCAGCACACCATGCTTTTGCAGACATTGCTAATGTTTCTACATGAGCCTGGGGGCTCTGTGGACAGTGGCATTTTAGCTGATATGAGCCTGGGTGGCTGTTCTGGAGATTTTCAAATGGGGCTTTAATAGGTCTGTCTTGCTTATCAGCATCACTAAGAGCTCAGAGTTCAGATAAGCACTGCAGAGGATGCATATTTAAATAAATATAGAGAGGACTCTTATTTTTTCATCCATCACTTTACAGGTTTCCTTTTCAACCTCCTCAGGAGGTATGACACCTGCTTGAGTATGTGTGTGAGAGTGTGTAAGATCTTTGTCTCATTCCATCTGGGTTGTGATTAATTTAGATATAAAGCAGTCAATGTAACTCATTGTACGTATCTATTTAGATTTCTAGATATGTCATGTACAAAGAGTTGTTCGGGAACATGTCTACCAGCCCATCTTCTTTCAGTCACTTAGAAAAGAGAAAAAAAGAAGTAGGAAAGAATATGTGTTTTGAATAGTCATAATTCTTCATTTTATCCTATATGGACATTTTCTTCCTTAACCCTGCTAGTTTACCTTGAACCCTTGGCCTTGAAAAAAACCCATATAATTAAAGGATTTTTGTTTCTTGGGGTTTTTTTTCCTTTTTTTTTTTTTTTTTTCCTTTCAGCAGTAAAAAGATAATTGAAGGGGGAAACAACCTATTCCTCTCAGGAATAATCTTCGGCTTGGGCCAATGACTGCTCTGTTGTCAGTGGTTTGTTGTCCACTGTGGTCTGGCTGTGCTGGCTGTGAGGAGACTCTGAATTCTGAAAATCTCTGACCTCTCTGCCAAGCAGTGAAGCTGTGAGCTCCATTCCACCAGCCAAGGTCTGCTCTTGCCTCCAGCATCACAGCTGGAAATGGAGCTGCCTGAGATACGATGGGAGCAAAGCATGTCATGCCACAGCACAGCTCTGCACCAGTGGGTGCCTGACCAGTTGACGTGGTGGGAAAAGCAACCTGCCAAAAGACCACAATTATCCCAGACTGGACTATTATTGGATGAACTTATTTGGGTTAAAGTTTGTGGTGGCATTTGGTAGACTTCCCCCATAGCCTAGTTAGCTCCTCATAAAGGTCCTCTGTGATCTTTCTTCTTACTGAAAGGTCCTGTAAGGGGCATCACAGAACATGGAGAGCAGCTTTGAGAATCGCAGAAGACTTAACTAGCTGGACAAAATGCATCATGAGTATAACTAAGGAGCAAGGCATGACACTTCTGCTAGGATTACCCATTCAACACTCTACGTTTAATCATGCACTTCTGTAGCTATTCTGTGACCAAGCTGTTGCTGCTGAGAGTGGTTCTGGTATTGTCTAGGTTATCATGGTCCAAGATAACATTTTTAATCTCATACATAAGCATGTGAGCTTTGGAAATATTTTCTGTAAACTAGCTTTAGAGCACAGTTGTGTAGCTCTATCTGAATTTATAGGTGACCTTTTTTTTTTGGTTAAATGGTTATATAAAGATGACATGAAAATATATGGTACTTTGCTGCCAAATTTTTGTCTCACTCTTTCTTGGATTGTGATTGAGGTCCCACTTCTGCTTGTGCTAAAACTAGTAAGAGTTGTAGCATTTACTCCTGTGCCCAGTGCATTTATATGAGCTCTTGCTGAGATCTGGGAGTAAATACAAGTTAACATCCTTAATCTAACCAGTGCCTCACAAACAGTAACCCCCAGCACCGTTATGAGGCAGAAACTCACCATAAATATCTACAGTTTCACACGCAGGGAAGATAGCATAGATGGATTAAAATAATTGCCTTGTTATTGTATTAGGGATATGTTAGGAGGATCAGAACTGCTACTCAGAATCTGGACCTTTCCAATGCTTAACAAATATATGACAATTCAGACACCTCCTCATTCTCTGGCAGGTTTCCTTTGAGGCAGACAGGGCAGGGGAGGCCAGCAGAGAGGATGTCCTGTACAAACAAAGGCCTGGAAACCAGGGCATACAAGAATAGAGGGACTTGCCCAGGATAAGGGTGAAAGGAAGTCTGAGGAGGTAAAAATGCACCCCAGGCTTGCTGTGTCTCAGGATCATTCTCTGTCATTGTCTGTTCTAAAGAGGGAATCATAGCCAGAAACTGCTCAGAAACCAGGAGATTTTAGCTCCTGGCCACATACTGATACTGTGAAATTTTGTTTCCCTTGGATGACTGTTCCAGTTTCCATAAATTTGCCGCATGTATTTTGGAAATTGGAGTGCTACCCTTTCACCAAAACACAACAAAATCTGAGAAAGGGCCAGCAGAGGAGCTGAGGGCTCATTGTGGCAGGACACTGTTCCACAGGGAAGGTGCATCTCATCGTAGCAAACCACTGATTTACAGCTCCCTTGCAAAATTCCTTCAAGCCCTCACCCTCTATGGGTCCCCTATTTCCTCTTCACCCTGAATGAGTTACATTTTTTCTGCCGATAAAGTAATTTTCTTTCTTTCTTTCTTTTTTTCTTTTTTTCTTTCTTTCTTTCTTTCTTTCTTTCTTTCTTTCTTTCTTTCTTTCTTTCTTTCTTTCTTTCTTTCTTTCTTTCTTTCTTTCTTTCTTTCTTTCTTTCTTTCTTTCTTTCTTTCTTTCTTTCTTTCTTTCTTTCTTTCTTTCTTTCATTGGCCACCCTGACCTTGCAAAAATGAGACGAAATACCACACAGGGACCTAATGATTTAAATATGAGACTGCACATTTCATCTTGAAATTCAGACGATCGTATTAAAGTGTGGAGGGAAAACAGACGGAAGTACAGCCTTTTGTGTTTGGTTGGGTGCATGTATTATTTATGATGTAGAATGAATGACTGATTGCCTTGAATTCTGATATGTGAGGCAAATGAAGAAACGCTACCTCTTTATATGCAATGCCACAGGAAAGTGGTTTCTTCAAGTCTCTGATGTGGGAAAAGCTGGATTATGGCAGATTTCATACATTTAATCTGCAGCTGAAAGGTAAACAGGCAGAGCTGATTTAACAATAAGGGCCTACAGTCATCTGTGGGGCAAATTCCATTGTACTTAACAGTATGGTAGCAGAGCTGTATCTACCCAGTATTTGCTGATTAAAACTTCATGTAATGGCAATGTGATTACTGGCAGAGCAGTGACCTTTGCCCTTGCAACTTGGCTTCAAGGGCCACAGAGCTCAGCAGCTGAATAATAGACTTATGTCTGCAGAAGACTTCAGTCATAAAAATCAAACCACTGCTCTGACTTTGTTATTTTCTCATAATGACCATCAGAATAGCAGGTGAATTAATCCCTTTTTCACACTGCCAAAATGACCTCTAAATTATTAGAGACCAAGAGAGGGAAATGGTGAATTTGTATTTAGTGGGAAAGGACTTGGGTCACCAACTTGCATACTCTATCAATAATGCCATAAGTAATCATACTGTCAGCAGGTATTTAAAAATCATTTCCACCTCATTCTTCAAGTTACTTTTCTTATCACATAAATGAAAAGGCTGACTCCATTTCTGAGTGCAACTAGACACTGTGAGAGACAATGTCCTGTCCTGTCCTTCCCTTCCCTTCCCTCTCACAGGAGTCCCGACAGCAGGAGCTCAACCATCTCCTAACCACTGCCATGCACAGTTCACTCATTTTTCTGTCACATATACTGACCTGCTGACTGTTGCCTATCTTCCTTGTATGTTTACATAGAGCATATAAAAACGACAGAGCACTCACATGGATAGACTCACACAGATATGCTCTAGTGATATGAGTTTAAATATAACGAGAGTTTGCAAGGCATTTTAAGGTGAAAATCTTCACTTAATTGCTGACTACCCTTAAAAGTAGTATTTCTCCTTTTTTCTGCTTAACATATACTGTCTGAAAGCGATGACAAAAGAATAGGCTATTATCTCATAGGATAATGGCTTTCTGCTTCTGCTTCTTTCATGCTGAGTTGAATTGGAGATACCCAGGTGTGAGCAAGGGAAGGATGCTCATTTCCAAAGCAGAGAGTCAAACAGTGACAGGCTTCTGGTACCAAAGCTTTGTTTCTCTCCTGTAAAATTAACTTAAGCAGACATTGGAAAAGTAACTCTTCCTGTTGGAATGTGTTACAAAAAATTGATTCTGATTTTTGTTGTCTGCTGCTTCTAGATATCAGCAAAACCATCACCATTCAATGCCAGATATACAGACTATTTTACAAGTCAACAAAACTAAACAAAAGCACTCCTTCTCCTCCATCAGATTTTGATAGCTTGATCCAGTGGAATAACTAATACCTGAATAATCTCACTGACTTTCTGCTGCCTTTTGGCACAGTGAGGCACCATGAGTGCTTTTCTACACAGAAGGTGTACCACTGCAAAGGCTTGGCTACAAACAAAAGCGTAACTATATTAGTATAGTAAAAATGGTATCATTTCCCTAGGGTAGAAACAGTCATACCAGTATAAAGAAGCTTATTTATGCCTATATTTCTGTTTCCATACAAGCAGGCGAATAAGCTGTACTGGTATAAAACACCTTTGTGCCAGTACAACAGTGTCCCCAAATAGTGGTCATATTGGTTTATCTATTTCAGTAAAAAAATCACACCTCTAATGGAAACAGCTGTACCAGTACAAAACCTGAGTTGACCAGGCCTGAGCAAAAGCCTTATACAGGCTCCTTTCCCCCCACCCACCTCAATACTATAAAAACTGTCTTAGTAAATAATCTGGCTAGATATTTTTTGGGCCCTGGCTGGATTACCCTTTTACTGCTCACTGGTAAATGTGGGTCAAATATTCAGTAGCTGGGCAGCCAGGGACACTCCCCAGTGTGATGACAGTGCTCACAGGGAATACTGTATTTTAATCCTTCTTATTCTGGTTCTTTTCCCTTTTAAGCAGCAATTAGTGCCTGGTGTGGAGATACCAGTGGACAGGGGAGGGATGAGAAGCTGTGCTCACTGGGGCTGGTCAAGCACTGTGCTGACTAAACATCCCTTCTCCTGGAACTGCTTACTGCCTTTGGGGCCAGTTTGGGTTTCCCTGCCTGATGGGATGAGGCGAGAGAGGACCGTGCTGACAGCCATACCCACACCCCATGGATAGACAAAGGAGTTTCAGAAATCAGATGGACCAAACCACACGGCAGAACCTGTTCCCTTAAAAACAGAAAAATGCCACCCTCATCATACTGGATACTAGGCTCATGATTTTGTGGGTCTGACTCATGATTCTTCATCTCTGAAAATTCTGCCTCACACACTGAAAAATAAAATCTGCTCCTAGGCACAGGTCAGGTAGAGCTGGGATGTATTTCATATGAAGCCAGGTTTACGTCTTCCATTTGGTATTTGTCTGGCAGACTTCAGTGTTGAACTGGTTTGCTGCTATGGAGCATAACATTACCTGCTCTTGGGAGAAACCTACCCTGGCAAGTTAAACCTATTTTTTCTAACACCACCTTTGATTATTGGTGACAACTTACTGTCCTGGGCATATGACACAAAAGTGCATTTTCGCCATTTTTGGTAACGGTGGAAAACTTTCTTCTGGCAAAGGGAACTGGTTGAAATTACTTTTGAAATCTCATTTGCATTACACCCTTAGTCATGTAACATGAGATCTGCATCCTGAGGAAAACAAGAAATCCTCACCTTTTGTTCCCAGTTTTGAGAACATGCAGCACGTTGTTGCCCTGGGTTGGGCTATATGCTGTCGCCAGAAAAAACAGAAAAACACACTGGAAGTGAGGCACTGCATCTTGCCATAGACCACACAAGACTAAGAATGGCTCTTCTGAATTGTTGCAAAAAAAAAAAAAAGGGTAGTGAGGAGTAGTACAGGTTGTCCCCAAGCCCTTTTTTAGTTTGTGCAATTGTTGCACTCACCAAATTTTGACTTGTTTTGGAATTGGGGTTAAAATCCTCAGTCACTGTGCAAAGAAGGACAAGTTGTAAGCCTGTGCCAATGTCAGGCTTTTCCTTGAGAACAGGACTTCTCCTATGCTGGGTCATTTGTTGGGAATTTTATTAGCTTGAAAATAGCCTCCATTGCCTCCCAAGTACAGCATGTAACACAAGATCTACTCTTTGCAGATCGTGTCCAATGATTTAGAATGTGCAAATGATTTAAAACGATCCATGCTCCCTCCACCCGGAGCTGCCTGCTTGGTCTGCTCTCCTGTGTTTATACAGGGGCTAATAGAAAGATCCTTGTTAAAGCACTCAGGCGCTGCTGGAGCAGCAGTATCAGGAACTTTTTCTTCTTGCCTCTTCCCTTGGGGATAGCAGGCAGTACAGCTACAGGTGGGCAGGAAGCCGTAATGGAGATACAAGCTATTTAATGATCAGGGAACTTCTACCATGCAGAAAACCCATTTTAAATTTAGAAGCTGCATTCCAAATCCCTCTTGTATTATGCATTTGTTGGAGATGTGTCTAGTTATAGAAAAAGTACCTAGGAACATTATCTAATATTTCATACTTAATACATTTGGGAGAACAGAAAAAAACACAAGAGGACATTAAGGTGCCTGGTATGAAAGCCAGCTGAACAGCTGTTTCTCTGCCCCTCTGAAGCTTGAACAACACCATGAGAGGTTGAGTTTGTTTCTTATTTCATCCATACTTACTGTACTTAGTATATAGGCCAGGAAGCTGCATGACTTGGAGAACATGACCAAAGAATGACACAGGAGTCCCGAGCTCCAGTTTTGCCTTCGCCACTAACATCTTGGGTGACCTCAGGCAGCTCACACTATTGCTTCGCTCCCGTTCTCCCTGTCTTCTGTCTTTTCGAGTTTGTAAAGGTCTTTGGGGCAGGGACAGTCACTTACATGGTGTTTGCACAGTAGCAAACACAGCAGTGCTCAGGAGCTCAATTATGGCTCGTATTTACAAATATAAGTAAATAGTAATATAAATAGAAGGCATTCTGCCCTCTCAGCATACTGCTACTGCAGAGGATTAACCCATTCCAGAAGTCCAATGTCTTCTTGACCGCTTTGAAGCCAGGACAAGATGAATAAAACATGCTACTCATTACTTTTAAAATGCATTTGCATAAAATATATTGCTATATTTTACTACATTTTCCTGTTATGCAAGCCCACCTTTATGTGGTGAGATTTATTGCATGCTAAGATTTATTGACTTATTTCAGCATGGAAATGACTATTAAGATTGACCTGTCAGCAGTTTTTAATTTAATTGCTCTTTGATCCTTCAGCCTTGAACATATTTGCATTTGCAACTAAGCATCTCTTGGCAACACTTGTAGAGTACAGCAGAAGCAGTAGCTGAGATGCAGAGTCTTGAGGAAGCCTGTGAGTTTCTCCATTTCTGGATGTGACCCTGCCTTAAATTACTGCAGGTTTTCAATCTCACTTTATCTTTACAAGTCTGCTTTCAGTGGCAATAATATTGCTTTCATTTCCTAACCTTTTAATTCCATTCTGACTGTAAAATATGCAGAATCTCAAAAGAACAATTTCCAACCTGAAACCAAAATGAGATATACCTACATCTGCCTATATTCTGTGGTCCTGGCCCATGGAAGTGCACAGGCTTAATCCAGGGGTAGGGGGATGAAACCTGTGGCCACTCTGCACTAAAATATGTCTGAGCTTGCTCCTTAATATAAAACAAAGGTCTATAAGGATGGTTGATTTCCATGATGTTTATATGGAAAAATGTTAGAGAGCATCCTTCTCTGTGGGGAAAACCAGTACTAATACACAATCTAATGCAAAACTGACTATTTGGAAATAGGTAGGATTATCAGGACCATAAAAGAGAACGAGGATGTGGAACTGCCCTCTTCTGGAATGAGAGACCTGCTCTGATTCCCAGTTCGAACCTGGAAAATTCTCTCTAATGACAGATGTATAGGATAAAACTAGCAAGCTTTAACTTGTGTAACTGGGCTTAGGAGAACACTTTGTACGAACGCTGGCCCCAGTAACAGTAAAGCAGTAATTTTACATAACAGAGAATTGTTGCTAAATTATTCATCAACACATAAAAATATAACTCTTTGCAGTTCTGCAGCATTGGCTGTCTGCAAATTGCCTCTGAGAGTTCCTTCCATAAGTTGGGAAGTTTGAAACATTAGGAGCAAGGCTAATGAATGAGGGGATAATCACTGTGTAGGCAGCCAAACCACTGCTGTGTTTGGTGCTGACTGGTTAGGGAGCATGCCAGGCACAGCTACCATGGGCGCTGACTGAAGGACTGAGGGTTGGATTTTATCAGCAAAGGGTCTTACGGTGGGGGTAGCTGATTCTGGTCTTGAGCAAATTAACCCACCAGGTAGCTGTATTAGCAAAGATACATGCAGTCTCAGGCTCTTGCTGATAATTTCCGAAACTCCAATGTATCAGTAGTTTCGGTGGACCTGCTGCTCACTGAGGCACGTCCTGTGTGTTATTTGCAGTGTTAGATGTTGCTGTGGCAGGGAGGGCTGCAGCTCTTTAGGTTGCTCACTCCTAGGTTCTGTCAGAAGGCAGATGCATCCATTTCCCGTTCTTTACCATTATCATTATGTCTGGTTTAAGATGAAATTGCACAGGCTACTGGCTACTGATATTCAGGTACTGTAGTTGGCAAATGCTGGATCATTAATCACTCTCCACCTCAACTGCTGTTCACCTGTAGAGCCTTTGCTCATCACTTCAGCAGAAGCACTTGGTTTGCAATCTCAAGTATTGTCTAATCAACACATTTGGGCTTATCACAAAGGAAAAAAACCCAAAACCCAAATCAGTGACACAACCTATCAGTGATACCCTTGCTACCCAAAACAGAACCCTGAAGTTGTGACCCACTCACCCGTGCCAAGCACTACAAGGGGCAAATGCCAGAGTTTCTGACAGAGACCCCTCTGTTGAAGACATAAAACAAGACAAAGGAAACCCATGCCTATTTGCACTGTGCTTGCTTTGTTTCTATTGCAGTAAACACAGGTTCCGATGTAGAGGACAATGATGTTCCACAGTCTTGTTCATTCAATAAGGTTTCCTTTTTCAGCTCCTGACTTGCAAACTGGACAATGGTGTTTGTGTATGAATAATGTCTTCTTTCAGTCTGGTGTTCCACTGCAACACCACTATGCTTTGTTTAGGGGAAAACCTTTTAGGGCTTCAAGCACAATAATGGCCTCAGAAAAGAGACATGGCATGTACATGTTTTTTTTCAGTCCACAGATAAAAAAGGAAAATTAAAAAAAAAAAAAAGAAAGGAAAAGAAATTAGCTGAAGATAGCATTATCTGGAACTGGATTTGACATTGCTTCCACCAGTGACTGCATATAGCTGTTGTGACTGCGTCAAAACTTGGTCTCTGGCTTTCTGAAAGTTCTTATTTTACAGGACAAAAAAAGCTACTGTTAAAAATGGAAAAGGATCCTATGGTAGAGATGCTTTTTTAACTATTCCTGACCTTCTGAAATGACGAAGGAGACTCTGTGGTTGTGTGCGTGCTCCTGCACATATGGAACGAGTGATGGGAAGGAACACACTATGGAAGCGAGCTTGTTCCTAAAATCCTTATGTGTGAAAAATACAATATTCCTGTTAAGTAGTTCTATTTTCTATCTCTTTTTGAAGTCTTCAATATTGCAATAAATCAGAAAACTGTTCTACAAAAGAACAAAAAAAATCCTCAGTTTGGTAGACAAATACAGGAGAGAGGGACTTTTATATCTGGTGCAGCATCATGTAGCCTGTTAAGCAAATTAAACTTATTTAACAAATATTTAATAATATTAAGTAACAGTAACAAAAAAAGTACCTCTTTGCTCTTAGAAAGGTTCATTCATCTTAGCATACTTTGATGAACAACCTTTGGAATGCAACTACATGGAAATTTTCTCCAGCCAAATGAAGACATCAGCAATCAAACTCCATACCCTACTTAGCAATTAAAAAAAAGAAAAGCAGATTGGAACAGTGATGCACTAAATCCAGGTGAACATTACCAAAAAATCAGGAATTTATTTGTTTCATATTATGGTTAAAAAAGGAACTCAATCTTCATCGCAAAGGTCCTTTTCTGCAAGTGAGGGAATGCAATCATTATGGCAGCTAAAGCTATAGCAGGGGCGTGGCATATTTGATTGTGTGTGGTCAGCAGCAACAAATGGAGTAAGAATGGGAATAGTCTAATAAATGTTAACAGAAGTCTCAGAGGCAAAGCATGTTGGTACACACAATGCATATGTAACTCAGCAGAGGATTAGAGATGAGTAGAGAAACAATACACACAAATAAATACTCTAAATATGTAAAAGTTTCTAATTAACGGTTGCAGAAGACAACTATTTTTCATATTGCACCAACAAAGAAACAATTTATAAACATTTCTGTGAGACAAACTTATTCAAATCAAGATTTGTGCAGATCCTTGGATTCAAATTAAACCTCGTGTTTAATGCTAAGCAGCATCCAACAACAAAACTGCTTAGAGGTTAGAGGGAAAGCTATTTCGGGGTGGCATTTTCCATTGTTTCATCAATGCATCTCTTGTTCTCTTCCTTTTTCCTACACGCTGATGAAGTGCCAATTTTTGGCTGTGGCAAATATAGCATAAATTGTTCAAATCACTTGTATTAGGTGGGGAAGTTGAACCCTGCCATGTCTGAAACTCTGAGATTGATGTGCATGTCAAGAGGTCTTCAGGTCCAGTACTTTGCATGACTAGCATTAGCAGGCTGTTTCTACAAGAAAAAAGAATCTATAATGAAGTCCTGTAAGTCAAGTAGCTCATGCAGACAACCAATATTATTTAAAATTTAATATTTAATCACAGAGATTTAATGCTGGCTTAATGGTTGAGTAATACTCTGAACTCAAGTTGAAAAAAAAAGTTAATAAAAACACATAGAAAAAGGGGAGAGGAGACAACAAATTTTCATTTGAGACATTAGACTGCATTTCTCTAAAGTCTGAACATTAATTTATACCTGTACAAAAAATAAAGATACGAAATCCAAAGTCTCCATTCAGTTCACATGGTGATACCATTTTTTCACCTCATTTTAATCTCTTACTAAATATATAAGGAGGAAATGGAACATTATCATTACTGTATCATTATTGAAATGCCTATAACTGACATGTTGATTCTAGTTGGTGATTTTTACTGCATTACTAGACTGTTAGTTGTGAGCTCTTTCCTGGCTTGAGATGTTTTATATTAGACTTGAGATATCAAGCACAGCACACTGGTTTGCTCAAGTTCATCTCTAGTTCTAATTTCTTTCTGTAAATGGAAAATATTTGTCAAAAAAAATATTTCAAGCCATGTTATGTTTTGATTTTGTTTTTACTCGTGGCACTAAAAGACATCAATATTTTACAACATATAATATATAGTCACATTAAATGCAGATGGCTAAATATTCTTGTCCATAGCTATACTTTCTAAATCCCATCTCCAAAAAAAAAATAATCTGCCACCACTCTAGTCTATGATTATAAAAATGTAAATGTACAAACTTCCTCTTTTTTCAGTTTCATTACAATATAGGAAATGTGAAAAA
>VWZG01012105.1:432849-491324 GCA_013396735.1 Grallaria varia
ATTTTCATTTGTCCTTTTTAAGTTAATCAATTTAACAAAGTATTTTCAAAATATTTACAACAACAACTACCAAAGTAGTTAACATTTGAAGAAGATGCTGCTATAAATACTTGAGAGAAAACATAAAACAGTCATACAAATTAAAAACAAAGGACCAACTTGTGCATGACCTGAACAAGAGTCCACAAAAGTCCTGGTTACTGATACAAACCAGCTTTGCTTTTTGCAGTGTAGCAATGAATTCTACATCTTGGACCACTATGCAGGACTCTGAATCTTATTTAGAACCTTCACAGTCTGTTGCAAATAGAGATCCTTTAAGGTGGCTCAATATTTTTGAAGTGCCATGAATGTTACTGGGGTTCAGCATATCTCTGCACATTAGCATTCTATACATCATATCCCATACGTAACCTTTCAATAGACACTGTCTCACATTCATTATTGATTGCCTGCTGTCTCAGAGCTCCATCAGAGATATAAAGTTAATTTAATTTTAAAAACCAATGACCCCAGCATACAACAACTTAGGTACCATAACTTTTTTCTTGTTATTGTTTTTTATAGACCTTTATTCTGGTTTTCACCCTAGCAATTTACAGCCCTTTTTGAAATCAAAAAAGAAGCAAGTAAATAGTTTTAAATAGTTTTAAATATTTTTAACAACTTAAAATGAGTATTACTTTTCAGATAGCTAGCAAAGTTTTAAATTTTGCCCATAAATACAATTAAGTATTAACATAGGACTGCACAGTGCTTATAATATTATTAACCTGCCAACAAGAATGGTTTATTGGCAATCTTAAATATTCAGAGGCAAAACACAATTCCTTGGCACAGAAGCTTTAGAGCAGAGCAACATATTTCCCCCTTAGAACCATTATGCAAGAACACACAGAAAATTAACTACAACTTATTTTGGCTTGTAGACAAGAGAATAAACTGAACTTCTTGATATTTTTTGCCACTTCAGAGCTTGAATGATGTTTATGGATGCATACGGGGTTAGATTTTCCAATTATCTGTTCTTTTCATATAATTCAAACAAGCAGAGGGACCTATAACAAAGAAAAGCACATGATCATTCAAGATATTTTTAAACCTCCAACTGTTGACATTGTTAACCAAACATTCTCCTGTGAGGCTGTTTTCAAGCTTGGTCTTTTCATCTGCTCCTTGGGACTACTTAAAGCTTTTTTTTCTAGCTGTATCAGTTGGTCTAATAAAAGGTGCTATCTTTGCCTAAAAACCCCACACCTCACACATCCTTAGCTATTTGGGTCTTGTAATTATGTGATTTCTGGGAAATAGGTGATGCATTTGTCTCTGAAATTCCTTCATCTTCTGCAATGAACAGCAATCCAGGCTGCGGCTATGCAACATCTGACAGTCAAAATCTGTTCTGTGTTGGCTATCTGTCACTGGCCATAAAAATCAATTGATGAGTACTTTGCTTCCTGATTGAATGAAGGAAACTCCCAACGGCTTTGATTCAGGAAAATACTTAAACAAATGCTTATCTTCCTTCCCAGTCCTCGGGTCATTGAAGCATATGCTTAATTTTAAATACATATGCTAACATGCTCTTCTAAATTCAAAGTTACTGATCTTTGATTGTATCATAGAGAGATGTATTAAGGTCACCACAAAAACTAAACAGGAATAATGTGTTTGATCAAGTCTAGATCATCCATTTTGGCCTTAGTATTCATGACAGAAGCTTTACTCTTGAGGAAAAAATATAGGTCAAGGTATAAATTATTAGCAAGGTGAAGAGTTCAAATTAAGTTTTATCTTTCAATTCAAACAGAGTAATAGCATGCAAATGCCTGCCTCTCATGGTGCATGGGAACTAGAATCACTTTATAGGCTCATTTGACTACCTGTATATCAAGCTTGGCCAACCTTATTGTGGGGCCTTCTGCTCCATACCCAGCATACCAAGCCAACATCAACTGTGGCTTTGAGTTTGTAACTCTATAATTGCACCCACAGACACTGATGACAAGAAACAGTATTTGTTCATTCACAATTATATATCTCTGCTTACGTGAGAAGAATTGTCCACTGCTTGACACAAAGATATGGAACTAGGCCATGCTTCCTAGAAGACACTCAATGTGCCATAATTCAGATTGATGTGCTACTTGTTGACAAGCAACTCCAAATTATCCCAGTGTACACTAGGGACTCATTGTAATGGATGCAGCAATTACCTTACCTGGCTCCTTTGACTGCCAACAGAATGATACACTGCACGTATCAAGAGCTCATGTGACTTAATGTCGATGCCAAACATTGGCATGAATGTTTGTGGATACTGTGATGGAGCCAAATTAATTTTTAAAATCTCAGTGAGCACACAGAAAAGGCTGCTTTGGTGCAACTCTTTATTGGAAAGTGTGTGCAACCTGCAGAGTCTCCTTTGCACGTACCATTAAAAGGTGGTCTATAGCAATCATTTTACCATGAGCAACAGCCTGTTCTTCAGAGATATAACTTGCCTTCCCCCACCACTTGCAGGCACATACCCATGCAGTATTTCTACTAAATCCCTGGGTACAAGTCTACCTAAAATGAGTGGATGGCATATAACCTAAAGCAACTTTTATAGCTTCTCTTCATTGGGTAAGATTTTTAATCCTGCATGGACTTGTGCCACAACTATACCTACAGCTAGACATCTAATGGGTTATTTGCATGTGTAGTTATGGCTTTTTTCCACAGATAATCATGGTAAATCCCAAGGCAAGTTACACAAACATAAAACTACACGTGCACTGATACACAGAATTTCAGAAATCTAGCCAGGTTATTTTGCATTTTCTGAGATGAGGAATAGAAATTTAAAAACTGGACATATAGATCTTCACTATGTGATACTGTTTGACATAATTTAAGGGAAACACTCATTCACTTTCATCAGAAGCTCAAATGGTATAGCTCCATGACCTGAGTTTTGCCCACCAGAATTAGCCAAAATTTGGACTCATATCAGCTGTTTATTTCCTAGATCAACCGATTCTCTTTTGCACACGAGGCAGACTGCATGGCTGGGAAGTGAGCTCCTCACTAGTAAGGCATGTTCATTGCTCACAACAATTTACCACCAAAGGCACTAGGGCAGCCATCACACTTGGTGGGTTTACTTGATGCCACCTCTCTGACTTGCTGTTATTCTTTGGATGTGTCGAACACCTGTCAGGCTCCTTGACAGACCATTTCAAAAACTGAAGAAAAAGGCTACTTCCTGCACCCTGTCAGGTCTTTCCCAGTTTGGTAAGTTCATCCCGTTCCTGTGACACGTCTGAGTCTCCATTTGCTTTGGGTAGGATCTGTAGTGTAATCACTTTCTGGCAGGTCTCTAACTGCCCTGCACTGCAGATGAACCATTTTACTGAGCAGACCCAACTGGGCTTGGGACCCACAAGAATTTTCCTTCAGGAGTCTCTGGACAGCAACTGTGTGCAATAAAACAGAAGCTGTTTCTTCAAAACAGAGAGTGAATTATTTGTCAAAACAGGCACAGCACCCCAAGAAACGGATTAGAGAAGAGCCAGGAGACCTACACACATACTGTATTACCTATACTTAGCATTTCCCTCAAGCATCAATTTCTGCTCTGTTTTTTTTTGGCTGACCCACTTAGAGACTGTGCTGTGCAGACCCTGACCCTTAGCTAGGCAAGGTCGGCTTCCAGCAACTTCCCTCCTCCCTTCCTGCACAGAGAATCTTTTAACCTTAAAGTTCATGACTTTGGCAAACAGCTGTGTAATCAGGGGAGGAGTGGAGGAGTTGCCTTTTCACAGATATTACTAGAGCTCAGATGTTTGTTGGGATGCTCCTTATCTAGGCAATTGGTTGCTTTTTACATTTGGTTCCCCTGACAGCCCTGTTTGATCTACTTCCATTGCAAATAACCCCTCATAAATAAGCACTGAATCACACATGACTAAGGAACACAGATTCTTCCCAGTTCTCCACAATATTAGCTAAATAAATGACTTTGCAGCCAGAAACCCTTGTCCCAGAAAACTTTGAGATGACAATGCAAGAGAAACAGATGCCATTACTTAACTACCTACTCTGCTGTCTAGTTGCTGCAACCAAAATCTTCCAGAAAGCCAAAAATACTTCTGTGCTCATATCTCCATATCATGACATCATAGAACTTTGACAGAGGATGCAAAACAAAGCCTTCAGCTCTGGCACAAAACCACCTATCAGCGACTGCTTACAAAAAACTCAGTGTTCCTTAGACATGGGTAAAGGAAGAAAACTCTGGTATGCCGCTATCAAATATTCATTTTCCTCTATGGATTCAACTTGTGCTGTCACAAGTTGTCCAACTGCAAGGAAGGATCAGAATTTGGCTCTCAATTTAATGCAGGAAACTAGAAGAGATATTAATACATACTGGATAGAAAGTCTTTGAAAAATCTGACAATATTTTTACTTTTATCAATTATCAAGGGCATGAGATCTCAGATTTCAAAGTGTCACGATGGCTTTGGCATATAAAAGACTAGATTGCATATCCAATATCTGAAAGGACAGCATAGTAATAAGAAAAACATACTCTGTCTTGGACAAAACACTGCTCTCTTCTATTTACATAAAAGACCTATATAATGACATGTACTATTCTGTTGTTTCAATGTCAAACCTACTAAAAATTACTCTGTCTTGGAAATGAAACAAGACAGGCTCAGTATTTAGCAGAATACATGAGTGTATCTGGTGCACTTTCATGGCCTGCACTGGTTATTCCAAGTGTTTTGAAATCCACAAAGATATGATAAAGACTTGTTTTCATGAGCAGAGTTATGGATCCTCTCAGAGACTTTTGGAACAACAATACAGTTGTAAGAACAAGAAATTTGGAATGATCTAGAAAACAACTGCTGAAGTATCCGTGAATGTCCAAATCCTGTTTTTTTCTGTCATTTGGTAAAGAGGCCTGATTTCTTCAAAATTTGTAATCTTAGAATCATAAAGTATCTCAAATTGGAAGAGACCCATAAAGATCATCGAATCCAACTCACTGCTCCTCACAGGACTGCCTAAAACTAAACCATATGACTAACGGTGTCATCCAGAAGCTCCTTGAGATCTGACAGGTTTGGTGCTGTGACCACTTCCCTGGGGAGCCTGTTCCAGTGACCAACCCTTCCCTCTGTGAAGAACCTTTTCCTACTGTCATCTGAACTTCCCCTGATGCAGCTGCATTTCCTCATCTCCTATCACTGGTCACCACAGAGAGGAGATTAAGTTCCTGCCCCTCAGCCACCTCCCTTGAGGAAGACATTGACTGTGATGAGGTCGCCCCTCAGCCTTCTCCAAGCTGAACCAACCAAGTGAACTCAGATGCTTCTCATAATTGTATGCATAACATAGATGTAATTTTTCACATCCACAGTTCTGATGAAATCAGAACATGCTGATGTAAATTTCCCTGAAACACTGATTCATTTGTGCCATTTGCATGATACAGTGGAGTTTCTGGTTTATCAGGAAACAAATTTTGATTGGCTACTCTTGAATGTTAAGATTTGAGCATATTTTTTAATTATTTAAAAGAGGACAAGTATGCAAGGTTAAAGCTGTTTAGGCACTTATGGTTGGCATCAGCTAAATCATATGTTGGAAAAACTACATCTGCTTTTGTACACTCCCTAAAATCCTTGGATCAAAGTCTATTCTTGGACACTGCAGTGTAATATGGGGATGCTTCCACTAAGGCCAATTGATCTGCTTCTCTTTACCAAGAAATGGAGCATAACTTGAGATTAGGAAGAAAAAACTTTGATCAAAGAGATAAGTGAATTTATCCAAAAATTACACACAGGCAACTGAGCATTTGTCCATCTGGGAGTTGACTGATTCACAGCTGACCACAGAAGTGAAACACACATCATTCAATTAATAAAGTTCAGGCAGAGCTTTAAATTGACCTCACAGTTTTACTGACAGCTCTCAGCACATGTGACCAAGGTGTAAGTGTTGGGAATCAAGGTCTAGGACATGCTACTGAAACTAAGAGAGAGTGCTTATTTATAAATTTGCTTCAGGGTCTCATATCTGATCTTTCTTAAGCTGACCTCATCTAAAGGACATACAGAATTATCTCAGATACACAAGAATGAAAGGGTCATGAAAATCTTTCTGAAATTATATACAAGAGACCTCTTGATGGTCTCTTTTAATAAAAAGTATTGACTATTCAAAATGTTGCATATATGCACAGGTGTGTTTCATTAGTTGTCCAAAGGTTTCAAATACATTCCTAATCTTTGATTCATTTAGAGAAAACACGTGTACCTTCTTCTGATGGAAGAAAGAAACAGCTTAAAAATGGCCCTGATTATTTCATCCACAGTAAAATATAAAAGTGCATTTACCTTTCTTAACTTTGCTGCTCCAGCACCAGAGCGAATGGCCTCCATTAGGGCTTGCCTTGCCTCCAATGGGTTACCTGTAACTGTGGCAGAAGATTTAGGAGCTGCTGCTGACAGCTGAGTGGGAGGTGGTGGCGGTGGCTGGGCAGGGGCAGGTGGGATACAAGGCTGCTCTTCCTGAAGGTCTTCTACCTTCTGCAATGACAGTTCTGCGTCCCTAAAACGCCGCAGCTCTTCAGAGGCCGATGAGGAGACCTGCTCATGACGCAGTTGAAAGAACGTGATTAATATTAAGCACAGCTAAACTGTAATTATTTGACATTTGATGCATTTTCAGTACCCCCATTTCACTTTGCTTGAATGATGTAAAACACATAGAACTTTTGTTTGCTCATGGGGTCGAACATCTGTTACTACTCACTCACTCACATCACCCAGCTGGGCTGATTACCAGTACTGAGGATTTGGCTTTGAGTCCGTCTCAGAAACTCAATCTTTATTTTACTGTGAGATCCAGCATCCTGTAACTTTTCTTGGCATGTAAGGTAACAGAGAAAGTTGGACTTGGTATTAATTTGGAAACAACCACAAGGGTTTTGGAATCAGGAAGATATATTAAGGCTGCAGTAGCCACCCAGGAATTTAATTACTTTTTTGAGTTTGGGCTGCACAGAAATAATTTCAGATGACAGGGAGGCTTTTCCAGATCTGAGCTCTCAGACATAGCTTCACTGAAAAAAATGCCTTTAAGCCCAAAGTTTCCAGCCATACTTCGGGAAACAAAAAGAAAAGAAAAAAAAAAAAAAAAGACCAGAGGGAGCTATGTGAAAGCACTGAGAACAAAATCCATTGGTTATTCTTCCAAGCGTGTTTCTGCAGAATTTTGGAAACTAAAATTTCTGCACGAATTACCAGCTTGGAAACCCATCCTACTTCAAAAGCATGCAGGCAAAGAAGATAATCTTTCAGAATAAGACAGCTTTTCCATCAACTGCGTCAAGAGATACTTTTGCCACTAACACCATTACTAGTAATAATCATGATAAAGTGTTAGCAATTACAATGGTTTGGCAATTATTAGAAAATTCAGTATCATGGGCCAAATAGGAGGTTTCCAAGCAGATCCATTTTAATTCCTGTTCTCAGAGAAACTGAGGCACAGAACTCCTATCATGAAAAGTTAAAGGATTCATCTCCCATCAAATAATCCACAGAGAGTGCCTGTATTCTATTTCTTCACTGTACAAACACAGTACATATATGCGCATAACATCACGTTACATACAAGATGAACACTTGATATAACATGAAAAGGACAGCCCTTTCATCATAGCGCATTTGTATCATGCCCCATACGTATACAAACAGAGTCATTTAACTAGCACAGGAGACATGGCGTGAAAAGGAAGCGTACGGTTTCTAGGCAACTTTCTCTAAAATGATGGCAAAAGCTACTCTGCTGGAGGAAAGTATTCCAAAAAGTCTATGTGATGACATGCTATCACTTAATTGTTAGAGACTCTTTTCCCCAAATTTACATTTATTCCCAATAAATACAGGATGCAATTAAGTATGTGTGAAGATTGCTGATGGCTAGCACATCCTGCTCACAGACTCAGAAGAAGCTGTACTCTACCTGCTGCAAGGGCAGTCAGATATCTGTGGAATGAAGTAATTCCCTAGCATAGGAAGGGACTTTGTCTATCTAATGTCAGCTATCTGGGGTATGTGCTCATGAGCTGAGTCATTGCATGAGGGAAATGGAACCTACTTGCCAAGTACACATCTTTGGCTGGATTAGTCAACTGAGTGAAAACTAAGGCTAGCACAATACAGGTTTTGGCTATTAGGAATGAGATATGCTCAAATGTTTAGGTGAATCAGAGAGAAGAAATCAGCCTGCTGTGGTGAATGTTGATGGAACATCAAAATCAATTACTTGCATACAACTTGCATGCACCATGTTAGCAGATAAACAACATGAAGAAGCCCTAGTGTGTTTTCAGGTGACTGGGATTGCATGTACATGGTAGGTAATACAAATACATCAGTCTAACTGCATACTCCTAAAGTACAACTTCTCTGTCCAGAGAAGTTGTGGATGCTCTATCCCTGGCAGTGCTCAAGGGCCGGATGAATGGGGCACTGAACAAGCTGGTCTAGCGGGAGCTGTCCCTGCCCATGGTAGGGGGGTTGGAACTAGATCATGTTTAAGGTCCTTTCCAACCCCAACCATTCCATGATTCTACAAAAAAACTCCACCTAAATGTGAAAACGAGAAACATTTGACATCTTCTATGTACACTCCCTGTAGCTGGTTTTGATTTCTACGTCTTTTTTTCTAAGCTAAAAGCACACCATTTGAAAGAGTTTAAGTTTTATACCAGAGGATAGAATTGGACCTGCAATACTCACTGCCTCAGTCAGATTGGCTCTTCTGTCACATGGTTTCCCCCTTTACAGCACAACATTTAGTTTGTGGCCTATCTGGGTTTATTCGAAACATCTAGTAGGAATAGACTGCACTTTAAAGACCACTTACTGTCTTGATTTCTTACCTTTTTCAGCTTTGAGGTGCCACTGTGGCCTCTAATTGCTGCCAGAAGGGCTGAGCGTGCATTCTCTGGCTCAGTGTATGAGGGTTTCCTATGATTGCCATTTAGTGCACTATTTGAAACCTAGAATATGAAAGGAATAAATCTCTCATTGTTATTAGATATTTACTATGAGATAGCTTGGAAACACTTTTTTGGCACTTGTACCAGAATGCAAACTAAGAAGACTGATCAGTCTGTCTTTTTTGGGGCCTGCTTTTAAAACCCTTACTCACACTGAACAGTGAGGATATGTGTAGATCATAATGCTGTACTTAGAGATGCAGTCTCATATCCCCTGAGCAGGAAGTCAGTGGCAAACTATTATCCCCTAGTAATGCAAAATGCAGTTCTCTTTCATTGTAGTTATTTACAAGCTTTCTCCATGCTGTGTGTTCCTGTTTCTACCAAACAGACTGAAATGAGAGTTCAGCTCTTAGATGAACCACAATTATCTCTCCTTTATGCTGTGCCCATGCACCCTCTGCCTCTTCTACCTAGTGCAGCAGCCACAGTGTTGCATAATAAACAGGATATGCAGAATAAGCAGAGGCTTGGTGGGTATTTTGCTATTACACATTTTTCAAATGCCTTGTGTTCTTCAGCTTACCAGCAACTGTACTAGTTACAAAACCTCTGGTGTCTGACAGGGTGAATACAAGGCTCTGAAGTCTGAATAGGCTAAAAAATGTTTCCACTTTACCTTTCTAAGTCTCTCCTTTCCTCCTCCTGTTTGAATGGCTTCCATTAGGGCACTGTGCAGTGATGTGTCTTTTGGGACTGGTTTCTGGATAACAGGTTTGAACTTCTTCTTTGGTCCAAAGATATTGGTCTGCACATTAACATCCACTTCACTGACAGCATTAATATCTGAATCATCAGGTTTCTCCTCCTGTTCTGACTCTGCATTTGCTGGTGCACCATTTAGCTCAGGTGAAGCTTTAAATGAACTAACTTGTATATCATTAGCAGGAGGCCACTTAGTGACTCGCAAAGATGAGCCAAAAGAGGATGGGACTCCCTGGAGATCAGGAGACTTGAGAGATGGGCCTGAATTAGTACAGGCCAAAGTCTCACATCTCTGGTCAAACATGAGACGTGCCTTTTTCTCTGCTATACTTTGTTTACTGTTTAAACTACGATCCTCTTCTGCACTGTTGTTATCCTTTGAAGAGGATTTAGTAAGTGGGACACTGCCATTCTTTTTATAGAAACTCAGAGGAGTTGCTTGATTTGGTGCCCTGATATTAACTACTTTGTTTTCTGTGCCAGAATTATCACCAGGTGTAAACCTGTGGGATGCTTTTTGACTGCCAGTAAAAATACTTGAAAGTGTTTCTCTTGTTTCTGCTGATTCTCCTTCCATGGGGCTATATTTGGCCACAATAATACATCTTTTTGGTGAAACTTCTGCTTCAGTCTTAACCTCTCCTGCCCCCTGCTTGTTTTCATCTTTTTCATGATATTCCACAGAGTCAGTCTTAAAGGTAGTTGCATTGATGTGTCTTGCAATGGCAGAGGCAACATACTGACTGGAAGTTCTCCTATGTGGCTTTACAAATGGAAGCTCCAGCTTGTCCTTATTAATGGTTGGGGCTGCTAATGGTGTTACCTGAGACTGTGTAACTGGAAGAGGTAATTTGGTCCTTTCATTCTCAGACTGTCTTTCAGCTACCTGGGTAGTAACAGTTTGTGGTGCTACAGGTTTTGGAGCTGCAAGACAGACAGGTTTGTGTTCATGTCTTACAGTAAAGGGCTTAGAGTTTGTAGTGACTGCTGACTTTTTGGAAAAATGCTCAGCGGTGTCATCACTTTGCTTTTCCATAGAACTTGACCTCCAGAATGCCTTCACTCTCCCAATATGAATTTCCTCACTTTCATCTGAAGAAGAACCTGGTATGTGTTTACTAATACCAGTGTTTGGGCCTATAAGGTTGCCTAGTTCATCTATCTTAATGGCACCAGTGGAGATCGAAACTCCTCTATCGAAATGTCTTACTTCAGGTTTGGGAGGGACAACTTTAAAGGTTGTCAAACCCATTTTAGGTTCATAGTTTGATCCTGAATTCTGCGCACGATGACACCATGTGGGCATTGACGGGACTTCTTCTACTTCCACTTTTTTTGCTGGTGGCCATTTGATTTCTAATTCTGATTTGCTTTTTTTCAGAGATCTTTCCCTGCTACTATATTCATTAAATGTGTTTATCTTCTCTTTTGCTGTATTGATTTCAGCTGTGGTCTTGGAGTAAGATGGACTCAGCTTAGATTTACATTCCTCAGACTTCACACCATGTTTGGGAGAGGCTTCCAGTCTTGAGTTCTTTTCACTTCGTTTTTCAAAGGAGGATGTGAGAGATTCAAACATATCTCTCCGCTGTTCCACAGGCAACTGACTGAATTCGTTTTCAGATGGTTGCCGATGTACTAGGTCCTTGGACACGCATACAGCTCCACCATCTGTGTGTCCCTTATCAAAGGAACCTGCATTGTTATTTTTATTTGTGAAGTATCCTGTGATAACAGAGTCTGTTGAGATATTTTGTGGACCCTTCACCTCCATTTCTTGATTTTCATCTGAGTTAGAGGTACCAATGTCTGGAGCATCATCTATGACTGTTACTGGAACAGAAATGGAAACATCTTGTGCAGTCTCAACTTTTCTTATATGTGGGTTCAATGCTTCATTGATGTAGTCGGAGTCAGAGTTACTTATATCATCCACTGCTGCAAAATACAAGTACATTATTACATACTGGCAGTATTTAGGCACTATGGCTTTAAATTACACAAACAGCTAGCACAAGCTTAAATAGACCATATATTTTTGTCACACTAAAGTAACATGAATATTTTTATGCTTGTATTATGAAAAAAGGAGAGCTCTGGGTCCTTCTTATTGTCTGGTTGCTGATTAGGATCAGTCAAATATTCCTGCAGTCCTCTTGCTTCAGCCAGTGGGAAACACAAATACAGCTGAAAGCAGAATTTCATCTATTGTTCATACCTTATCTTTGACTAACTTATCTCAGTGATAAACATTTCACTGCATGACTCCAAAGGAGAAACATTTCTGAGAAACAGCAAGCAACTCCAAATTATGTTTTCCAGACCTGGTTAGTAATAACAGCCCAGCTGAAGGATTTCCTTGAGCAAGCAAACAAAGAAACTACTTTTATTTTTTTCTTCATTCTTCTCACCCTTTATTACCAATGACTCCAGAAGCCTCATTGTGCAAGAAGCTTTCAGATTTGCTGGTATAAATCAAAGGTTAAAACACAGAAGCTAAGGAATTGCCGTGTTAGAGAACTCACAAGAAATCAAATCTGAATCAACTCTGCTGAAGAAGTACTAAAATAAAGGTGGGAAGTTTTAAAAAAGTATTCAATGCCAATTTTTGACAAATCAGTAATAGAGAACTATTTCTAATTCACAGTAGGAAAAAGGAGCACAATATGACATTTTCTCTCTTCCCACTGTTTCATGCTTTTCCATTTTTAACTTTTAAATATGCTTGTTAACACAGAGGAGGCACTCGGTACAAAAATGTCCCATCCTCTTCCACTTCATTATGATTAAATACAAAACAGGCACTGTTCATTCAACACAGACTTAAATTCACAACTGATTTAGCTTCACTGAAGTAAATGAAATTATACCAAATTTGGTCTATAAAATGTATCTATTAAGTGCTTTTTTTTTGGTAGCAGACACTGAAACACAATGACGATCTGACATGCAGTTAGAAAAATATTCAGTGCAAAGCCTATAAAGGGTGGCTCCTCCCGAAGCAAAGTGAGAGCACCCGCTTTGGGTGGACCACATTCTGTCGCAGACTTGTAAGCTGCTCCCAGTGATCCTTGTGAGAAATGTACAGGATGCCTCAGAGCACAGCTGATGATTCTGCACCTCCTGGCTATTTCTCTCTCTTTTGTACTTCACAGGCAACACTTTCCTACCTTCTAAATCTTCATCCAGGTCAGCCAAAGTCTGCTGGAGTTGTGCTGCAATGAATGTATCTTCATTTTCATACTTAGCCAAAGCCACTGCTTCATCTTGCCTGTTAAAGGAAAGAGAAGAATGGGTCTCCCCCCTTCCTTTTTGCTTTGCACTATTGCCCTGAAACACTTTATCATTTCAGACCCTTTGGTCCCACTGGCATTCTGAAACTAATTCCCCAAGGTATGAAAAATATGTAGTCTGAGAGACACACACCCCCATACTGACACATCCACATCCAGGAAGGGTCTTGGTGGTGTCTGAGTGTACTCAGTGTGCTGGAAATCAAAAATTAGGATTAATAAAGCCTGTCACAAAGAAATGGTCTGGCTTCACTGTGAAGTACATATTTCAGCTGGACTGCAGAAACACCACATATGCCAAGACAAAGTTTTGCATATCCATACAATTTTAAGGCAGACCACTAGCCATCCTGTGCACCCACTGTACCAATACACCTGCACCTTAATTAAATAAAAACTGCATGGTAATGAAAAACAAATACAGCTAAAATACTGTTGGACAGTCACTCTGCATCCTGAGGGGCGGGAGAAAAGGAGAAAAGAGAAATTAATCTCTTGAGAGTAGTTTCTAATGAAACATAAAAAGGGGCCTGATTTTGCCAGAAATCTGATGAAGCTGTACAATGATCTAAAATAAGTCTGAAATCAAAACAAGCGCCAAGTGTTGTCTTAGCTTATTAAAAGAAGAAAAAGAAAATTAACAGAAATCTTAATAAAAAATAACTAAAACAATTTTTAAAAAACTATAGCAATCTGTTATAAAACATGAAAAAACTTAAAAAAAAGACAATAAAATCATGACAAGCAGAATGTTTTTATCTAACTCATTGAAACTAGGATTTCACATTGGGCAAGTAATTTTTTCCAGTTACCTCATCTGAATTTAAGATGTCACTGCCTGTGACACTGTATCTAAGTTTTGCCCTTCTGATTAGCCTATTGAAAAAGTAATTTTCCATTCTAGCCACACTTAAAGTAACTCTGGTCAGGCGAAACAGATTTGCCCCTTTCAAGATAAAACCCTTAATAGCACAGATGACACTTTTCTTCTTTTTCTTTTTTTTTTTTTTTTTGTAGTTTACCAAACAAATGGAATATCTGAAAATGCCATTTTTTTTCTGCTGCCACTGAAGATAGTTATCCAAATAAAATTCAGGGATGTTTCCTAACATTGATTTAGATTACATCCAACAATGCGGTTTCCTTTTTTGCTATTTGATTGATTTTCCCTGTTCATACCAGAAGTAACTGAAAGCACATGTTGAAGCATCAGGTATTTTATTTTAATTTGTTGTTTATTTGTTTAGCATTCACATCTCCTTTTTGTCTTTTGTAGTAGTCTTGGAGCCCAATCCTTCTACCATGTATCTAAACTGCCTTGGACTCACAAAGCTGAGTTCATGTAAGTGGGATCAATGGAAAAAAAAAGAAAAAGTACACCTTCAAGGAAGCCTTCCAAATCTGTCATACACACATTCTTGTATACCTGGGCATACAGATGGGATAAATTCCAGACAGCAAGGCTTCATGTGTGCCTAAGAGGTTTAATAAACTGGAATCTATGAGAGAATTCTGCATTGGATGCTTAAATACAGAGGAAGAGACACAGTGCTCTGCGACTAGGATACAATTTCTTCAAACATCTGCCATTGACTTGAGCTTTGACAGGTTCTGAACATCCCCACAAGCCAGTGTGAACTAATGATGCTCAGGCTTAACATCCACACTGCAAGATTCCAAATAAACCAAGTTTTCTCCACGACAGATTAAGAGAATTGCGGCACAAATCAGTTGAAGTCTCCAGAGGAGGCAACTGGTACTGTAAGACCGCAGTCCTTCTGTACCATGAGGCACACACACACACACACACACACACACACACATACACGAATCCATGAAATTACTCATTTGAGCACTCTGACAAGAAGATTTAAATTTACTGCAGGACTAGGATTGGGAGAGAAAACTGGCAAACAAAACTCCCAACTTGAAGATGGCAGAAAGAATGAACCGATACAAGTGTGTTTTAAAGCAATTTATTTGCAAACTCCGAGAAAGCATTTTCAACAGGAGAACTGCTCAAACTGTGCACCAGCTAAGCAACAGGTCTATCCAGCATGGAAGGCAGATACCACTTTCTTCTTTACAAAGCTGGTCTGGGAAAATAGTTGTACACAGCTGGAGGCAAATAAGAGACACGCAGTGAAAATCTTTCTCTCAAGAAAGAAGTTGCTTCCAAAACTTTGGATGTCACAAGACCTAATTCCAAAAAAGCCATTCCAGCTCACCACTTCTTTGGTACTTGATCATATTTTTCTGCCTATTGCCTGACTGTTCTACAATACAGCCAAAATCTGTATTACTAAGGTTGTTTGTGCCGGGCTCTTTACAGGAAATAAGAGGAACTATTGGGTTGAGAATTTATGGGCAATTTGTCTAGAAAAACATATCTCAGACAGGAACAAGAATTCCTGGTTTCCAAACACAGAGCATAGGCCCATTGCACTCACCAGTTCTTTTCTCACATCTATCAATGGAAATCTTTCAATGACTCCTTACAGCAAAATTATCCTCTCTTTGCTGGGCATAACAGTCAGCAGAGGTCTCTTTCATTATCCTCTGCACTTATGCAGTGACCACACATAATTTGCCTCTCAGTCTCTGCTTTCACCTCCTTATCTAGATAACTGAGAAAATAATATCCAATTCACAGATTTTTTCTGAAGGAAAGGGAACAATACAGTGAAAATGAAAGGACTCTTATTTGCTGTTACACAGGGAGCTTCAGAAAAAGCAGATTTTGCATTTCTAAATCTCTGAAAGAACTGTTGTTCAAGGCATCTCCAAGCTCACCTTTTATAAAGCAAGCCACAAGGGTTTTTCTTAAAATTCTTACCATTGGGATTTTAAAATGGGATATGCATTTTGTGAGGTGAAGGTCTGGTAGTTTCCAGTAGCTCACATGACTTACAAATATGCCTAAGAAGACTCTTTCTCACAGGAAAACAAAAGGGCCTCTGATTTTTTTTTTCCATAGCCTTCCTCCCTTCTAACCCTATCCACTTTTCTTTTGTTGACAGCTCTGTTTTGGCCAGAATCCAAGAAAAATACAACTTATTCCGATACCATGTTTTACATACTGGATAAACATTAACAGTGGTATTTTCCCATACATGCTTTTTTTTCTTTTCTTTTCTTTTCTTTTCTTTTCTTTTCTTTTCTTTTCTTTTCTTTTCTTTTCTTTTCTTTTCTTTTCTTTTCTTTTCTTTTCTTTTCTTTTCTTTTCTTTTCTTTTCTTTTCTTTTCTTTTCTTTTCTTTTCTTTCCTTTCTTTTCTTTTCTTTTCTTTTCTTTTTTCTGTTTTTTTTTTTTTTTTGACTTAGGGAAGAACTTGATAGCCTTTATGCTGCCTTTTTGGTAAAACATGAGGTGCTAAATAGACAGCACTGGTGAGTTTGTAGCCTAAACTCGAAATGGCAAATGTGCACGGTTGCTGGAGGCCTGTGCACATATTACTTATGTAGATTAGCAGAGATTTGTGCAAAAGCACAGAATGGAGCAAAGTTACTACTAAACTACAGCATTCAATGTTCCGCTGAGCTCAGGCTACGATGCCTAATTGCTCCTCAACAGTCATTTGCACAGTTGGAGACAAAATGAAACTTACAGCAGCATTTTTACCAAATTAGTGCCGTGGGAGACAGACATTTATGAGAAAGTTAACATTCTAAGAAAGAGAGAAAATGCTCCAATAAAACTAGCTGGAAATGCTGCATTAAAATAAACCCAAACCAGTGGTAAGACAGGATTTGCAATGAGAGAAGCTGCTGTTTTGTTATAGTTAGAGCAGCCATGGGTCTGTAAATGATAAAACTGACCCAAGTCTCTCTGAGCACTTCTTGGGAATTCTGGTGAGCCTCGTGTATGGTACCAGAGGTACAGACCACATCTCCCACCATCACTGTTTAAATACAACACACATCTATGCAAACTGCAGGGAAGGGACTGAGGAAGACATTCAGTTATCTAAACACAGGCACTTGGTGCTATTTTAAATGTTGTGTGATATTCAAGACATCTGTTTTGGGCTGGTAGACATAACATGGAAGACAGGGAAACCCATGTCCTACCTGTGTGGCAGCAGGTAACAAGAAACAGCAGTAGACATGTCTCAAGTTAACTGCATATGATTTGAAATCTCACTCTGCACAGTATTTGCTACATTGAAAGACTTAAGAATGTGACTCCCCTGAATCTGTTAGTAGCTGGGAAAGGAAGACAGACCCATTGCAAATAAGTCAAATACAGACAGGCACATTGTGCAGTAGAATTGCAGTAACAGTTCAATGGACACTGAGAGCATTCAGCTTCTCACGTGTCTTGGGCAGCTAAGAGGAACTGACCAACATGGAAAACATGATATAGTTACTCCAGACCGGACTTTGGAGCATCCAGACTCCACTTCCAGCTCTGACAGTCCTCCCAGTCTGATACTGGGGAATTACATTAATACACCTCTATGTACCCAAATTTGTCCTCTTTAAAATGAATCCATGATACACACCTCTTACACAAATGCTGGAAACAGAAATGCTTCTGCCTCTGGTATGTAAGATGAATAGTAAAGATGAAACTGATGCTGAACAATTTTAAGTGGTAGGAAGAATGGCTGAAGCTTTTTGGAAACTATTCAATCAGTCCAGAAAGATGGCATTGAGTAAACTCAGGGTGTTTATATCTTTGTTTTTGTGAGTGATGTAGGAAAGCATTCTTCAAAAGTGGATATAACTGTGATCAGATTAACCAATGGTTTACACAATCTTAGGGACTATTTTTCCATTCTTTGCATTTCTTAAGCTAGATGATTTTTTTTTTCTTTTAATTTCTTTTCAAGGAAGGAATGTAACAGCAGCAGGAGAAGAGCTAGTGCAAATGCTGAACTTTCTGGTTGCCTAAGTCATGATCTGACCAGTGATATTGTTCATTTATACTACCTCTTGTGAACTTGAGCATAAATTTTTAACCAAAGACTGTTGAAGTTCACATGTTGTAGACCGAACAACAAACTTTGGACTGGTTAGACAGCAAAGTCATCAGTTGTCATTCATGCAAGATTTCTGAGAGTGGCAGGCAGCTAGAAAAGGAAAAAGCACCTGGTCATATTCTGTTGAATGCCAGGTAACCTTGCTTTTTATGTTTTTAGATGAACAATAAAAAAAAGACACTTTTTTTTTGAGAGCAAGGTATAGGTATCATTTCCATTTTAAGTTTTTTAGTTTGAGTTCTGTTTCTAATTCTGTTGGGCTACATCGAACTCACAAAAGCCTTCACACTGCATTTGTTCCTGTGCTGAATAAAAATCATGAGAGATTGAATTAAACTATTTTTCACTCCTGTAACACACAGGTCCAGTGGTGTCCACAGAATACTACCACCTAATTAACAATGAGAACTTGCAGGTTTCGGCAAGGAGGAAAATGAAGTAAGTTTTCAACAGCAACTGGGATTATGGTCCTTTTATAGTTCTCCTCCATGGTTATTGGTCAAGAATCTAAACAGAAAGCAAATGAATATGCTCTTGTGCAGCATCATTTTGTGTTTTAATGCTAGAAATCTCTAAGCCTGTTACATACCAGGGTGTTTTAAGCTTCCAGAGTGCCATGACATATGTCAGTTCCAGGGTCTTACTGCATAAGGAGCAGCTTGTAGTTGCTATACAGTTGGAAGCGTGCCCCCACTCCCCCCCTCCCAGTGCGGGTCTCTGGCAACAGCTTCTCAACAGGAAAGCCTGCAGGCAGACAGCATTGCCAGAAATAGTCAGGAAAGTGGACTAGCATGATATAAACCTTAATACAAGCACATCACCTGTGCAATATAACACTGCAAGTTAAACGATGGCACAGTTAAATAACTTCTCTTGGTTTCCACAAAAAAATTAGGAACAGAGCAAGGACCAGAGCCTTTCCCTCCAGAAGTCAGTACTCCAACTTTAACAACTCAAGCTGCTCTCTAATATTTAAAATACTCTACAGCTCCAAAGCATACAGCATTTTTCCAGTGGATAGGTTTAACAGAAAGGCTAATCTGTATTCTTGCTCTATCACAAATGTATCTATTACTTAACCATAATATGCTTAATATCTCCCCTCCAAGAAGATCTGCCAGCAAAAAGTGCACGAGAGTTTCCAAATCTAAAGAGTTTTCTGGAATAAGGGGAAAGGGAAAGCCAGAGATAAGGAAGAAAAACTATGTAAGAAGCAGAGGCTTGCAAATCTGTCAGACATCTGGGTCTTAATTAAATAATTTTTCATCCTTGAAGTTCTCCCTTTTACTTTAATCCTTTCTCTACCTTCTTACCCCATAAAACTTTACAAAAAGTTTCAAAAGCATGTGCCTACCCAGTTAAAATAGGATCTATCCTATAGACAAATAACAGAATAAAACTTTCTCCTGTTTTGCAGAGATAGTTACAAGTAACATGTAATTATATAGAATGTGTTTGTGCACAGAGATATATATAATACATACATACACTGGTATTTTTCATTGCAGTTTTTCTCTTTCCTTCCTGCTTGCTTTCTGCCACTCACTATTTTTATTTCCTCTGACCATCCTGGCCACAGAATTCTCTCCAGCTACTGACTTCTCCTTCCCTCCTGTCCTTCCCAAGTGGAATATAAAACCCTGTAACATTTGAATTTGAATGCATTGAAAATTAAGCAGAACAAGTTCACCCACTCCCACAGTTTCAAGCTTTTGTTTTAAACTAACTCATCAAAACCCTAACAGTTCATAGCAAACAGCAAGTACTTCTCAGGTTGGTAACTAAGAGGAATCTTCTCCTCCCAGTAGCTTCAGCGATCCCGACCAGAGCCAAAGGTAACAAATTTTTCCAAGAGAAAGGGAGGAAATGGGATTATCTCTGTCCAGACCCACAGCATGAACTGATCTCTGGAGGGTTCCCCCACCCCCACTCTTATGTCCTCCACTAGCTTACGTGAAAAAATATTCCTCTCTCATGGCTACTGAAACAGACACTCAGGGGAGGGGAAAATCCCTTTCAGACCTTTCTTCTTGTCCCACACAAGTCTGTATTTATTTAGCTTTATAACTACAAAGTTCCCTTTACATTTTAAAATATTTTTATTTTTTTTAACGTTTTAGTACATTTAAAATCTTTCCAAAATTAAAAAAATGGTCTTGTGTTTTAAAGTGTTTATCCCACTCTGAGAGAGACCAGTAGGATCAGTCAGTCTTAAGACCCTTTTAAAGCTCTGATTTCAATTGCTTCTAAATTTGAGAAACTACACATCTTTGCCAGGTGCCAGTCCAAATGACAGTTTATATCATGCTCACAATGATACTATTATTTTATTTCAACCAAAATGTTTAATTGTCTCCCAAGAACAGAGTTTGGAGGAAAAGGAGAACTGCATTCTGATATATGAAATACTATTTAATGCTCAGTCCTCTGAAAAAAGGTGGTCCTGCACGGTGTAACTGTTCACTACTCTGCCTTGGCTCTGCCCATCAGCTCTCCTTCTCTGAAACAGGATAATGACACCTCTTTGTATCATGTGAGCACTGCGCAGAGAAATGAATTGAAGTCTGCATGGCACATGGATACAAGTGTGACAAGTAAGATAAAAAGAGCAAAAGGAAATTAAATAGCCCTGTTTCCAGAAGTGCATTTGAACTGAGTGAACAGTGGTATACCCGTTTTATTAACTGAACTTTGAAACTTAGAGAGAAAATAAAACAAAATTGAGTACAATCACTGTAACTAGCGACCTTATGCTGTACAAAAGGGGGAAAATTAAGCTTAAAGGGGGGAATCTCAGGTTACACAGAGAGCCTTAATATTAAAGTTACTTAACTCAGAGTGCGTGACCTAGCATCCCTAATAATATTATTTTAACATAATTTTTAATGTGTAATTATTTATAAAGCTCCAGACAGTAGGTGTGCATGATGCTTTATAGGCGTATAAAATTGTCTGATCCCTGCCCCTAGGAGCTTGCGTGATGACACCACACAAGGGATGGGAAAAGAGGGGGTATGGGAGGACAGGGTTGCAACACTGTGAGATCATGAGATGTACTTACTGCTACATAAGCAACATTTCAGCTTCTCTGTGGTTTTCTTGTTACTCATTTAACACTATATATTAAAATTTGGTGAACAGATACATAACACAAAGACATCAACCGTAAGAAAGGATATGAATAAAGAGAACTATGTAGTACAGTGTTCAGAGTCAGCAGTTAATATTAAAACATTCACAGCCAAACGTTGCTTATAGTCAACTATTTATATGGTTTAGCCCCTGGCACCTCCAGCAGAGGTCTGGATTCTGTTCCACCAGGCACTGTATAAATGTATCATGAGATACGATAGCTGTGTTAGGGATTTTATTGTAAAAAAACAGTCACTGGCAGAAGGGGATACCACGGGCAGAGAGACCAAGATGGTTTAACAGGTTAGAGGCAGAGCTAAGGCTAGAGTGCTTTGACACTTGCTTTGATATTCTAATTGCTAATTAGTATGTGTATTTAGATTACTACTGCTTGAAGAAGAATTCTAAAACCAAATCAAACCGAACAAAAAAGAGTGCATTTGCAAGTTGCTCCCATATACTGGAAAACAAAACCACAGAGCAAAGACCCCAGCTTGGAAACTTTAGAATTCATGAACCTGCTTTTAGAAATTTCTGTTTCTGCACCCTGGGAATTGAATGAGATTTGAGCTCTGCTGTGGCTGTCACTTCTGAGTGTGCAAAGCCCGTGGCACGTGCCATTTCTGACCCGGACATACTCTTAGCCTGTTATGTGCTGACAAACCTATCGCATGTCAAAAACTGTATCCTTAAATGCTCACAAGTTCCCCTGACTTCAGCAGGTAAAGACCCTCCTGTGATATTCTGATGCTATCAGGCATTTCAGTCAAGAGACACCACCCAGGACATCCAGAAAACAATTCCAGAAACTTGAAGAAAAATGAATTTAAAACGAAACACACAATTAACTAAAGAAAACAACGTGGCAAAATATTCTTCATCTCCTGGAGCACAGCTTAAACCTCTGGACAAAATCTAGTTAAGAACTCTGGACTTGATTCTGCTCTTCACTACAGTTCTTCACATTTGCATGTGGAAAACACTACCTGAACCTTCTCATAACCCTTCATACTTCAACTATAATTTGCTTGCACTTTAAGGGTATTTTCACAATCCACAGAGTACAAAATAATTTCAGTACACAGCACGACACATTCTTAGGAACTTGTTATTTCACCGAGTGAAAAGCCCAAGTTTTTAGTCAGCTTTACAATTTAAAATGACAAGCTAAATGTTTCCATTACTTGTTATTAACCATTTTTTCCCAAGCTTTGGCCAAATTAGTCACTAATGAAAATTTCTGGCTTCAGTAGTGCTCATATTCAAGGAGGACTCAGTTTCATTGCTGCTAACCATTGCTACTTTAGAGTAGCAACATGTTCTTCCAATTTCTTTGTTCTTATCTTCCTTTAAGCATTCAATTAGATTTTGGTACATGGATCACCAGTGCACCAAGCAGAAGATAGAAAGGAATGAAGAAACTCTGTGGAAAATATTCCTTTAAGTTTTGTAGCTTATGAAATGTATTTAAAACTCTGTATGGCTTGGTATCAATTATTCACATGAAGAGCATTTTGATCTGTCTGGGGATTTAAGAGGCTGTTTTGGTCCTGAAAGTAGCCCATTCATCAAAGAAATATGTACAATTTCAGAGTTCCCAACACATTTTATTAGTGAGGTGGCAGCTGTTCTGACAGTGGAAGTGGAAACTGGCATTCTCCAAATTTGGCTGTACACAAAATTGTACTCAGAATTGATTTATATCTGATTAAAACAACAATTTCATGCAAATAGATTTAAAAGACTATTTTTTCCTTCCCTCTACAGTTAGGAAGTGGTTTTTGAAAACTTAGTAACTTGACATCAAAAAGATTTAGAGGAGCACAATTTTCAAAGCTGTTTTGTTTATAAAGATAGGTTAGAAGTGGAATTGGATTTACCTTCAAATATTACTGGCATATTTAGAGTGCAACATTTTAAAAGATATTACTATCAGCATCACTGTTATGTCAATCTAAGTGGTTGCTGACATAAGATTAAAATATATCACAAATATTAAGTTTTTGCCATACACTAAAGCTGATCTGAAGCAATTTTGCCATCCCAGAGCTTAAAAAAATAAATAACATTTATGAAAAATAACTGCACTTCCCAAACAACAACAACTGCCTGTTATTTCAGCTCCAAAACACTCTTTTAAAATTATGGATATATTAGATAAGTACAGAATATTCAGCATGATAAAATCACACAAAAATTAAGCCCAACCTTCTGCTCCAAGCAGAGCTAATTTCAAAGACAGACCAGGCTGCTTTTCTGGCTGAGTTCTGAGAATCTCCGGACATGAAGATTCCTTGACTTCTTTGGGCTACCTCTTCCATTGCTTCACAGTTCCCAATTTAAGGAATTTACTCCTTATATTCAACTTTTATTTCCTTTAGAGCAGCTAGTGATGGTTGCTTCCTGTCCTTTCACAGTGTATCCATGAGAAGCCTCATAGTCCTCTTTTTGTTTTGGAGAAGACTGCATTCAGGTCCCCCCTTACCCACATCGCTTTCCCAAGGTGACCAACCCAGTTGCTTCCCCTCACCCTCATATCCCGCATGCTCCAGTGCCCCAACCCTCTCAGTGGCTCTCCTCTGGACCCTCTCCAGTTTGCCAGTCTCTCTCTTGAACTGGGGGCCCAAGACTGGACTCACAGCAGCTGAGCAGGGGGAGTTGCCACCTCCCTGACTGCAATGGGTGGTACACCACACTGTCCTTCCAGCTTCCACTCCTTTGACTCAGCAAGACCCCGAAGCAGCAGTCCTGTTGGACAGCTTATGAAACATCCTGCTGCCTCGTCTATGTGCCCTCTTTCCAACTAGTGAAAATTTGGTGCGCTTGCGTGGCAGAGGCAAATCTACATGCAATGTAAAGAATATATATCTTTGGCTGAAGTGAAAGATGGAGAGAATATTGCCTTTCAAGAGGGAGAGTGTCACAATGATGCAAGATCAATCTTTTAATTGATTAAAAAACCAGAAAAAGTTCCCCCCAAACTGCAGATGATTAACATTGTTATTACAGGGTTTTGCTTCGAGGACTTTGCTCAACAAAATGCTAACTTCTTCCTCCCCCACTGAACGAGCATGTGTGTTTTTCTAATCAGGTTAGATCCTGCATTTTGAGGAGAGTTGGGATAGCCTATTTATCTCACAAGGACCAATCTAAGTCTATTGAAATTAATGGGTTGCTTTTTTGGATCATGTCTGAAATTTTAATTGCAGTTAAAACACTAGCCTATCTAATCCTTCCAACAGAAACTGCATCAGGAGCTAAGACACTGCAAAAGGACAAATCACGAGGAAAATATGTTTTTGAGCAACTACCTAAGTGAGGCTTGACCTTGTCCCCATTGATACTGATGGATAAAGAAAAACCCTGAGATGACTCCAATAGATTAAATACCGTTTTTGGCCCAATTTATCCCTAAGTTATCACTCACTGCATGATCCAAGATGAAGTTCTCACTCAGAAATGTGTGGAAGGAAATAACTAGGTCATGATACATGCTCTTATGAAGGGGCTACAGATTAGCAGCTGAATGGAGAGAGACCAGAAAGCACAGACTTTGTGTCAACTGAGAATTCAGAGGAATTTCTGGCCTCTGTCCCATGACTCTGCAGCATCTAACAGAGCGGATCCCTGTCAGTATTACCAGGCCACCCTCCTTGCTGGAGGCACAGCTTCCTATTTAGCTAGTTTGTATTTGCAAAGTCCTATAAATTTTGGATTCCCTTTGCAGCCCTGCCACCAGCTATGTGAGTTTTGGCAAACAAACAGTGTCAGAGTAATTTGTGCTTGAAGGCAGTTTCTACTTAAATTCCACATTCTTGTATTTTCTAGCAAAAACAGCAGAAAAATGTTTGTTTATGTGGGGAAAAAAAAAAAAAGGAAATACGCTGAAAAACCCCACCTTTAGGTATAATGCCAGTTAAACATGTATGTAGGTGCATGCGCACACTCCCAAACCAATCTCCAAAGTTCACTGCATACAATCCTTTTCCACCTAGCTTTCAGTGGCTTGAATTTTCCATTATATGACCTGTATGTCATTTTCTGGATCAATATATAGTAACATTTTAAACACTCCAGATGCTATCAGAAGTGCAGTATAAACCAAATTGTAACAAAATTATATCAGAATTCTTGAAGAAATCAACTCTGGAGGGCAGCGGTCCTTTGTAAGAAATGTAACTACAAGTTCAAACAAAAAAGTGACCTTTGCCTGTTGCTACAAGTATGTCACTGGAGGGGTTTTGGCAGCCAGCTTTCCACTGGGAGGAGTCACTTGGCAACGGTACTGGTTTATGAAAGAGCAGAAAAAAGTAAAAGTTGGTTTTCTTCCCCACCAGGATGACATACAAGACATTTTCCAAGAGCTGGTGGTAAGTAAACATTTACCTCTGTGGAGCACTGTCAGATCCCACGCTGTTGCAGGAGGTGTTCTTCACAGGGCACGTGTCGGTGCCGTACATTGCATCCGCCTCGGCTGAGTCCGTGTAGCCATTGACCAGCTTGATGTCCCTCAGCTTCATACTGTCATTTTGTGAATCCAAAGATACAATGTCAGATGGGGAGCTCACAATACCCGAGTCCTCTGTGGTGTCCTCAGATGCAAAACAGCTGCTTTCTGATGCCGTCTCTTCCACCTCTGATAGCTCCAGAACTGTGTCATCCACTACATAAACATTATCACGTGTAGACAGCAGGCTCTCTAAACGAAATACAGCAAGGAAAGTTAGCTGAAATCCATCAGTACATAAATCAGAGAGCAGTTCCTTTTAATTGGAAAAAACCCACATGAAATACATTAGAAATGGTAGGAGGGAGCTCAGTATTTGTATATAAGATAAAGATGACTTGAAAAGAGACAAAAATTATGCCCTTTGCTTCTGTTGCTATGCCAGTTCTTTGGAGTTTGGGTTTTTAACTTTCACAGCAAATCAGTTTTCCTAATTCTACGAAGAAACAACTTTCCAGGAACAGTTTCTTGGGGAATTAGACTCAAGTTTAAACTATGTAGTTCAAGAAATCGCTTCTGTTATTCCTTCTGACAACATAACCTCTTTATTCCTGTTTCATTCTGTCAAACAGGTAATGATACTTCTAATAAGAAGTCTATACATACGTAAAAATGGGCAGTATTTCCCTGTCAGGACACTGAATTGGTCAACTAGATCTACAATTTCTCATATTCTGTTTTATTTTGGTTCCTGTGAGCTACTGTCTTTTGTGCTTTTTTGTAAAAAACACAACTTTTTAATTTCCCTTAAGAAATGTATTCTAGACTTCATCACGCAATTATGCCATTAGAGGGGAACCCCCAACAAGGTCAATAATTTCAATGACTGAAACTACTGAGTGAAAAAAGACAGAATCAAGCCCAAACATACTTCTCCTGATCGAAAGGAATCAATGGAGACTAATCTAAAGGTTTAATTGGGAATTATTAGTGTGCTCCATCCTCTTCTTCAACCTCAGTAAACAAAAGAAAGATTAAACATCAGTTTATGGTCTGATCTTCCAAACACTTGTGGTGGATGCTAATTATATGAGAAGTCCCAAGTCTGTAGCATGACTAAGATTAAATATACACTTCACTGTATTTTAAGGTCAGAATCTACAACTTTTTGAAGCAGACATGATAGCTACAGCTCAACAAAAAATGATCAACAAAGATAAATACGTCTGAAATATTCCGTATACATGAAAATATTTTCTTTACGACAGAGAACTGAAAATAACTTTGTCAAAGAATGTCAAAGAAATGATTTTGTAAGGGTGTAGCTTAGCAGTGAAGCTTCAAGTAAAACCAGAATAAAAACCAAGCCAACATTCTCCTTGATGGAGGTTACAAGATGCCATTAAGTACTGAAATTGATTTCCGACAGCAGAAGCAATAAAATTCAGAAGGCTGCAAATCATGATTAAAGTTTTAAGTGCTGTCAGGCATTGTTATTAATGATGGAAGATGATCCAAGACTCTATTACAACTTTGGAAGCAATGTTATTTAATTTCTTTGACCTTATTTTCTGTAACATTAGTTCTGGATTCTAGATTTAATCCAAGAGATTGTTCCATTTTAAAACAGCAATTATAGGAACTAAGTATATGTCACTGAATGGTTTTGTGTATGCTCGTGACAGAAATACAGTTAGGAAAACACCAGCATGAAACAAAAATATGACTCATTTGACACTGAACATCAAATAATAAACCCCCCAAAAACAGACAGTGAAGAAACAGGTAAGAGTATATGGTCTTCTTGACTTTTAAACAAACAAAAAAACCCCAGTAACAACCCACCACCAAAACATGAGTAAAAGCTACAATATATTAAAGTAGGATAGCAAAGACATCCATTTAAAGAGTGGAAGATGAAGAGTGGAAGCACATGGGAATATTTTGAAGTAATGCACAATGCAGTATACCTTGATGCAAACAGACTTCTATATAATACAGGCCAGATCTGCTGTCACCTGGATGTCATAAATGACCTCTGCACTACAGCTGGCACAGCAAGTTATAACAAAGTACCTGCTCCCAGATCCTGACACAAGGATGGCAGGCTTTTCCTCTCTAGCTGTCTCTCTCATTTCCTCATCCTCTTCTCGCCTGCCTCCAACTTTTCCTGCATCTTTCTGCTCAGGGATTTAGATCCTTTTGGTCACACAGCCCAGCTTGGTATTACTGTAATAATAACAACACTCAAATCTCTCCCTGCTCTGTGGCAGGATTCCCACCCCCAGCCCACTGTTCCCACGTATTGACCAATAAAATGAAAACCAATTCTTTTATTACCAAAGTCCATGTTCAGGTTGATCCCTGTTATGTCTAGATCTTGGCAGCTGAATCATCCAGTTCAGAATAAGAACCTCCTCATTCAATAACAGTTTTATTCTGATGCACAGAACTACAAAAAGACATCTTTCTACTCAAGCAAAACCAAAACATCCCCTTTTCTTCAAGCCTATCAGTTTGTCAAAGCACTTCCCTGTCTTTTATCTTCACTGAGAAGAATCATGAATTTTTAAAACAGTTAGTGCATGGCACTGAACAGAGTTGTTGGCTACTTGTCTGAACATGAAAGTACACATATAAAACACGACTGTGATCGTTCTGCGTCATGTAAACAACCTTGATCAGCTAAGAGCAGCACTACAACACCCCTGTTTTAAACTTGAGCCATTCTTTGATGGATTAAGTAAGAACTATTTTTCCTTCTACATGCTTGATTAAGTCTTCACTGGTGCAAACTGAAGATGGATGGGCATTACTGAGTAATGACACATGACATGAAAAAAGCCTACTTCAACTTTTCTGAGTAGTCTTGACTTCAGGAGTCAGAATATACCTTATAAAAATTTCTAGTATTACATGGAGGACAGGGTAACATCCAGTAGTAGATGTGATTCTGCCTTGTAATTTTTGCATACTTCTTTGAGGGAATGCACATGCAGGAAAACACCACACACTAAACACAGTGTGATCACCATGACGGCAGCTCCTGAGGTTGTTTGTTTTCCAAATAAAGAAAAATTTCCCTCTCTTTCCTCTGTCATAACACCACGACACTTTCAGGTTCTGATCTTCACGATCTCGTGCAGACATACCCAGGTTAAGAAAGAATATTTGGCAAGTACTTGAGGACTGAAGACACAAGTAACAACTGCCAGAGACAACATATTATTGAAACATTTCTGTACCTCAGAAGACTGAATTTTCAAATACGTAAGTAACATGTGATCCCATTCACTGGCTTCAGGTGGGGTGTGATATTGAAAGGGCTGCAGAAGTTGTCGCACAGTCTCCAAGTCATTCTAAGATCTCCTTGGGACATCTCACCTGCAAGTGAAACTGGAAAGAGTCCCTCAATGCCCTGCATCGCCTCTTACCCATGTCCTGCTTCAGGCTGCAGACACTGCTAAGCCCAAGTGAGTGCTGTACCAGGGATCTCCCCAGATTTGCCGCAGCAGTGCTGTCGCTGCACAATTAGGTCAAACACAAGTTAAAAGGGCTTTCTTGCAGAGGGGGATGGATTGAAATGTCTGTTTGCAAGAATGTTGCCCATGATCATCAAGAGGGAAAGATGAGAGTATCTCATGAGAAAAGAATGTGAGCTTCTTGTTTAACACAAAAGAGATCTTGTCGCTTTAATCTCAATAGTCTGCAAGTAATTAGGAAAACACTGAACTCTGAGTTTAGAGGAGTTGTATCTGCATGGGCGCAGTTTGATATCATGTATATGTACACATTACTCATACAGAATGCCAATGATGGGGAGACAGATAAACCTCACCTGGTTTAAATGCGAATCAGCACTGTTAGAAATGAAAATTTAATTCAAGAGGTGAAAACTACCATGGGTAAAATACTCACTTCGATTACTACTATCAAAATAACCACCACAAAATTTGAATGAGATTAGAATCAGACCTAAGTGTTCAAAAGATGCATATCCCACCTGGACTTATAAAATCAGTCACCAAAGCCCAAGGCATCACTCCTGAGTCCAATCGGCACAGGATGAAAGTTGTAACAGTTCAGGAAGTGCTGTGACATTCTGGTTTTACAACACTGCTGGCGGTTTATTGTCACATTCAGTAATGACAGAAACAGTATATCCAAAAGCATTTTTGAAGATGTAACGGTTGATTCACCCCTTACATGACAGTAACCTGAACTCTCCAAGTGTTCTAGAGATGCAGAGTTCCTCTGGTTCCTCTGACTCTTGCTAAGAGGTTGGTAATTGTTTTAAAATTTCTTTCATCATTTGCTCCACTGCCAAAAAACTTTCTTTTCATGGACTAAAATTGCTTTGCTGTACTTCAAATGGTCTATTATAATGAAGTTGTAAAAAAATATTACAAACTTCTTGATGTCAAAGAATATTAATTCTTATAATGATCCCTAAATTAGAACATAATTCTTTTAATGATAGTACTTAAAACTTCTAGCAAGAGAAAGAAATACTGCTCTAATTATTTGTACTGGCAATAAAAAGTTAGACCATCACCAAAGACCAATATTAAAAAAAATGTGCCTTTTATTCATACACTTGGAAGAAGGATGATGGAAGAAATGGAAAAAGAAAATATTTGATACGGCAATCATTTACAGAGATAATGAAAACAACACAGGATTAGCTTAAGAGTTTTCACACAGGTACAATGTGCTCTTGTTACATTTTACTTGTTGTGCTCATTGATCAAAAACTTGTACATAACGATAAGTGTTAAAGATCATTTAGCGTACTGTTAAAGCTCAAGAAAGAATGGGTGGTCTTCTCCCTATCATAATTAGAACTATTTTAATTCAACATGCTTCTTAGCATACTTGAGCCTACACGCATACTTTCTTTTTTTAAATAAATAAAAGAAACAAGGAGAAAATAAATGGCCACTGCTATAGCTTAACAATAGTATGAGAGGAGTGGGGGAACGGCTGGAGCTCTGAGGTGCTAATTCTCTCCCAACTCCTGTAACTAGCAGAAACTGAAGCTGAGGCCAGGAAATGCTGAGGTGAGATACCATGCTCTGCAGCTCCATTCCTCCTCCAAAATGAGGATGTAGAGCAGCTTAATGTTGGTTCAGCTCATTTAGGTCACAGAGTCAGAGAATAATTTCATTTGGAAAGAACCACTGGAGGTCACCTACTTCAACGTTCTCTTCAAAGCAAGGGTAACTTCCAGTTTCAACAAAGTACCTCAGGACCTAAAGCAGCTGAGCTTTGAAAATCTCCATGTGGAGACCCTACAGACTCCTTGGAAAAAATCACAAATCGTTCCCTGGTCAACGTCCAATGCTTCTCCCACTTAAGAACATTTTTTTTTAATGTCAAACTAAAAAATTTCATGCTTCAACTTGTCACTGTTGCAGTCTTACCCTTTTGGAGTGAATCTCAGAGAAGACTCTGGCTCACTCTTCTTTCTCGTTGAGATGTAAGACAGCATTCAAATTCTCCCTACCCTTCCCTTCTGCAGGCTAAACAAGCCCTGTTGCCTCAGCACCTTCATGTAAATCTTTGATGCCTTCTCCCAGACTCTGGTGCCTCTGCTCTGGTTTGTCAGTACCTTGTTACACAGAACTCAAAACTGGACTTGCTTTTGGATAATGGACTCATATGTGGCTTCATGGCAGCCAACTAAAGAGGAGTAATCATTTCCTCTGATCTGCTGGCTATGCTCTTGCTAGTGCAACCCAGCCTGTGGTTAGTGCTTCATCACTGTAAGGGCATGTTGCTGACTCACACAAGTCCTGCATGCAACTCCCAGTTCTCACATAATGAGACATTTTCAGTCTCCTTCCTAGTCTTATGCGCCATGCTCATGTTTTCCAATAGGTTCTTTGATTGCAGCCATTCTCCCTGCACAAACCCTGCAAACAGAAGTAAATCCATTCCTTTACATGCTAGCCGGTAACAAAAATTAAAAGACTCACAAAGGACATGTCTCACCAGACATACCACCAGAAACAAATGGAGTGTTATTAGATACACCCTGTGAATCTTCAGCATTTCCATAGTTAATCCCAAACTAATGACAGTTAACTTGGCTACCTAGATCTACCCTCCTATGGTTGGAAAATAAATACAATGTGGACTCATTTAACCTGCCTTATGAATTTGAGGTAGTTAAGCTCTTCCCTTGAGGTTAAACTTGTCTGTTGTTAGTTGATATCACAACAGAAGAGCATTGTAACTTTTACAAAAGACTTTTGGCAATAGTGTTTCCTACACCAAAGGCAATACAAGGTAGGATCAAGCCAGGGAATGAGAACTGAAGAGTGTTCCAGTCCGTCCACTGTTTTTTCCATGTACAAGCAACTGTGAAGGTTTGTACACTAATGTTTTGGTATACTGAAAATGATTGTGAAGTCTTTCTCTCAAAACAACACTACCTAAGATGTCTGCTGGCTCCTGAAAGACTCAGAGAAAACTACCATTGCAAGGAAATGTCTGCTACCCTCTCCCATTTCTACCACCTGCCAAACAAGCTAAGAACAATTTCTGAACTAATGCAGCACAGATTCTCAGACAGGGAAGAATTATCATATTGAACATTATTATTCCTATTCCTTTCTCACAAACTTTTCTTCAGTGACTGAAAAAGAATCTCTGACCTCTGCAAAGACCCTTTGACCTAGAATGTTGCTGCTATTACTAAACTGCTTTTCATCCTCTCCTTTTTGGCATTCTCTTGAACCTACTAGTTCCTTGCTTTTATAAAAGCTTTGTTTGGACTCTCTGACAACCCTACATCGTAGCCAGTAACTAGCCTTCCTTATTCAAAGGGATCAGATGTCATAAAAGTGACACAAAGAGGAAAACGCTCTTTGACAGAAAAAGGATCGTGTGTCAAAGTAGATCTTTCCTTCATTAACTGGAGCACTTTGACACTCGGCTTAGGGCACAGCAGATTTTAGAAAATGAATCAGTAATAAGAACTGTTAGTTTCCTTTTATACACAATGAAGTATGATGGGGAGACTTTCACAACAATTTCTGGTGTTCACTGTCTAAGGTTAACAGCAAGCTAGAATGATTTTCAAGCTGCTTTCAGGGCGCTAGATGGTCCTTTATTTAGGGTGAAGAGAGGGGCAGTGTGCCTAATCCATGCAGCTCAAAAAACTATGAACAGGCAGGTTAGAGGAGGAGGATAATACAGGAGTATATTTAATGCATATTATAGATAACTTCAGAGTCATACTTCATAAATCACCACGTGTAACACTGGTAACATGCCATGTTAAATAATGGGGCTCTTTGGGGGCCACAGTGGAAAAGGAAAATCTAGATCTAAAGAACTTGCCCAATATAATGAGCCTGGTGAAGAAATCAACCACTTCCCACATTTTTCTGGGAATTATTAGTCTTAAGTGATAGACGTGGGCAATTCACATCTCTACAGAGGTGGTCGGCTTCCATTCATGCACACTGCAAAATCTAAACAAATGGACTGTGAAGGTGATTTTCACGAGCCACCTCAGAGAACACACTCTGTAAAATTGCATGAAAACCATATGCAGTGTAATGATTAAAAGCAGAAATGATTAGTGTACCGATACAATAAAAAAATGTTTTATTAGGTGATTTTTAAGACCACAGAAAAAAAGGCCATTTGCTCAACCTTTTGTTTTAAACCTCACCATCTTTTTCCCCGTGTACTCTGTATCAATTCTCTTCCTTAGTTTGTCAGTTAATGATTCCGTAAAATCTCTACTACAGTTTTGTGTTTATAGCATAATCCCGAGGAGAAAAACATAAAACACTTTTGTATTGTAATTATACTTTCCTTGTCCAGCAACCAGCCGCCAGCAAAATCAGCAAAGAAGAAAAACAAACACCCAATCCTAAACCAAACACACATACACATATGTACACACACACTTGTGGGGTTTAAGAGCTCTTTTCCACAGTACAGAGACACCATGCCACTCACAGTTGTGCATTTATTTCTAACTAAAAGTGATTCAAAAGTTAGGAAGGGTGGAAGAGAATCAGATCAATCTGTAATAATCTATTACTGAAGCCATTATGTATTATACACCTTAAAATAAAAAATTTTGAACAGTTGCATATACCTGCTTTGTGCACAGAAGTAATTCTACTGAGAACTGCTGCACAAATGAAAAAAAAACCTTTCCATCAAAGCAGGCTTACTAAGCAACAAATACTGGTTTTGCTTAATGCCAAAATGAAAGAGTAAACTCCAGTCTGGAGTGATGGTAAACAAAGTGGGATTTAATCACTCTCGCAAAATTTTTTCCTACCCACCCTCAGAGGATCTCAGTCCACTGAGATACGTGATGTCATCCTTCAGTTTCCCCATCAGTGCACCCATCATTTCCCCTCACATCTCTTTCTACCTTTTAATAGGATAGTACTTCTAGTATAATCTGAAGTCAGACAGAGCCCTGAGAAAATTTTTTCATACAAAAACCACCTCTCTAACTTACAATTAGAATAGCACAAAAACAACTCTGTTTAATTGGCCAAAACATAAGTCAGCCAAACCACCAATAATGTAAATGCCTACCCAGAAGATTTGCAACAGCTAGCTCCAAATTTAGATATGAAAACATTTCCATACACCTCCATACTATAAAGACACAAAGCTCGACTCTGACCTCTTTTTATGTACATTACCTGACTCCTCCTAATCAATGGAATACCTGCTTCTCTCTTTAACAGGCTTTTCAATAAAGTTGGGCTAGTGGTTTACTTTGGCAATTATATTGCCAGAAATATTTTAATCTAGAAGAGCATGTTTCTTTTCAGAGTTTAGTTATTACACATTTTACTGCACACTCACACTTGATTACTCTGTTATCATATTTCTCATAGCTGTAAGACATCCAATGATGTCAATAAAAGCATATACCTGGTGAGAAACTACCTGGAGCACCTGAACACTTCTCACCACTAAGACAGTTCGCCTTTTGAAACTGCCCAGTAAAGAAAAAAATCTATTATTGCAGGGAACAAAACTGAGGACTGGAATGTCTCCCTGAAGGTCTTGTGAGATACCCTTTACAGGGCAATGTAGCATTTTCAAAGGATGTTTCCTAGGCACTTTGAAGACCAGAACCCTGTGCTGGAATGAGGGCAAACCAAGAGCAGTGAGGCCAGGAGAGTGCATGCCAGTCACACTCACCACTCAAACCACTGCCAGGCACCCTGGGTCTATGCTAGCAGGAAACAGCTGCAGAAGCCCATAAATGGGTTGCATGAAAGGACAGCAGGAGACAAACTTCTTTAGTGACACAGACATAGCCAAACAACCACAGCTCGGGGCAAGAATCAAATGCAGGGTATCATGAAGTCCAGAGGAAGGCCATGAGGATGATCAGAGGGCTAGAACACCTCTCCTGTGAAGACAGCCTGAAAGAGCTGGGTTTGCTCAACCTGGAAAAGAAGGCTTCAGGGAGACCTCACAGCACCTTTCAGTTCCTTAAAAGAAGACCTTACAACAGAGCTTGAGAGGGACTGTTTACAAGGGCATGTTGTAGTAGGACAAGAGAGAATGGCTTTAAACTGGAAGAGGTTGGGTTTAGATTCAACATTAGGAAGAAATTCTTTATTGTGACACTGGAACAGGTTGCCTCAAGAAGTTCCGCATGCCCCACCCCTGGAAGCATTCAAAGCCAGGGGCTTTGAGCAACCTACTCTAATGGACTAGACACATAGCCCACGGCATGGTGTGTAAGCTAGAGATGAAGTTTAAGGTCCCTTCCAATCCAGACCATTTTATGACTTTGATTCTATGAACTCCATCTCACACTCTAGCCATGAAGTTACCTTTTCCAGCAGTGCACACTGAAGCTCTCCCTGGGAACCTAGTAAGAAGGGGAATATTGGACAGGTAGAGAACAAAGTGCTCACAGAAGAGCACTGCTGCCATGCCACCACTCCTCTTTGACAGCAGATGGACTACATCAGACTGCTTCAGACATAAGCAGAGGTAGGAATACTGAAGTCAGAGCTGAATTTGGCCTGCTCTTCCACAGTCCTCTTGTGAAATCAATTATCTCATCAATCATGCTTTGCCCTGGGGCTCTCTTTCCCTATTAACTTGAAGAAATGCAAACATGCAAGAGTGGTAACTGGATGTTATGCTTTGTGCTGATTTGTGGATAGTAAAATGCTAATGGCAGTGCCATCTCTGGTGCTCTGGTGAACAATAGCCTGATGCAAGAAATGGGTCATCATCTGAACGCCCACTTGGAATAAATTCTCCCCTTTCATATTATATGCTGTTAGTATCAGATCCTGCTTCCATTGCAGCAGTTAGGTTTTGCCATTGACTTCAATGTGAGGAGGATCAGACCGTTCACTGATTAAAATGCGAAGCTGCAGATATCTCCTGCATGGGATGAATCCCCACAGGGAAAATTTGTCTGCATTTTTATTCATGTGAAGCATTTTAAAGCTTTCATTTACACAGTTGATTCAATAATAATGTGCGTGCTGTATAATGGGGTACCTGATTAAGCATGCTTAAGTGCTTTGCTGGAGCAGGGCCATTTCTAGAATTTGAAGGTTCACTATGATCATACCCTCAAAACAGACAAGCTAGTTTGGGGAATTTTTCACCTGAGTTAATGGACTTAAATAGGATCAGCACAGAAGGTCATTTTACGTACAGGAAATTTGGAAATATCTTTCTTTCTTTTTAGCCTTTGTTACTACAGAAATTAGGCTGAGAAGGCCACCTTGTTGTAGGTTTTGTCTGTGAAACCCTCCAGTAACTTTTAAACTGGCTACCAGCTTCTCTAGAAATAGTCAGGAAGGATAACAGTCTAAACTTCAGTTCCAGAAGTTTAATAATGAGGTAGAAGGACAAAGCAAGGAGACTTTCTTCATGTAAGTGCTGACATAAAAGCTCATTCTCTGTCTACCAGAGATACCTGAGGGAAGGATGCTATGAACAATAGGAAAGCTTCAATGCAGAGTGTGGTGGGGTTTAGGTACCAGGGAACTTAGTCATTAATGCAGAAGTTCAAAAGAAATGCTTAAGGAATTACTTGATGAGGTCTGAGGGAAGAGAATAAGAAACTAAAGAAGAAAAATTTAAAAAAAAAAGGAAAAATTCCCAAATCCTAACATCTGTTTTGGTTTTAAAAAGCAAGAATGTCAAGCTTCTTGGATTTTCATCTCCACCTATTTCTTCCCTTTTTTAAATCCATTATTATCCTTTCTCTTTCCCATTCTTACCCCTAATTAAAAAAAAACCCAAACCAAAGCAAAAGGAACTCCAAAGAGCCAGTTATATTTTTTTTCCTAAAACCACTATCCAAGGAGTGTGCTTGGAAAAATTTTTAGCAGGTGTGACTGGCCACTGTTCCACTTTGTACAGTACAGTTTGTACAGTAATGCTTCAACATTACCTTAATTTTCCTGATTGTTCATAATTTCAGCATGGGATTACAAAACTCTCCACTCACCTTAGGGCAGACCCTATCAAACCAATACAGAATCAAGCTGGTGGTGTGTTATTACTCTTCCCGTTACAGCATGTAAGTTTAAAGAGTTCTGTCTCAATTGCTTTCACTCCGCTAATTTTCTCACAGGCACTAATTTAACTCCATGGAAAAAAGACACAAGGAGTTTCTCTGTGCAAGGATTTTTTGTGTCAAAAGAATGCAATCGATACATTGCCAAAACTTTGCATTATGAACAGTGGCATGTATTTAATGTACCCTGAAAGTTAAGAAAAGCCTTTTTAGCACAATCTGTGTCCTTTGTAAGAGCAGACTGAAGACAAATGATTTTATTTCAGGAACATCTGAATCCCATTGATTAGTGTGATGAATACAGAACAGGAATGCTGCCAGGTACAGAGGAAGCTGGGCACGTCCACAAGGGAGTGGAGCAAACAAGCAAATTACAGTATATGCATGCTTTTTTTTTTTTTTGTTTAAACCAAATGTTTTTATTTGGAAAACTTGGACACTTAAGCCTCTGTTTCTTTAGCCTAACTGGTCAGTTAATCAGCATATTGTTCTCATCTTCTGAAGGAAAGAAGAGAAGGTTTCAGAAGTAAAAAATTACATTTTAAAACTATAAGTAATCAATAAAATGTTCACATACATTGTGTTTAATTGAAATAAGATCTCTTCTGGGGAGAAAAAAAAAGCTGCTTCTTACTTTTTCTGGGAAAAAGTGGTTTACCTGGTAAAAAGATTTGTGTCACTCCTGAGCATCGACTTAACACATCTGAGACTGGCAGTACCCAAAAAGGGTTTCAGAACAAAACCAAAATACCAATGGATTCATGTAGTAGACCCCAAAGTATTATCGACTTCACACCAGGAAATTCTACAGTCCTTAGCAGTCCACTGTGAGGCTTTCTGAAGAACAAATCATGTAAGAGTTTGCTTACCTTCCAAAATTCCCCATCTCTTAAAAGTCAAGTAAAGAAAGCTTTTACCTTGAACTTAAAGCCAGTAACTATTTTAAAAAGAATTCTTCATAGTTCTTATAATTTAAGAAGTATATTCATTCAAGTCTTGACTGTTTCACCTATAGACACATCTTAAAAATAGAGCTGCTTCATGTTTCCACTTAGTTAAGAAAAAAACATTGAAACCATTTCTCCATGAATTTTCATGCTTTTACAAATTGTAAAAATATTTTCCCTTTTAGTTTTCAACTTTTGTCAAGTGAAAAAATTGAGAAAAAAACATGAAAGAAAAGAAAAATGCCAACCTACACATTTTAAAAATAAGAAATCAATAATCATTTTTATCAGACGCTTGAAGTGGAAAAATTCTTTTGTTTTTTTTCTTTAACAAGTAATCAGAAACTCCCCTACCAGTCTTTCACTACCTATGGGAAGTTACCATATATTTAACAACTGTATTTTTACCTTTTAATCAGAACAGTCTTAAAAGAACAAGTAGTATTTGTCTGTCATAGCCCTCCTTTCTCATTCTTTCCTCCATCTTCTTTTATTTCAGGTCTTTGTCCTCCATTACACCCCACCTTTGCTTATGGTAGAGTAGGTTAGAAAATAATTATTTTACCCATGCCAGGAACCAATTATGGAATCCACAAAAGGAGCTGACAAAAGAGACGCTGTCTCTGCTCTCAGCCTTTTGCTCCCTCAGGCCCTAGAACCCAGAAGTGAATGTACATGGCCAGAATTCTCAATTTCTTAGAAGAAAGCAGGCAGGCATTTTAGTCAGTGTTTACTGACTTAGAAGTGGTAATAGGAAAAGCTGAGTAGGAGCATCCCTAAGGATGGAAAAGCATTTTGGTATGAGAATTATCACCTACCTGGAACAGAGAACACAGAAATTTTCAACAGTTTGCTTTCTGTAGCACTCTGTACATTGCCTGCATTTGAATCAGTAGGATCTTGCACTACAAATTTCAATGCCGTTTCAAATACCAACCTTCCAGTATGATTTGGTCCATACCTAATGTGTAAACTGATCATAACTTCAAATTCATACCCAGAATAAAAGTTCTCACAGTTGCATCACATTTTGATTGAACACTGTTTTAGTCCTGCATGTTACTGATAGAGTGTAAGTCACTCTATTTGTATGGATGTGATGATTTCCTCGCATTCCACTATTCAAGGACAGCAGAGTATGTTTAAGATGCCACTCAGTTATTAAAGGTACCAGTCCCGCACTGAGACTGCTCTTATTTTGACTAAGGCAGAGGAAAACAGGGAATTTGGTTTCACTTGGAAGAAACATTCACAGTTTATCCACAGACCACTTGCAGATTGTGGAGCTGGTTTTGCAAGGGAATTAGAAGAGAAATGTCTTGACATTTAGTCAGGATGGGAAATGAAGCTAAAGTTTATTCCACACTCCATGAAAGAGTTAAGTAACCAGTTAAAAATCTAAATATCAGGAAATGAGGCTAGAAAGACTATTTGATTCACTGGGGTCCAGTCCCATACTTATATAACCAGAAAATATTTTCTTCGAATATTCAAAGGAATTGTGATCTCTTACAGTCAGACTGACTTCTGGCTTAAAGTCTGCAAAATGACAAGTTTTATTTCCAATACAGGCAGGCAGCAGAGTGAACTTGTAAGGCAATACAAAATGCACCCCCTTTCAAAACAGTATTAGCTGTACCCAGGACTCAGTCTCCCTCTTTAGAACTTTCTCAAAGCATGAGAAAATGAAGCAGAGCTGGTGACCCGAATTTACAATTTTCTTATTAGAAGTGAACAGGAAAAAAAATAATCTCTTTTTGTTCAAGCTACATTCAAGGAATATAAAGGACCCAGTAGTTGATACCTATTCAGTGTATTTTCAACTTCATTCTTTCTAATGGGCTTGATCCTTTCAAGTGGTCATTTACCACTCAAAGCCACAGCATTACAAAAAACAAGGAATAAAGCAGCTGATTCTTGAAGAGAAATATACAAGATCACCTTCCCCCTTCTCCATCTCAGCAAAAATCAGCATTTATTATGTGTAAGCTCTTCTGGATAAACAAAGAATTAATTATGTCACTTTTTGTTTTGTCAACTTCCTATGAATTTTAACAGTGGACTTCTCAAGTCATACAGGTGCTATAACAGAAGCTTATGAATAAGAAGTGTGAATAACACATGAATAACAGTGACAGCAAATTTGTTTCACTGTCCTTGAGGTGGGAGTCCATAGTTTTGCAATGACATCAGAGAACAACATGGCTGTAATTTTCGAGGGATGGAATAAGTTACATTTGTCCTCTAAAATAACATGTATTTTAGTATGGAAAATTAAATGGTGCCTACTGCATGCACTAAATATATCTTGAGAGTCATGGTAGTGACTGGAAGACAAGCTCGAAAGACAGAACTGCTGCCATGCATTCACATACAGCTCAGCTCTCAAAAAGAGGCACTTTTATACTGGGACAGTAAAGAGGGCTTAAAGTGGCTGTAAACATAAACAATGAGGATATGAGAACCATGACCACAAAGTTTACTTTTAAAAAGCAGAATAGAGGCACAGAGGATGGGCATATGATAGATTGGATGGCCATATGTTTAATAAACAGACGCATCATCGGTCTCTGCAATTCATCATACAATTTGAAATGGATGATTTCTCTACCAAGATTCTCCCTCAGTACTTAGTGGAGCAATCTAGATGCCACAGACAGCTTTAAATTATTTCAGTTAAAAAAGAACAAAAAGAGAAAATTTCCTTTTTCCATTTATATATTCAGAATATTCTCGCCATATTTGACCTGCCCAGAATAGGTTTCAATGCTGGACCAGTAGCATGTGTTCTGAAGATAAAAATGGAATGAGTTCAGAGTTTAGTATTCTACAGCCCTGTCACTAGAAAAGGAAAAAAAAATCCATCTGCTCAGTGAGAAAGACAATATTCATTTCAATCCTCAGAGATTCAAATTCTATGGAAAAAAAGCATTAAATGTAGAAAAGAAATTTAAGGATGTTTTGAGAATCTCTGAATCCTAGATTTTAGTCTCTGAATGACTGAATGGCTGGTAATGAAGTCATTTTTCTGTGAACGAGGATGGACACCAAACTGATCTGGTCATGCTTTTAAAATGCTACGATTCAAGCTGATAAAATCCTTCTAGTAGAACACAGTCTTTCTATACTGGCACTAAACCTGACCTACTCCTATGAACTTCTTAAGCATGTGTGTCAACCACCTGCACTAATTACCACACCTTGGACACAGCTGCCATAGATACAGAGGCAATATCGACGCAGTATAAGAGTCAATCCCATCTGCCACCACCTCGTGCAAGAATGCTTAGAGAAAAAATTTGAGGTTTCATCTGGAAGATGCCATCACAGCGGCATCACCTGCAAATACGATTTCGTCTTTATTTTCCTGTTTGTTATGAGACTTATTTAAAAAATAGAGCAAAAAAAATTATTTTTTCTTTTTATTAGATTGAAAAAACGACTCTAAAAGCTAAGAACTGAAAAATTTTGTGTAAGTGTTGGATTTATTAGGTTAAAATTCACCTTTAACAGTATTTTTGCCTGCTCCCTACTGCAGCTCTGGGACAACACTGGCTCCCTCTGGTGGCCAACGTGCAAAAAGAGTTCAGTAAAATCCTGTGCGCCAGGAAGCTTAATCTGTTTCTAATTCACTGGATTTCGTACGGGTTGAGCACATTCATCAGAATGGGTTTAATCACAAATTATACATCTGTCCTTATTCCCTAAGAGTCCCGAATGTCAATGACATTGGAGTTGTAGCAATGGAATTTGTTTTGATTTTTTAAGTTATCTATGCATTTACTTGTCCTCCAGAAAGGGCTCAGCGATATTTTCCATTTTTTTCCTTTATTTGATTTTCACTCCAGATATCTTACCATGAAGGACAGTATTTGAAGAAGCCATTTAGTAGTGCACATAAATCCTGAATATATAAAACGTGTTTCTTACTGACTCTTGATAAAAATATTTTCATGAAAAATTATAGTACAGTAGCCAATTTGTTACCAACTTCTCCATGTCATTCTCACTACACTTCTAATGTCTCCAAGGTTAAAACAAAGGGAGAAAACCCAAGCCACTATCTTTTCATATCACTGCTAACCTAAGACTCCATCAGACGAACCTAAACTGACATTGCGCTGTTATTGAAAATGACTGAAAAACTCTCATTCTCTTCCAGAAGCCGAATTGAGGAGCCTTTAGAAATCCTGAGTTGAAGCCTGGAAGAAGCAAGGATTCTCCAGTTGTACCTCAGCTCCAGCAAGTTCACGTTCCCACAATCACACTTTGCTTAAACACTTTACCCCCTTGTACACACGCTGTTAATGAATCAAGAGTCGTGAAGCAGAGTATCTATGCAATTCCACTCAATAGATTTGGATTTAATGAGTGTCACTGAAAGTTTTTTCCCACACTGTGTGCAGCAACGGGAGGCTTTAAACTACACTAATGTCACATTAAAATTTCTTATAATTAAGATGCTTCTTTGTAAAATGCAGATTTTTTTTAAGTTCTGTTTAATATTATATATGTATCTGGAGCTTATGAAATCATAATAAGCAATGTTTGGTTTTTTGTTTGTTTTTGTTTGGTTGGTTGTTTGGTTTGTGTTTTTTTGTTTGTTTGTTTTATTATTTTTTTTTTTAAATCCTGAAAGACAGAGCTGGCTACCTTAAACTGGTCATTAAAATATTTTACATAGGAATTCCACAAAAAATGTTAATCCTTGCAAATATATTTTAGACAAAAGTTTTGAATTTTAATTAAAGGCAAATTAAGTGTAAATAATGAACTTCATGTGTTTTTACCTACCTACAGCTTTTAAGAATTTCAGCAGACTACCCTGTTAAAAAAGACCACTTCTAACAGCTAACATGTCGGCTCCATGGAGAGGAACCATAACTATCTTCCTTCAAAGTAAGCAAAGTTTTTTATTAAAAATGTATTTTTGTTGAAAACCTCAACCTTCTTTTGCGTGAAACTTGTGTCAATGCAGAGGACTGCTTTGGCATTATACAGTACTTGTACACTGAACTCAGTATAAAAAATGTTGTTTTATCACTTCATTATTTCAGTTTTATACTAGTCTGAACTTCATGGGGCATGTAAGTCTACGGAGTTACAAATAGGATGCAAATAGAGTAATGAGAATTGGTAAATTAGGTTCTTAATCTTCACATTGTGAGCACCCGCTTGCTTTTTTTTAAAGAGAAGACTTACAATTAAGCCATTGTTCTCTCTTAAGAAGGTATTGCAAAGGACCTAGCAGTGCAGAGAGTTCAATTCTACTCCACTTTCACTAGAAGATCCTTAGGGTACTAAGTATACTTTCTGAAGAATCACTTAAAACTTATTAACTATGTCATACTTGTATTAAAAACTTTCAAAACCTTTTTTAGTCATGTTTCACATTATCTATAGGAATGCTTTGCTTTCTTATTCTCCATTTTGCATACCTGGAAAGGATTCAAGATGAACATGATTATTTGCTTGAGGGTAAAACAATAATTTTTCATCATTTAAATTAGAGTTATGTATTGCAAGACACTCATTTAAATACTATGAATGTCTTAAAGCACAGTACATGCAAGGTCAGAATAGTTCTGGGTGTGTGCACCACTACAACTCATCAAACCTATGTCTGTAGTTCAGAATGATTAAAAACACGTCTTATGGGCTGGTCACATGAAGAACTTCATTCAGTACAAAGAAGTTTTGCTAAGTACCAACCTAGAGCTGATGAACTCACTGACTATTCCTAGTACAAGTGTAAAAAGAAGACTTCTGGAACGAGATTTATCTTGAGCAAACAGTGTTTGTGTCTTTGTTACAGAAATAGAACACACACCTTGATTTCCACAGGATGTCTCGAGCATCAAGATAAAATTACTCATACTAAGCATCAGGATGAAAGCAGAAGTAAAGACGATGAATCAGTGCATTTGGTATTGGTTCCTGGTATTCCTTTTAAGCCCCTTATAGATCCAACAGATCTTCCTGTTTTTTGGTTTTTTTCCTTGGTAGCTTGATTGATAGAGAAGATATAGAAATAATCTTGCACTTTAACTTGACTAGGCGGTGCCCAGTTCTAGTTTTGTTCCAAAGGAACAAAACAGATGCAATAAAAGAAAAATAGAACAAACAAAGATTGCAAAATATTGTACCTATACTAACAGAAACTAAAACTGAAAAATGTTCTTAGAAAATTTTCACTAAAACTTTAGACAGCATGAAAAGTAAGAGATCCCATCTCAAAAACAAACTATTTTGAAACACCAAATCAAATTATGCCATGGCTCAAAATAAAGAGAATCTTTTGTAAAAGAATGACAGATAATCCTTCTGAGGCTGATATATAGATTTATGTAACACAGCATTCAGTTCTGGAGCATACATCTCACAAACAAGTATGAACCACAGCCAAAAATAATCAAGAATAATTAAAAGAGAATGTGTGAGTTTAAAAATAAAAGAAGCCAATATTTCAGTCAGAAAAAAAACAAAAGGTTCTTTTCCAGCAGGGGAGGAAGGAAGGCAACAGAAGAATCAGGGTAGCAGAGGCAACAGGAGTTTCAGAAGTATGAAGGTCATAGCAAGAGGCAAGGTCTGTCAGACGCGCTTGGTGTATGAAGGGAATGATGCACAACAGTAAACTGTCAGGGGAAAAGAGTAAAAGGATAACATTATAAATATTGTGTAAGTCAGTCAGCAGAATGCCTAGCGTGCTCAGTAACATTAAAGATTCAGACACCCAAAGGAGGTGTAGGTGTGTGGGCACTTGTATTAAAATTTGGATTCCCACAGGTGCTCTGAGACTAACTCTCTGGGTTCATGTATAAGCTAACGCAATCCTAACAGCTGCTGAAATGCAGTATGTCTACGAATTCTGCTTTACTTGGCCTGAATTTTAATTCTCCAGAAGGTACAAGATAGATAATGCTGGAGATTTAATTTCATTCTTTAGCCTCAGATGAGGATGGATGAACAAGAGTAGGTATGGCAGTATAAGCCTCCTAAGTCACACCTACAAGTTTTTTTCCTTGAAAGACCACCTCTAAGAAATAGAAGGCTGGGTCACTTGACAGATGCCTTCTGAGGCAGTGTACAATGACAAGCCAGCAAAAATCCTTTCACAATTGAGAACACTACAGTTCTCAATTGATTTAGAGCCATGTGTAAGAAAACGAAGTTTTCGCTGAGTTTCTACTTATTTTTGGTTCCAGCTAACAAAGCCTAACTCTTAGAGACTAACCCTAATGACTCAGATATACATCTAAGGTGACTGGAAAAATATGACTGAACTGCTTGTGAAACTGTCATAGCTTTTGTCAAATGGCTTATACTACATGTTCATATATCAACGATATAACTAAAAACTTTAAAAATTAGATATAGGGACACAGCTCCTTTCTGCTCTATTTGTTTCTTAAAATTAACCTGGTATTATCCAACAACTAGTGCTATGCATGTCATCTACACAAAGTAACTGGGAATGGTTTGTACCCACTCCTTCATTCCTTTAAAACTTTTTGATTAAGCAATGATTAATTATTTTGATCTAGAGTTAAAGACAGGTACAAATCATGATTTCATTTCTTCAAAGACAGAACACTTCCTGAAATTTCCAAATCAATCAGTTGTCAAGTCCTTACCCAGTGTGAATTCTGAGTTCACTAGTACTGTATCCAGCACCAGAGTAAAGAATTTAAATTCAAGATCTCATTCTCCAGGAAGGTGAATTGTTTATTCTCTTTCCTCAAGCTTTTAATTTCTTACAGCATATCTTAATGATAGTTCATAACTAGCCAAATAAAGGGCTAATTGTGGAATTTCACAGGAATACAGAATTTATTCTAATGAGCTATCTGACAACATTTCAAGACAGTATATTTCAACTGCTGGTCTAGCTGCAGCATTCTTGCATTATGCGCATTCTTTATCTCAGGTAAAGTAGCACAGAGCGTACCATTGACTCACATACTGAGAACTTCACAAATCATGTCAGATAACCAAATGCCATGCAACAGAGGGAACAATCTCCATGTCTGCATTCCCAAAGTACAATCAATCTTAGAATCACAGGCCATGAACAAGCTAATTAGTAAGATAAGGAAGGAAAAAATATCCCATAAACACATCATTTTAAACATGCATGCAACATGCAGCTAAGGTTCCACCATACCAAAAACTAGGAGGAAAGGTCATATAATGACAACAAAAAGATTAAAGAGCAAAAACTGTGAGGAACTGTTGTATTCTTATTTGTGGAAGGGATTCTTGCAGTTGGAGACAGAAAAGCCCAAGTATCTTACTAAAGGCCCTATTCACAAATTACTTACACTCCCCATATGTTTGGAAAACTCCACAATTGTCCCAATTCTCTGTGAAATGAAAAATCTTCAAAATGGGTTTCCCAGAGCACAATGGGACAACTGTGTTTTCTGGGAAGGAATGAGGGGTGAAGCACGGTGCCCCACAGACAGTGGCAGGTCGTAAGGAGTAAGAATTTAAACTCTGCATGATCAGAGAATTTTAATTTCTGAATGGGAATTTTATCTTGTGAAAGACGTACTGCTGTTGACAGACACTCACTCAGCAAAGGAAGACCACAATCCTCATCAAGAGAAAGCTTTTTTGAGAGAGTGGTTTCAGAACAAATATGCCTTTCATCAACAGCTGGCATCAGCAGCTTATCCTCCTTTCCACCTTGTTCTATGAGAAAACACATTTACCGAGCTTAGAGTCAGGAAGACTGAAAATTTTGTTTTTCTTTGAATCTACTGCCCAAGTACTATTTGCACTGTTTGAGGCATTCTCAGGCAGTAAAAAACATCATTGCAAAACTGTGTTCTTACACAGCTCAACAACTACAGTGTCTAAGCACCATTCAGAATGGCATTAGGCAATACAACTAACATCTGTCGTACCTGCTGCTGTCTCTCATAGGTACATCTATACACATTTCTCTCATGTAAATCTATACACTTACCTTTAGGTACGAAACAGCATAATTATAAAGCTAAACTTGTTCCTCTCCAACACTGTGTTTTAAGTCTAAAATAAGTACCCACTAAGCACTTGCTCTCAGTAAATTGAGGACAACAAAAACACATGTTATGTTTCCATGTACAAGCTTAATCAAATCCTTTTGGCTGAGATACGGTATTTATTTAAGAGCAAATGATCACACTGATTAAATCAGGGTTGAATTGATTAAAGGGTATTTGATCACCAAGGCAGATCAGGAAAGCATTGCAAAATAACAGTGATAGAAACTCAAATGACGCAGAAATGTTAATGCAAAGAAGGCCACAATGGATTTTTAATAAAGAAAACATTGTAGGTAAGCTGATGGTATCTAGAACAAAAAGAAGATTTTAGGTATGATATGATTTCTGTGCATAAGCTGGTAAAAATGACTTAGGCTTAAACCTCAGTAAGATTCAGGTCTTCTCTTAGTATGATCTCCTTAATTTCCTTTCCTTCCCTCAACAAAACATATCAATCTGTATTTCCTTAGCACAGATATGAAAAATAATGCTTCAGATGTAGCTGGCAATCAACAGCAAACACATCAACATTAATGTGTCAGCTGAACTGTTACCTGCAGAGTACTTTTGGTAAAGAAAATGTCCTGGAAAGAGAGCTTTTGTCAACTGAGCTAATGGAGATATTTCTCTATCCCATGGTTAGGAGACACCCTCCTAGCCTTCAAAGGAAGTGCTTCCATGAGATGTCATAATGTGCAGAGCTTTGCTGCTTTTACTGGATCTACATGGGTGTGCAGGGCAAGCCCACAGGGAACACAACACAAGATCAAAGACTTGGATTGTGTCCAGAGATTAAAAGACAGTCAATGGATAAGCGCAAAACGGTAGCATGAAAACATGCTTTTCACAAGTACATAAGACCGTGGAAAATATTGTACTTCTTTGTCTGATAACTGTTATGCCTCAAGGTGAAGAGCACACAAAAGACTATCCAGACATGCCAAGAAAGATGTTAACAATATACAGCTCCTGTAAACGGTTTAATTTTCCTAAGGGAGATACCCTTTATTTTCAACCTAGACTAATGACTCTCAAATGGACTTGTCTCTGGAGATTTGTAAAAAATGTTAGTACAGAACAACAAATATGGGGAATTAATACAACAGATTTTTTCCTTCAGTGGCACAAAGCCACAAAGCTTGATGGTTATTTTTAAATGCTTCTATACAATGACCAGGTATCATCCACAAAATTGTCTCCAAACAAATGTTTTGCTTACTTTATATTAATTAGTTACACTGCACTGGACATTTTCAAAGACAACAGGCTGAAAAAAGGGGGAAAAACAGACATGGACATCTAGAGAGCAGAGAGGAAAGTCTGGAAAAGCTACCTCTGAAAGCAATCATCAAAAGAATGGAAATGCAAATACATATATTTTCAAACATACGTTTAGGTACCAGCTCTGTTGGCGCTGTAACATCTGCTTCTCTGTAACACACTGTTGGGTCCACAATGTCACTGGCAGGAGGAGGGTAAGATGGGGGTGGGGGAATCACTAACTCGGGCGGACCACGAGCGGTGCCTCTAGGAGGCTTTTGTGGCACCGGCCGTCCATCACCTACAGGGGGATCAATTGACTAGTTACTTCATTGCAAGATAATGATCACTCTGTTCATTGTTATTTTTCAAAAACATCTTGATTTCCCTTACCCACAGCCAAAGTCTCTCTGGGTCTAATTTTGTTCTTGTTTACTCCCAAATAATTAAGGGAGAAGAAAACAGTAGGTCTTTCTGAAACCAAAAGCAATGGCACCAGAATTGAGCCCAGCACATAGATGTACATTACAACTAACAGTTAAAGTCCCCAGTTTTGGTAGACATAAGGAAGGAGAAAAATAGTTGAATTAAAAAAAAAAAGATTCAAAAAGCTATGTATGAAAACGTGAAAAATGTGTTTTATTTTTATCTTCTGAAGTGTAAAACTGCTTGAATTTGTTGACGTCTAGAGTATTTTTTGTGACTATTTTACCGACTCTTTGAGAGAAAGAGGTAGATGTCTCAGGTCAGTATTTTGAAGTAGGTATCTTTCTTTAATTTTTTTTTCTTTTTTTTTTTACAAGAGCTCATAGTGCCAGGACAAGGGGGAAGGGCTTCAAACTGACACTGAGCAGGTTTAGATTGGATATTAGGGGAAAATTCCTCCCCGTGAGGGTGGTGAGGCACAGGGCTGGGCTTGGCCATGTCCCCATGTGGTGACAGACCAAAACAGTGGTGGCACCCTCCAGCCCTGTGCATCAATCCACAATCCCACAGCTTTTTGCTGGACTATACCAAGAATAAACATGAGAAAATGCCCTTTTCTGTGCCTTACTGGAGTCTGCTCGTTTTAATCACCTGAGCTCCTGAACAGCATCATTGACTTCAGGGGGGGCAGGGACCAGCTCCCAGTCCATGGGCACTGGTGCAGGAAATTAAGACGAATTCAGTGGCTGCACNGACCAGGTATCATCCACAAAATTGTCTCCAAACAAATGTTTTGCTTACTTTATATTAATTAGTTACACTGCACTGGACATTTTCAAAGACAACAGGCTGAAAAAAGGGGGAAAAACAGACATGGACATCTAGAGAGCAGAGAGGAAAGTCTGGAAAAGCTACCTCTGAAAGCAATCATCAAAAGAATGGAAATGCAAATACATATATTTTCAAACATACGTTTAGGTACCAGCTCTGTTGGCGCTGTAACATCTGCTTCTCTGTAACACACTGTTGGGTCCACAATGTCACTGGCAGGAGGAGGGTAAGATGGGGGTGGGGGAATCACTAACTCGGGCGGACCACGAGCGGTGCCTCTAGGAGGCTTTTGTGGCACCGGCCGTCCATCACCTACAGGGGGATCAATTGACTAGTTACTTCATTGCAAGATAATGATCACTCTGTTCATTGTTATTTTTCAAAAACATCTTGATTTCCCTTACCCACAGCCAAAGTCTCTCTGGGTCTAATTTTGTTCTTGTTTACTCCCAAATAATTAAGGGAGAAGAAAACAGTAGGTCTTTCTGAAACCAAAAGCAATGGCACCAGAATTGAGCCCAGCACATAGATGTACATTACAACTAACAGTTAAAGTCCCCAGTTTTGGTAGACATAAGGAAGGAGAAAAATAGTTGAATTAAAAAAAAAAAGATTCAAAAAGCTATGTATGAAAACGTGAAAAATGTGTTTTATTTTTATCTTCTGAAGTGTAAAACTGCTTGAATTTGTTGACGTCTAGAGTATTTTTTGTGACTATTTTACCGACTCTTTGAGAGAAAGAGGTAGATGTCTCAGGTCAGTATTTTGAAGTAGGTATCTTTCTTTAATTTTTTTTTCTTTTTTTTTTTTTTTGGAGTAGGTTTTTATTATTTTGACATTGTAGAGAAGCAGATGATTAAGTTGTTTTTTACAAAACAATGTTTGACTCTGTCAAAAGAAATGCTCATAACTTTGGCTGGGCATTTACTTCTACACTGTGTGCAATAACTGAATACACGCACCTTTACCCTACACTCTATGAACCACTTGCAATACTAAAAATCTGCTGCCAGTTTGTAGTATACAGAACTGGAGCTATTGCAATTTGGAAAGTTCTTAGAGGCTGAAAGTGCACTAAGGAACCATGACTACCTGCTCGTTCTGCTCTCATACCCTGCCTTAAGCGTCTTCGGTGGTCATTGCTGAAGATGGATGCTGGTAGAGACACATCCTTGGTCTGATCCATTCTGATCATTCCTGTACTCTCAGGATCATGTTTTAGAGCTGCAGAGAAGGGAAGCAGCACTGAGAGGGAGGAAAAAAGACTAAACCATTATCATTTTATACCTAGGAGTCACTAGCTTCCAGAGGAATATCTTCCAGACACAATTAATGCTGGCAAACATGTAAGACCTTTTTTACTGCTTTGAGGAAATTTGGCACAATACTTCGGAGTCACACTAAATTATTCAGTATTGAATACTGAAGTGAGCGTGTCAGTTTGCGAATATTTTTGATAGGATCTTTTGCTTTGATTCCCATGGCTAACTTGAGAGATACATAGGTAGCTTTAATGCTTTTTCCATCATGCAGCTGACGATTTCTTGCACCACGTTTTTCCCCTCACAACAGTCTTGCTTCTTTCACAGCTTTTCTCTCGTGCTTTCAGAGCCATCTGTGCTTTCTCATTGTTTTCTTGCAAGGGCTCGGAAGAGAGGCTGTTTTACCAACCTTCTCTGGCTGTAACATTTTTACTTGTTAATGAACACATTCATTCAAGAAAGTAGCGGAAAATGAAAAGCACTGACGACAGGGCTACTGTGGGACGAGTTCTTTGTCAGTGTAAAATAATAAGGCTCCATTAAAGTAAGCGATACTACAGAATCCTGCATGAGCAGTCTGGCCAGCAAGCATTTATGTACACACTACTGAATGGACTAGAAGTGGCTCTGCTCTGCTTAATTTCATCTGTAACATTTTGAGCACCAATACAAAATAAAATGAACACTTACAAAAAGTTAAAGCACCAAATGCCATCAAAAAGTGACCGGCAGCAGGGCAAAGCACAAGAAGTGACAGTGTGACATCTGCAGTGATTAAAAGTAAGCCAATTTCATGAAAACTCCTGTATTATATGGCACAGTGATAATGCTCCCCTTGGAGGGTTTAAATAAGAGACGTCACTGGAGTTGAACATGTCACGCAATAATGGACTCCTGCTGCTACATAAATGCTGAGGCATTAAATGTTCACTGAAAATAAATGTTGGAACAAAGCCAAGAGGTTTCTTTCTAAACTGTGAGGCGGTGTTTATGTAAGCAATTATGTATGACAGAATGTCATATCTGTATGTCTTAGGCACTTTATGAAACATGAGGTCAAAGGCACGAACTGAAGTGCACTGAGTGCATAACAGCACTTGAAGAACGATTCTTTTAATGTACTGAAAAATGAGTTTCAATATGTGGGGTTATTATCTCATATCTTTACCCATCATAAAATCACTTTGCTTGCTAAAAGCATAATCTCTTGGTCCTCACTCGGGCAAAGCTTCCACCAATCTGAATAAGCTACCAGTCAGATAATGACAGAGGACCAGGAGAATGTTTCTCAGTCTTCCTGTGTGAGTTAATGTGGTGTCGCATGCAGTTGAAGGATACAGTTTCTTTTGTTGTCTCCAGCTATGTATGGCATTCCTTCAAGAGCACCCATTCTTTTCTTCTCCTGATTAACTAAAGACTCAGCAGAGATCGATGTGTAATAAAAATGAGGACCAAATTCAAACGAAAAACTTTACTGCATGTGGTCAATTGATGTCAGACTGTTGGAGGACTACATGAAAATCAAACTTCTTTAGGCTTTAGGAACACAAAGATACACTGAACCAACCTGACCATACTTCAGCTGTTGCCACTTCATGGCATTGTATGCATTCAGAATTGCCTGGCCGATCTCCATTTACTAGCATTTCCATTTCCAATTTCTGTATTTCCACTTACTAGCAAACCAACCACGACCTTAAAGGTGCAGAATAGGCCCAGGGGTAGTGCTTTTGTATATAAAGCTTCTGTCAAATATTCAAATAACATGATGGGTATTATCTACATTTTACTACCCTGTGGTACTCTGAAAGGTGCCATTCGAAGGAAAAAAAAAAGGTAATATACGAAGACTTATTTCCAGACTTTCGTTCTGCAGAGAAATGTACTTTTTCCTCAAGCTGCAGAAGTTTCCAAACTCACAGCATAACAGAATTAAGGCAACTTCAAACAATGAGCATCGAAAGCACATGCACAGGGATTATCAAGGAGAAAAGAACACCTCTCACCCATTGTGCTCTTCCTCTTGTCTTCTCTGTCTTCTGTCCTGTTTGGCATGGCAGGAGTAGGTGGAGCAGATGAGATTGGTGGAAGAGGGGCACGCCTCTTCTTTTTCCTTAAATCATTCAGGGATGCTCCATGTGATATCTAGCAAAGTTGAAAAATAGGCACAAAAAAGGATATGTTTTGTTGCTGTTGTAAATTGCCAGTAACCGAAAAAAAAAGGTGTTTGCCATATGACCTAATTTCTCAGCACAGTAAATTTATAATGAGCATTTATAGTGACAACAGGAGATTAAAGAGGTACATTAATACTGCCCTCAGAAATGGAAAGACATAAGAACTGCAGATGAGTGTTACAGCAGAAATACCAGTCTGGTAGGCATTTGATGGTTTTGGAAAAAGTGAACTAGAGAGCCCAACACTCAGCAAAGCAGAGTATAACACTATGTGTGTTGTAAAGCTTGAGCCATAGCATGACCTTCTTTTTCCATTGACTTCTTCAAACCTTAACTTATGGTTAAATACTCCAATTGGTATGTATGGGGATTAAATTATCCCTCATTTCTTTTGCTTTCCTCTCAAATTCTTGTTTAAGACTTCTGAGACAAGAATCAGAACTGACAGTTTGCTTGCATGATATGAGATCATACTGTACTCATGTCTACTGGACTTCACTAAGATACTTGGAAGATCTGTAACACCTTCGCTTCCAATAATTGCAACATGCAGGTTGATATGCCAAGACTTCATACCATTTATGCTGTTTTTAAAAATAAGAAAAATGTTATTACAAGTGACTTGGGTTTCACTGGGTTGCATAATATTTTCTGTGGTTTGATGGCACTTAGCTCTATTTCTTTTTTTCCAGAAAAACAATAATAGTAATAAAATGTGGGAAGAACGGTTGAATTTTTATATTTGAAAGGTAGACAGTACATGCTTAACTGAGAGAGAGTGTGATGGGAGCTGCCCATACATGACATGCTGTTGGCATTCCTCAGCCTTCAGGTCTTCGACTTAACTTCTCTGTCTGTCCCAATATTCCTGAAGGTATCTAATATACAGAACTGCCCGGTGGTTTTCTACTATTTCAAAAGCCTAAACAAAATATGCATATTTCTTTTAATCCAGAAGATTAACGAACCCTTAAAATACAATTGCTGTAGAAGATTTCAATGAACAAATAGTAGTGTCACGCTGCTTAAAGCTGTCGTCAGAGTTCAGAGGAAAGGCACTCATTTATAGGTACTCTTTCTCACATTGAGAAAAAATCTGGGAAGAATTAATTTTACAAAGATTAGGACATAAATGGAGACTCCCTCACTTAGTCTTCCCTTTAAAAAAGCACTCAGGAGGGTCCTACATTATAAAACAGAAACCTTCCATTCCCACCTTTCAGGATGATGCTTTAACCACCATACCACATGACAACTGGACACTGTCCATCCCTTCTTGGTGAATCTGCATCCTCCATGCAGAGAAACTTGGTAGTAGCTGCACTGGACACAGAGCATGCTAATCAGAATGAGCTACAGCTTTTTAGCAAACAAGAGTGGGAAAGAAATGTGTGCTAGTCTTACTTCCTACTACCATAGATTATTTCAGCATTTTATAGTAAATTTCTATGGGATACATGTTCATGACTAAAGCCAGCGAGGCCAATCTAGATAAAGATAGGCATAGTAAATGGGCAAGAATGCTAATAGCAACTAGTGATTTTGCAGTTAAATTTTGATCACCAAACTTCTTGAAATTAAAAAAAAAATTATACCAGGAAGAGAGCACCATGCTAAATGTTCAGGAATGGATATAGAAAAATTTTAGAGCTCCTCTGAAAAACTTTAGCCTGAAGTTATGATGTTCCTCTATATTAAGATGGGGCACTTACCCTGACAAAGAAACTGCCTGACAGTGAATAGGAACTGACTGCAGCTAACACACCCTCCCACTTCCCAGTTCTTATAGAAACAGAATGTCCAGTATTCAGCTGAACATGGAAAACTCTGTTCAGTAGAACAGATTCATCAGGCTTTGGCTTACAGAGGAATGACACAGAGGATAGCCACCAAATGCTGCATTCTTTTCCGTGACTATTTGAAGAAATTGGCAAATATGCACTTGAGACAAAAAAATCACATTCTTCTGCACTGCATTTAAAATTACTAAAAACATGTGAGCATTTAATACTATATCCTGATTACCCAAGACACTAACTTAGAAAAAAATCCCAAAAATTATACAAGTGGAGATTCTGATTACTACAAAGACTCCAAAATTCAGTAGCTGTGAAGAATTTGAATCATCTGGGAGACAGGCAGCATCTGAACTTTCCCAACACTTCACAAGCACAAGCTATGGCTTCTGCAATTGTTCAATGGCATTTTGCAGCTTCCACTTTCACTCCTCCCTCTCCAGACAGAAAGGTCATTTTACTGCAGGACAAAAAATGGGCGGACTGGTGATTTAAAAGATAAGTCTAGAACATCTTGAGAATCAAAGTAGAAAGGAAGGAAATGTGTCTTCCCACTTGAAATTATAGAGATCACTAATCACCGTTCCCCACGTATGAGGAGAGTGAAAGATTTTAGCTTGATACAGTCAGTTTCCTCAAAGATACATTACTGCTTTCCTATAAACAAAGGAGCCTTGTTAGAAGTCTGCTTATCTTTTTCAACTCTGTGTATTCTTATTTAGTTGGACCTTTGGAGGACCATTAGATAGATGCCGAGGATCATTAGATAGGTGTATGGATGAACATGCTGCTACAGTTAAGGAAAAGCCTAGAAAACAGTAAGTGCATGACTGCAATAATGCAGGTTTAGTGAAATACCTACACAAAAATGCTTTTATTAATACTGTCAGCTAAGTGCAGTGTACTTCTCAAACACCACAAAGAAGATGAAAAGCTTGTTTAAAGCCAGCCACACTACTGTATAAGAAGTGTCTAGTTCAAGAACAGGTCATAAAATTTGTTAAAAGTAGCTGTTCTTTAATCCCAATTTCAGTAAACCTATGAGGCTAAACATAAACGGAAAAAGCACAAAGAATATTCTGTCTCTTTCTTCCAACTGTATATACAAAACCAATAGGACTTGAAAATAATTTGTTATGGCTGGCTGCTTCTTTTATGAAGAAATCAAGCCTTAATTAAGCATTATTTGGAATAATTTCCCATCAAAACTTTGTTACAGAAGCCCCTCTCTTAGTGTAACAGAGTATTTCCTCATCCTGGGTCTTGTGCTACACCTATATAACATTTTGAACTACAAGAAATTATTAGGTCAGCTTCTGTCATGCAACAAACACATAATTTTAAAAGATGTTCATAAGTGTTCTCTGACTATAATTAATACCATCAACAGAGCCAGAGATGAATAAAGGGGGTCAAAAGGACCTAAGTCTGACAAATAGTGTTATTTCTGTTCCCATATTAATAAGACCACATATGGTAAAAAAAAGGACACTCATGTCATGGCTCACATGGTCTTTTAAAAATACTTCCAATATTGCAGACAAAATTTCTGAGCAATGTGCTGAATATGTTTTCCTTCTATGAAAGCTCAACATACTTATTAAAACTTGAGGACTTTAGATAAGGTCTTAGAATATATTTAGAATATAATATCAACATTGTCAGGAGGTTATTCATCAAAATTGTGTGGAAAAGAATCCTATAAGGCTAATGCTTGAAATTTTCAATCAGTAGCATTTCATTCACCTTACTTGCAAACAATCTGCGCATTCTGTAAGAGTGGATGTGTAAATTGAGTTTAAGTTTCCTCATTCTTAAGAGTCCAGTATTTATTTTGGGCTAGGTTGCACTGAATACGAATTCATGAAAAACATTAAAGGAGGCCGAAGAAAACAAAAGTCACCACAACTAAAAATTCATCAAGCATTCAAAGACAAGGAAGTTCTCAGATAATTTCCAGTGTGAGCTCCACTCCTTTGCCTTGCCTGCCCTCTACTTACAGGCCAGACACTGATTTTGTATTTATCAGCCCTTTCCTTTCAAGCTTTCCAACAGAAATATTTATCCATATAAGTACTTGTTAAGTCATCTGACAAATGCTACCTTTCTTTTATCCATAGACCAAACGAGGCCTGTAAATTCACTGCAGGTTTACTGCTCCTGAAACTGATCCTCATTCTGTAAGCCAGAAACTGTATCAGTAATTTGTGATCCTCTGTCCCTCCATTATCCACCAGCATTTGTAACCCATTTGATGCCACCAACCACATTATTTCCACTGTCCGAATCACTCCTTTGACCAAGAAGGAAATCTGACTCGAGTGTTTCCAAAGACAGATTAAAGACTCTAGGTTGGCATATGCAGACCATTGTGCTCTGCAATAGCAAACTCAGAGGGCCATGTGTATCCGAGACTGTTCCTTTAAGGACAGCCCACACACTCATGCGAGAAATGACAAAAAGGGATTGGGCTTAATGCAACCGAGGAAAGTGTACATTGTCATCCTTGTTAAATAACAAAGTGATGTAATGTTGTAATCGCTGCAGTTCTATCTTGATTGGTAAAGAACCTAGCAAGTATCAAGGTATTTAGAAATGGTGAGATGGCCAGGAAAAAATCCTTAACCTACCAACTAGAAGCACAGCTATCTTTTGTGGGCATGAGGGGAAAGTATCATGTAACCTTTAAACTGAATGTTGGAGGCCACTGTGATGCCTTCTGGAAGCCACTGCCTTTCAAGCAACACGTTTTGCCCTTTTATTGAATAACCAAGGGGGAATTGGCACTCTTCAAGGACTACTGTGTTTGGACACAGTGGCCAGAAGAATGAACCGTTTCTTCCTAAGATTGATGTATGTCTGAGGAGAAGAGTGCAAATACAAGAGACATGTACTTTATCCAGGACTGAGAAAAACCTTGGAAAAAAGCTATGTGATCTCAGCTCAAGAAGATCAGCTAAGGATACAGATAAGGAAGAACAAGTTAAAAATTGTCATAGCAAAACTTTCTTGGACTTGCATGCTAAATGTGAGCACACCATCTTGCATTACCTGGAAAAGGTTTTCCCTGAACAACTGCAAGTATTTATGTTGTAGTTGACATCCAAACTTAGTGGAGAAAGTCTGGATAATTGATAGACAGACCTATGCAGTGCCTTAACAGAAAACCCCTCAGTGGATCTAATCAATATGTGACTAAGATGACTGAAAAATAAAAAAAAGAGGGCGTAGTTCATGTTTCAAAATCCAAATCACTCTTCCCAATATTTTTTTAAACATTACAAGAAATATTTGTCTTAGAGCAACAGATCTTTCTTTTTACTATCACCCCTACCATTTTGCCATAGAAAAGAAAAAAATCTTGAAAAGCTAAGAATTTTCTAGGCTCAATATTTAACAAAATTCTCCTTAAAGCAATTTTCTTACTGCTCAAACAATGCAGCTACAGGTGATACACAGATATCAACACTAAGATCATGTCTGGAATTAGGATTGTTTTTAAAAGATGTCCCATAGATGTTGAGCATACGCAAATAAAAAATCATCATCATGGCTAG
>VWZG01012106.1:3803-86272 GCA_013396735.1 Grallaria varia
CCTCCTCCTCCTCCTCCTCCCCACCCCCCCCTCCCCGAATTTTGGTGGGTCCTGATAGGATGGAACAATGGAAGGGTTCATAAATAGGGAAGGTAAAAGCAAATGCTCCTTTCTTTGTCCCCTCTAAGCAAATGAGTTGGATGTCAGCCCTTGCTGCCTTACACCACCAGGCCCAGCGTCGCACTGGATTCAGAACTGTACTTTTTTCTTTTTTTTTTATTTCCTTTTCCCCCTCCTTTGTTCCTGTTGTGAAAGCTTTAAAGCTGGTTTGGGGCATTTCTTTGCCAGCTGAACGCAAAGGATTGCCCTTTGCCAGGGCCCTTCCACTGCCCTCCTGTGATAAGGCTCTTGTTTCTGTCTCATGGGGCAAGACGTGGCCCCAAGGACCAGCCCCCAACACTTAGAGATGTCCACAAGTTCCTGGCCACGTGTTGTGAAGCTATGAAAGGATTTCAGGGCTGGTTAATTTTCTCCCTCAATGCTTTTGTGGGTATCTGAATGCAAAAGAGAATTGGCGAATACTGGAACTTCTTAACAAAGGACAATTATTTTCATTGGGCTTCTAAATCTGAATTTCAAGAGAGCTTTCCCCAAAATAAGGCCCAAATTAGCCTTCATTACCAAAGGTAAATTTAGTAACTTTACAACATCTAAATTTAGGCTTCCAAATAATTTCTCATGCTGAAGACGTGGCTTCTAGACACACGGGGGTTGATGAACTGCTGACTGGGTTTTATTTTGCTGAAATTATCAGTGTTTGATTAAACTGTTGCTGTCGTGTTTTCTCAGTAGATCAAAGTTCAATTAAAAAAAGAAACAAATACAAAAATACCTTGAGGTTTTTAACCTCAAATGCTGACAAAGCTTCTCTTCTTTTTTTTTATTTATTTTTTTTTTATTCTATTATTTTTTTTAATATATCTGCCAAATTCAGCATGTGCAAGGAACGTCCTCTTCTAACCAGTGGTGTTCTGTCAGAAACACTGTTGGTAAGAATGAGCCATCCCTGGGAGGGTGGGCAGGCCCTGGCACAGGGTGGGCAGAGAAACTGTGGCTGCCCCTGGATCCCTGGGAGTGCCCAAGGTTGGATGGGGCTTGGAGCCACCTGGGCTGGTGGAAGGTGTCCCTGCCCATGGCAGGTGGTGGCACTGGATGATCTTCATGATCCCAATGAGCTCAGAGAGGGTTTGCCTCCTCTCTTCTACCTTGTGCTGGCTTTTCTCCATTCTTGCTTTGTCCTGTATCTAGAATTTTACGAACGTGGCGTCTGAAGGTACTGTGGATAATCAGCACTTGGTGGCAGTCCCAAGCAGCTTAAAGATTTATAAATTGAGATTACTTTTGATCTGTTGTAGATTTGGGAACATTGCTTTAAGACATATAAATTATCTTTTTATGGTTATGTTTCCAGTTAATGCAAATGAGTCCATTAAAGTAACAGCTGAAACTTGTAATTGTATCCAAACTAAAATTAGGCAATGCAGTCCTTACAGTATTGCTACAGTTGGAATAAGCAAGCGAAAAAATTAGCGGCATGAAACGAAGTGACAGAGCATTGTCAGGGATGCAGAGCTCTGGCAGGGCACCGAGCAAAACCTGCTGCACAGCAGCACTTGTGTCCTTTGCTTCTCTGCTTAGAACGTGTTTCACAGCCAACAATGTCCCCAAGTGTTCAGTTCTAATGTGGAATGGCTTGGGTTTGTCTTCTTGGTTGGTTGGTTGTTGTTTTTACTGTAGTCGCTATTTTTTCACTCTCTGTTTGTGTGGTGGTTTGAGACCTTTGTGGTTGTGGAAGTTTGACCCTGGGCAAAACCAAACCAAAGCAACACCGTGCAGAACTTCCCAGCACCAGCACAGGCCTCCCCCCCACCAAAGGGCCCACCCAAAAAGGGGAGAAAAACGGTGAAAAAGCCCAGGGGAAGGAGAGAAAACTTAAAAGCTTCAGACCATGAGGGGAACAGATAAATATATATATATATATTTATTTATTTATTTATTTATTTACAGAGGATGAAAAGGGAACTTAGCACTATATGCACACAACACGAATACCAGGCAAATACAGGGAAAGAGGGGTAACTCAAATGGTACTATATAGGTACTATATATATATATATATATACACCCAAGGAAAACAGATAAGGCACTGCATTACCCAAATAGTGAAGTGACCAGCCCCGAGCTGTGATCCTTCTCCCCACCACCTGCCCCAGGAGAGGCTGACCCGGCCACAGGAGGAGAGACTGCACCGAAGAGACTGACCAAAGGAAGAGTGTCCAAGGACAGTGTGACCCAGAACCTCCTCCCTCACCCTGATATCCCACGGGATGTGAGATAGTAGGGCATACCTCTGATTTCTCAATGTATGTCACCTGACTCGTTTCCCAGGAAGGCCTAAAAAACCAACAAACCCAGCCAAAGCCTGAAATTTAAACCTACCACAGTGGTCTGTTTGGTTTTGGTCGGGTGTTTGGATGTCTGCACGCCGCGGCTTCACGGGTGTCCGTGAAAAACAAGCACACCTCGATAAAACTGAAAGGAAAAGACTATGAAAACGGTGATGTGTTGGCAGCAGCAGGCTGAGGCTTTGGTTCAGACTGGGTTGCTGGTGGTGCCCTTGTTGATTTGCATCTTGGGCTGGTCAACTCAAGTTGAGTCAAGGCGGCGTCGCTCGGCGTTGTTCCCTCCCAGCCTGGTCTCTGGTCTCGGGTCAGTGCCACTGAACTGCCTTAGCTGCACGACACAGGACCTTCTCACAGAACCCTTTTGCTAATTAACCACGTTTCCAGGTGACATTCTCCATGTGGCCTCTGGGAGCTGATGGCAAGTCAGGGATTAGCTGGTTATTCCTGCACTGCGAGCTTGGCTGGGGGCACTTGGGCACGTCCTACCAAGATACCTCTTCTTTCAACAGAGCAAGTTCAGAAGAATGTCTGCCACTCATAAAACTTCATTCGTTTGCGAAACATGCCCCAATTAGCTGAAGTTCAGATTATTTTTTCCACCACTGGGGGAAAAATTTTCCCCTCTTTAGTGGTTTGAAAGGGAGCTGAGAACCCCAGTTCTGGCACTTTGGTGGATGCAGAGAGCCCTGCCCTGCTCTGTGCCCTGCTCAAGTTGGGTAAATGATATATTATTCTCTTCAGTGCTTTAAGATCCATGTAAGAGGCTGCATTGAGAGTTTAATGAAATTGCTTCTTTTCCAAAAACCCCTCATGGGGTGCATGAATAAGTTCTACTCAAGAAGAGGTGAGTGGAACTGGGATCTGCTGCGAGTCTGAGTGGAAAGTTGCAATACTTGGCACAAAAGTTGAAGGGGAGAAAATCATATCATATTGACTATTCCCAATGGTCAACTAACCTGTTATATTAGGAAGAATATAAACGTTCTGTTTGGGTACTGAGGAGAGTGTGTTTGGGGCCATATCACTTGGTATGCTAAATAGCTAAGCACAAACTAATATTTAAGCTTTGTGCCTGAGTGGAGTGAGCTCCTGGTGGTTCCTGAAGTCTGCTGGAAGGCCGGAGTCACCTTGGGACTTGTGATTCCCATAGTCCTTTCAGCAGGTTAGTGTCTGTGTTAAGCTTCTGATAGAGTTATTTGGGGGTCCTGAGGGGTAAGAGAGTGTTTTTAAGCAAATTAAAATTCACTAATCACCTGTCACTGCTGCTCGGCAGCTGAAAACATCACAGATGCTGTGCATGCTGTCGGGCTGCTTGGGGATCACACGAGGTCTCCCCAATGAAGAAGGTCTGTCCAGATGAAGAATTACTGCTGGGATGTAATTCAGTACTTACTCAGTGGCCTATATTGTCACTGAGATCTGAAGGAAATGCAATAGCAGGAAACTGAGCACCTTCAAGATGATGTTGTGGAGTTCTCTGTGTCCATAAACTTCCCTGACCATCAGTGTGTGTTCTTTACTCGTTCTGATCTAGATGATCTCTTAGGTCGCTTCCAATCCAAACCATTCTATGACTTAAGTATTTCTTTTTTTTTTTTCCACAGCATTTTCCACCACTCAAGCTGGTATTGCAATTAGAAAATATTTCTCAAGACAGGGCTTGTTGACATACACTGTGAATTGCCTTGAAATATTGAACCTTTGAAATAAATTTTGATTGAGTGCTTGCAAGTAATAACATACCAGGGATAGTTCTGCCTTGGAGATTCTGAGATGTGAGTTACTCCACATTAACAGTTTGAATTTCCTGAGACCATGGAGGATACTTATTTAGAAAGAGTTGAGAGTATTTGAAGGGCTTCAGACTAAAAATCAACTTTCTGTTAATTTCGTTGCAAGCATTGATGTTATCAAAGCTGAGCATATGAAGGATCTTGATGGTTGGAGGGAAGAAATTGGCCTCCTCTGAGGGAACCAGCAGTCTGTCACTTGTTTTATGATGGAATTCAAACACCGTAAATTCTCACCAATGTCTGAGGGTTCCTACCTCTGTGTCTTTCAAGAGGCTGTCAGTGTTGGAATTCCAAAAATATATATGAGAAATAGAATACAGACTTTCTGTTGAGCTGGAGGAAGAGCATGTGCACCTGCATGGCTTGGGGGCGTAATGTAGATCTGAGGAACTCTCCTGTTGTGCTTCGTTGTCCTCTTTTGCTGTTAAAAGTCATGACTATTAGGTTTTTTTGCATTTTTTTTTTTAATATTTAATTTGCATGTGATCAGCAAGAACCTGGTCCTTTGTGGGACATCTGGAGGCTTATGTTCTAAGGACTGGACTTTTTAAACCCATCCATTGTAAATAACCTGCACTTGGATCTGATATATTTTAACAGACAACGTATCCATTAGAGCTGTTGTGTCATGACGAAAATAAACCAGGGGTTCTTTGGAGCTCCTTCCCCTCTTACAGAGAGTGCCTTGTGCTGTAGAGGGCAGCTGCCTCTCGGAGCCTTCTGGTGCTGGTCTGCATCCCCTGGGCAAACTCTCCCCATTAGTACCTATGGAAGGTCTCTGAGTTCAGATTTCTCCTGTTCAGCATTCCCCTCTGGCTTGTCACCTGCAGGGAGACCGGACTAAAAATAGTGCAGGTGGTACCTCATTTATTCCCACTTGGCTTATGAAAGGCTGATTTGCTCGTACTTGCATTTTTATGTTATTCTTCAGCTTCCAAATGAGTGGCTTTCACCCAAATTTTCAATTAATTCTCTTTGTTCTGCCCATTCCTCTTGCTTCTACACATGCGATTTCTTTTCTTTGGCACTTCACTTGTTGCTGGGTAAGTTTCGTGTCACTTCAAGCTGTGTCTCATTGCACGTGTGGCACTTTAATGGGGGAAAGCAAGTCTCCAACTGGGAGTTAAGAAGTACTTTTAGATTTCATGTAGGTCAAGTACAAACCCGCTGAGGTTTTCCTGCCTTGAAAACACAACTGATGGTGGAACCTATTCTTGCCTGTAGTAGTTTGAAACTAAGTTTAAAGAAAAAAATAAGTCTGAAACGTCACTGATCTGGCAATTAAATATTTTTCTCTTGAACTCAGTGCCATTTCAGTGATCTGCATGCTTGGTCTCTTGCAGAAAAGAAAAGGTCTTTCCCATTGCTTTCTATGTAGACAATCTTACTGTCCTTCCAACTGGAACTGGATTCCAGTGCTTGTGATTAACTACTGGCAGAAATACCAAAAAAAACCCCATTTTTTGGACTTCTTGTTCTAAACTTGGCACTTACTGTTAATAAGATGTTACAGCTTATAACTTTATTTTGAGAAACTGTCTGAGAAAACTTGGCAGTGATACCATTGGGGTCGACAGGTGAATTATCAGATGACTGAATTCCTCTGCTGATGGTGGAACTGTTGCCTGTAGTCACAGATCTGTGAAGTAGCTCAAGAGATGCTTTATGCTCCTCTGCTGATTTTTCTTTAAAATTTTATAAAAAAATTGCTAGTTAATAAAATCTTTCATGTCTTGATGAGAGAGTGACTGATGTCTTTAGAATTGTATGTAGAATGTACATCAGTAGAATGTAAAAGAGCACACCCCTTTTTGTCCTTTTGAAATGAAAGTTGTTTTTCTTGCACAACGTTTATGTCCTTTTCTTTAATACAAATTGCTATTATTCCAGTAATTCATTGCAGAGGACAATGTAGGACTCCCCTAACAGCATGGGTCCTTAATCTTAACCAATTCAGTAGGTGAATCAATGAAATTACAATATGAAAGAGGACAGGGAAAGAAAGAAAATGCTTTTCCTGTGTATGTTAGTGTGACTTCTGTCCTGTGCTTCTTGGGTTATGTGTGCTGTGTTGCCAAAATAAAAGCACTCTCTCCATCTGAAGGCGGAGATTGTTAATGAAGCACAGCACTTTTTGGTTTAAAGTGCTTGTAGAGGAAGGAAATGAGAGAAAAAATAATGAAGTGCTTTACATTCTGCTATTCATTGAAGTGCCATTTTCTTCCATGTAATTGCCTTGGCCGGCCATATGAAAATGACCATATTGTGTTTATGCTCTCCTTAAAAATGTCATTCCCTTCTTTTTCTCTTTTTCCTTTTAAAGAAGAACATTTGGCTCCTTAAAAGCTTGAGTATTTGATATTCATTATTTCTTCCATTTACTCCTGGAACAAATTAGACAAATTGCAGGAGTTCAAGAGACTGAAAGTGTCTGTAATCAGGACAAACACAGAGTGTGTAGTGAAGGAGCATTGCCAGCTATAGCTCCTGATAATATCTTTTAATCCCTACTCTGTTTTAATGTATTTATTTTCTTTCTTGTGGCAATGGCTTGGGTTTCTTCTCTTGAAAACTACCCTTTGAGCAGCGATATCTTCCTTGGTGGGGACTCTGAGGCAAAGTCACTGGCAAAAGGAGATCCCACAGAATGTTCCTCAGTTAACTTCCCAAAGGAAAATAACAAAAAGAAATTCCACAAACCCTTGATTGATTGATTGATTTTTTTTTCCCATTTTTTTTCCATTGGAAATTTTATTAGTCATGTTTTTGGGGCAAATTTTTTTGTGCCTAAATAACTAACTCTGCCAGAAGGCATAGGATTAACTCATGAGCTCTTGTTGAGCTAAACCTCAATAAATGTAGGTACCAGGTCCTTTTCCAGGTTTTTGGGAAGTTTCTATGATTTTTTTCCCCCCTCTCATATTACTTTGAGGACTTTTCCATATGTAATGGTGGTCTCTACTGTGGAGCTTTGGGCCCTGGTGAGATTCTGTCACTGACGTGGCACAACTGGATCTTTTGTCTTGTCTGTGGCTTCTCTTGGACTTGGCACTCAGCAGTTTGTTGTTCACACCATTTCATTTGTCATTTATGTGATCTCTGTTCTTGACTGTAGGGAATTACGAATAAATATAAATTGTAAGCCTATTTGAACCTCAGGATCAGCTACCAGAGCACCAGACTTATTACTGCACCCAGAGAAGTTATTAGCTTTTATGTGGAATAAAGATTTGGGTTTTTTTCTTGTAGTTCTCAGAATTAAGAGTCTGGTATCTCCGAGCAGGCAGGATGGCACACAAACTAATGGCTTTTTGGGAGAGATGTCAGAACCTGGGTGGCTTGCTGGTTGTTGTTGGGTTTTGATATTTTTTTGTTGTTGTTTTGGGGATTTTTTTTTTGTTTATAAGGAAGGGCTGTTGTTTTGAACCCCCCTTTCTTTAATTAGCAGACTTAATATTAGTGCTTGGGGTTTTGTTTTTTTTTTTTTAATCTTCTGATGCTTAAGCGAAGATGAAATCACATACCCCATCTGTTTCCTGTGGTGATATTCTGCAGCGATAATAGAAAATAACAGGTAATAATTTCCTTTGCTGCAGATGGTTCCTCCCAGCTGAGTCTTGCAGCAGATGTCCTTTGGGGATGGAGGGAAGTTTGTGTGCACAGCTCCTAGTCCTGTGCTGGCACCACGTTTGGAGGCTGGCGCTGCCTGGCCGCTGTCAGCTTCCCTTGGGCACTCCAGATTCTTGAAGGACAAGCAGCAGGAACCCTGAAGTGATGACAGGGCAAGAAGAGGCAGCTCTGGCTGTGCGCTCTGGAGATGTGATGGTCCCTCTGTGGTGGATGGAGGCTGCTGAGAGATTGACGGATGCGCTCGGTCGAATCCGAGGTGATAAACAAATAATCCTTGACAGGATGCTCCCTTGGTGGGCCTTTCTTTTGCTGTCTCGGAGACTGGCAGACTTTCTTTTCCCAAAATATTTTCCACTGGAGTTCTCCTGGAGAAAATTTAAAGAGTTGACTTGGGTTTGGGCTCTTTTTGGGAGGTGCCTTTGCGTTCTCTGTGTGTCTTCAGAAGCCGCAGGTCCCTCCCTGCCCGTCCTTGTCACAGAGGGGTGAGAGTTTGCCCTCTTGTGTAAGGGATGTTCCCTTTTGGTGTGATTTTTGTGTGTGTGGGAGGGGGGAAGAAGGGTCAGCTTCCTTCAGTTCCCTCTGAAAGACTGTCAGCCCTCTAGGGAGGGGAACTGGAAGGGTGAAGGATCATCTCAACTTGGTCATTTGTGCCCTTGGGTGCTCTGCTACCTTATCCATGTCTGTGATGTTTGACTAATTTCTTTTGGGAGATGGGAGGGTGAACTGCATTCTTTCTTGGAAGGACTGGGAAATGGCCCATGCCTGTAGTGGCTTTTGTAGCAGAAATGCCAAGTTTCATAAAGAGCAGCTCATTTGGATGGATTGTAGTGAAAGAATCCTAATGATGTGTCTTTTGGTTTTCTGTTTGGTCAGTGGTTTTTAGAGTTAGGAAAAACAGAGTGAGGAACATTCAGGAGGGAGTTGTAATTGTGGGTGATTCCCAGTGTGGTCGGGAAATGGGAATGACTTTCTGAAGACTTTAAGACATTCAAATTACTTGTTCCCACCTGAGAATCTCAGTCAATAACTATTTGTGGGGGTTGCAAGTTTGCTTCCCAGCGACTTCCTGAGTGCTTCCCATTTCCTTTGTGGGTTCTGGTCTTTCTGTACCTTTTATCTCCAGGAGCAAAGATGAGATGGTATTTCTTGAGATGCAAAAGGGTTACTTTTAAAATGTCTTTAGGCCATTGTGGTATTTCTTCTGAGCACTTTCATTGTAGGGGGTGGTGCCAGTGTTTTAAGGATGCTTGAGCTGATAAAGAACAACATTTGAGCTGTTAATGTTTTTTTAATGTAAAGATCTATATCATTTATTGTTGTCCAAAAGATGACCAGCAGTAGTTTTGCTTAAAGAAAAATACCAGATCAGAGTGTATTACGGCTGAAAGTTCAGGTACTAATACTTTGTTCTTTGTAACTTATATGAGGGTGTAAGGACAATACAGTTTAGCCTTCCTGCTTATATTTAGGTTATTTGAGACATTATTGCCTAACCCGTTTGGCTGCTGAATGTTTGTTCATTTATTGAACCAATTCTTTTAGAACAGGCATCTCCTGTTATCAGAGAGGGCATGGAGGAGTTGTGCTGAAGGGCAGGGTTGTTACAGCCCCTCCAGTCCCTGGCAGGTGCTTTGGGACTTCCCTCCCTGCCAGTGTAATGCTGTGTAATGATTTTGTGTCGCTTGAGTTCCTTCTTATGCAGGCTGATTGTGTAAAGGTAGAAACCCAAAGCATTGGGAGGACCAAAACCAAAATACCTGCCCCTGCCCAAACAAATCACCAAAATAAATAAAAAAAAAAAAATCAACGACAAACCCCCAACAAACACACAAAACCAATAAATACACAATAAATGCAGTCCATTAATCTGTAAATTAGAGGTACCAAAGCAGGACTCAGTGTGCTATCAGTAGGAAATCTAACTTGCACAGCAGAGTGAATGATGTATAACAGAAAACATAAAGTGCAGGATACTTTAAATATACGAATTCTAATTTCTACTGTAGGTGTAAATTCTTATACTCCTGAATTGCCAAAGCAGTTGCATTTTATTGAAGTTGTCAGCAGCGTGTGATGGAGAGAGAAGCTGATGTGTGTGAGTAGTAATGAAGAAGGACTATTTCAGACCTTTAGCCTGGGGGTGAGATGATCAGACATAGTGTTTTCATACTGAGTGAGAAGTACTGTTTTGTCCTTGAATGCTTTTAAAGTTGTTCGGGTTTGTTGTTTTGGTTTGTGGGTTTTTTTTTCTTTAAAAAAAAAAATAAGAAAAATGATGCTGTGATATTTGTTTATCTTCCCCATTGTCCTTGTGACCCACTTTTTACACTGCAGCATTATCCTTTGCTTAGCCAAGAAAAGAAGGGGAAAAACTCTGGAAAATCAGCATGGATTCAATTGACATGATGTGTATCTGTCTGGACACAGAGCTGGGCAGATCCAGCTCAACACGAGGCAGAGAAACTTCTAAAAGCAGGGCGTGATCCTGACGGGAGATGCCTTCCCTGGAAGGACACCCCTCTTTATTAGGGGAAGGTTTGACCCCATTGCAGTGTAAAAGTCTAAGCTGGGGCAGGATGGAGCTGCAAGGACAGTAATTCCCACCTGAAGAAGATGCTTATCCTTGGGAGTTCTGAGCTGCTCCTCCCTGGGGTTTGCCTGTCACTGAGAGCCCAGAGGCAAATCCAGATGTGAGCTCCTACGGAATATTTTTACCTACCAGCTCCTACAGGAGCAGAAAGGAAAAGGAGGGTGGGGGAAGGAGAGCAGCAATCTTTCTTTGTGAGGAATATACAGAATTTCTGCTTCCAAGTCACCCCTGGCCTTAGACTCCACTGGCACTGTTCCCTGGGCACACAAATGTATTCTCCCTCGAGAAGCTCTCTGGCGATCTCTTAAAAACTAAGAATCCTGAAGGAATGTGTTTCGAGGCTCTGTGTGCCTATGAATCTTTCAGACAGTCTGTAATCCGGGTTTGTGCTGAGCCAAAGTCAAGGAGGAGTAAAAGAAACATCCGAATTACATCCCGACACTTTTTCTCTGCATTCCCCAGCACCTTCTCAGCTCAGCTTTTTCTGCCACGTGTCCCCAAACCCGTTGGATGGTGATGAAAGACCACGCCGTTGAATCCTTCTCAGAGATCAAACTGCAGTAAATAAGCGCTGCTACAATGGCTCTGGCAGAGCTACAGCAGCACCAGTGACGGCCTCTGTGCTTTGAGAAAGGCTTCTTTGGTCCTGTGCTCTCTCCAGGGTTGGGAGGGATGGCCCAAGGAGGGGCAGGTGCTGGAGGTTGGCAACAGGCTCCAGGCAAAATCGAGAAGATGCTGCATTTCCTCTCTAATTGTTTCTTATCAGGCACGATTTGCTTTCACAGCAAAATTCCTTAGAGCCACATCTGCACCTTCCTGCGCCCAGAATTCACCTCAGGTCTGGGTATCAGCTCAGTACCTGAGGAAGAAAACAGTTCTCTGTGCATCGGTGCCGTCACTTCATCCTCTTGATGGACCAACACAGAGGGTAACCAAAGTGAACCCTTTGCTCCTCTGCAGAAAAACAACATGTGGCCTGATTTCTGCTTGTGGAGTTTGCTTGCAGAGCTCATAAAACTGTCGAATACAGTATTTTTGAAATTACTATAAATCAGAGATTGCTTTATAACAATTGATCAGTATGTTTAAAAAAAAAAAAAGCTAACCCCCCCAAATTTGCCATCTGCTATGCCGTTACCCTTGTGACTTGAGTTCTCAGATTTTATGAAGCAACCCTCCATGCACATCAAAAATATAATTACCGAATCCATCAGCACAGCACCAGTTGTTGCATAGGCAGAAGGAGAACAAAAGGAACAACTGAAAGCAGCTCTTCCCAGTGCCTGCAGTGCACTTGACTGCCCATCTGTGTGGAAATAAACACCTGTGTGTGTAAAGTCTACAGACACCAGGGAATTGTGGAGTGGCTTGGGGTGGAAGGGACCTTAAAGCCCCTCCAGTGCCACCCCCTGCCATGGGCAGGGACACCTTCCACCAGCCCAGGTTGCTCCAAGCCCCATCCAACCTGGCCTTGGACACTTCCAGGGATCCAGGGGCAGCCACAGCTTCTCTGCCCACCCTGTGCCAGGGCCTGCCCACCTTCCCAGGGAACAATTTCTTTCTAGTACGTGACATTTTTTTCTGTAGCAACCACAGTTTCCCAGCTCCCAAAGCCTTCCTGTCTCCTCATCTGTGAGCAGGAGCTGTAGTTTGGCAGCCAACGTGTTGTACTTGAGCATGAAGGTCAGAGGGTGCCCATCAACCCTGTCCCAGGGTTAACGTGCTGGGAGGGAGGTTGTGCCTGCCCCAGTTTGGTTTTGTGCTGCTGGTTTCCTATGCTAATGGCAGCCGTGCCAGAAGATGGCCTTTATGATGCTCCTGCTGCTCCCTGCCTTGAATTTCCCAAATCTCTGCATCCAGGCACTTAGGGCATCCTTAGCATTGGAGCCACTCGGGTGCCCTGGATGTGCACAGCCACAGTCAGACAGCAAATGTGCTTCCAAACTCTGAAAGCAGGGGGTGAGTGACCCAGAAATGGTTTTCACCAGCTTGTGCCAATCAATTTGCAGCTCAGTGGTTTCCTTCAGCAGCTCAGTTTTTCTTGCACTGAATTATAAGGGCTGGTTTTTTTCCTTTATTGTCATTTAAGTGCTTCAGCTTTTGGTTTGATTTAATCAGCCCCATCAGCTTGCTTCCAAAGCTATGCAAGAGTCCCAGTGGAGCACCATGTTATGGGTATGTTAAGTCCATTTTTCACTTAACTCTATCATGCATAGTCGTAGGTACGAGAAAGTTTGTGTTATCGTCGTGTATTAATGTCACTTCTGTTTATCTTGCTACGTTCCTTTTTCTTGTGTTTTTCCCTGCTGGTTCTGTTTCATGCGACGATGAAATATTAAAGGTCTGCACTGAAAAGCTGTCTCTTTGCAGAAATTTTAGTGGTCTTATTATAATCCAGAGTAATTAAATTCGGTCCTTGACTGCTGCTTGTTGGCACAAGTCCACCTCTTCATAGCTGTTGCACCCCTTAGCACAGAAAAATGGCACACAAATATAACAATACTTGCACTTGTCCATGGGTATTGCTGCAGAAGATGCTTAAAAACTCAAGTGGAAGTAACACTGAATAAAAAAAGCCAAAAACCCAGGCTTGACATCTCGGATGCTGTTGTGCCAGTTTGTAAGTTCAGTCTCAAATTTGTTCCTGAAAAACCTGCTTTGGTGTAGGAATTCTAGCCCCTGTTTTGCACAGTGAGAATTATCTGAGTGAGAATAGATAACATGGCCCTGCTGACCCCGGGGGTGGCGCCTCGCACTGCTTTAATTGAGAGAAAAAAGGATAGAAACAGTAGCTTTGGTAATAGATTTCAGCAGTCTTTGCTAAAAGGTGCGATTGCAATCCTTGTTCTACTTTCAGCTCCTCGATTTCATTTTTATTTTCCTTTTGGCATCATTTGAGAACTTAATTTATTTCCAGGGCTCCACTGCAATATTTCTATAGCAGACCAATTATTTGTCAGATAGCTTTTTACAGGAGCCTTTCTCTTATTCCTCTGCAATGACTTTCCTGTAGGCTTTTTCCCTATTCTTTTTACAGTCCCGGGGACCAAAAGAGTGCTCGGAGGTTGCCTGGGGGGAAGCTCTGGAAGTCAAATCTTCCACAGAAAAATTCCCATTGATGGGGGTTGTGGTTCCCTCCCTGTTCCCCCAGTAATTAAATTTGTGACTTCACAGCAGCCAAAAAGCTACAGAACGCAGAGTCCTTGAGCTGGGCACTGATTTATTTATTTGTGATTTGAATCCTTAGGCTTTTTGGGGATTGCAAACCAAAGCCCTTCTGGAGTGCATGAACAGTGAGGGGACCCTCAGAGCAGAGCCCCAGTCCTGCTGGGGCAGAGCTGAGAGCTGCTCTGGGCTCGTTGCATTTTACTGAGTGTGTTTGTATTTAACGTGGACCAACCTGGCTCTGAGACAGCCCCCACCTCAAAAGGCTCTCCTGGCCCCAGAACCCACTGCTGGGGGCTGTGAGGGCTTCTCTGGGCTCAGAGACAACAACCTGCAGCATCGAGCAGGAGCTTGGATGATGGTCCCACCGCTGGGGTGAAGCTGTTCACGTTCCCAGGTGTTCCCAGAACCATGGAATGGTTTGGGTTGGAAGGGACCTTAAAGCCCATCCCATCCCACCCCCTGCCATGGGCAGGGACACCTTCCACCAGCCCAGGTGGCTCCAAGCCCCGTCCAACCTGGCCTTGGACACTTCCAGGGATCCAGGGGCAGCCACAGCTTCTCTGGGAATTCTATCCCAGCCCCTGCCTGCCTTCCCAACCGAGAATTCCTTCCCCATATCCCATCTATCCCTGCCCTCTGGCATTAGGAAGCCATTCCCTGTGTCCTGTCCCTCCATGCCTTGTCCCAAGTCCCTCTCCATCTCTTCTGGAGCCCCTTTAGGCACTGGAAGGGGCTCTCAGGTTTTCCTGGATCCTTCTCTTCTCAAGGTGAACCCCTCCAGCTCTCCCAGCCTGGTTCCAACCCTGGGGTCAGTTTTCGTGACCACCTCTGGACTCACCAAGGCAGCTCCATGTCCCTCTGTGTTGGTGGCCCAGGGCTTTGGCTGTTTTTCTGGATCTGAGACATCAGCAAATCCTGTCAGATGAGTAAATGACAGCAAAGCAAAGTGGTAACGATGAATTTTCATGAGTCACAACAGAAGAGGGAGGTGTGTTTTGGTTGAAAATGAAATTCTCAGAGACCTTGGGGATAGCAAAGGGCTGATTTGTTTTGTGCTGCCGGACTGTAGAGGCTCCCGGAGACCAATGATGGGTGCTGAGGACAAGGAGAAACCCGTGGTTCAGAGATTATAAATGTGTTGAAGTCCTTTTGCTGCCACACCATCAGCATCGCTCAGAAATCTTCCTTGGAGGATTTTGCCATCTGAGAGATGACCCCCAAACTCTTGTTTCCTTCGCGAGGCAGAGAAAGGCAGTTCTGTGTTGCCAGTGAAGCAACCTGAGCACGGTGATGGAGATGCAGGGGTGGAATGGAAGGGTCCTGTGAGACAGGGATGTTCTGCTGCCGCCCTCTCCTTTGGTTTTTCTCTCCTTGGATTTTCCTCTCCTTGGATTTTTCTCTCCTTGGATTTTTCTCTCCTTGGATTTTCCTCTCCTTGGATTTTTCTCTCCTTGGATTTTCCTCTCCTTGGATTTTCCTCTCCTTTGGTTTTCCTCTCCCTCGGGCCCAACTCAACCTTGCCTTCCTCAACGATTCCCATTTGCACCCCTCCATCCCTGTCTCTTCCCAATTCTTTCCTGCCCTCTGGTGCCTTCCTGTGTTTTGAGTTGTGTCCCCTGCAGTGGCAGAGTTGGGGGCAGCGGAGGAGGCAGGACAAGGTGGGAATCTGGTTCCCTGGAGCACTTTGTGCCTCTTTGTCTCCTTTTTTACAGCTGCCTTTTGAAGCCACTCACAGGTTTTTAGTCTCTTTGTTATGTTGTGGCAGTGCTTTTGTTTTCTAATCGAGATGGCCTGAGGCACCAAGTACCCAAGGCTGAGATTCCCACTGAAAAGCTGCATAATGATTTATTTTGACAAGATCTATTTACCATGAAATCGTGACCAGCGATGCTAATTTTGTTGTCATTTTCAATTCATGATTAGATGAGCCCTTATTAGTTTTTCTAGCACTTCTTCCTAGGAATGCTCTGACAAGCCTAAAATTGCGTGGCTTTCAGATTTTGGCACGTTGTGGTTTTTTTTTTTTGGTTTTATTTTTTTCCCCCTCTCATCCCCTGGGGCCATTCCCACTCACAAATGTCAAATGCAATGACATTGGATCAAATGAGCAAAACGCGCTGTTGCTCAACACGGAAGGTTGTTTGGGCACAAAGTCATTACGTTGTAAAAACATCTCTTTGAAGCAGTTTAGGATGTTTTGAACTCAAATTATGGTTTCTCAACAGTGTTCCAGCCGTATCGTTGCCTCTTCCTGCCATAATCCCACATTGGTACTGACTGACAGGTTTGAGTGCTGTTATTTTGTAAACCAAATTATTTGAAACGGCTTGTTCAGCATCTTCACTAGAGGAAAAGTTCCTTCTACTTGACTTAGAGTGAAACTTTGATTACCAGTGCTCTTTCTGCTGGGGTAATTCATCCATCCCCAACCTTCCCTGCTCATCCCTACCGCAGGCATTAGCATAAAACCAGTGTTACCACTAGATGGGTCTGTTTCTTTAATAAGCCATTGGCTACTACTTGTAGTAGTTCCACAAGAGACGAGTATTGGAAGACTTCTGCGGTTGATATCCAGCTCTCCAGTGTTATCCAACTGCTCTCTGACTACGGTTACTTGTGGGCTCATTAACAAAATATACATTTTTAAAATCCATCAGCCTGTCCTATTCAGTTGTACTCCATGCGTGGCGTTAGTAAGATCTCCAGGATTCAAGGTGGGGGAGAAGGCAAGTTTTGGTTTAATTCTTTTTTTTTTTTAATTAGGTGGTCAGAACTAATAACACTATTACTATATGTAACAGTCATTCCATTTTCTATGTGTACATTTGACAACTTTTTCATAAAGTTTCCTTTGTTTGACCTGTGACAAATGGACATGTTCAGCTTGGGTGAGGTCATTGAAAGGACGTGAATGTTAACTTTGTTTCATTGAAAAACATCGGAATGGATCACAGAGCCATTCCTGGAGTGCTCACAGCAAAGGCACACCTGAAATGGGAGATGCAGAGGGTTGTTTTTCAAAGCAGGGGGGAGCGATTGACTGAAACCTTTCATGCACCACAGCGAGGAGAGCAAATTGGGGTTGGATGTTTTTCTGTCTCTGTGCCAGGAGACACAAACCCAGGGATTCTCCCAGTCCAAGACTGGGTTGTTCAAACAGAGCCAAGGGAAAGGGACTTCTCTAGGAAAAGGCAACAAATGACCTAGTTTGGGGTTGCTGTGCTGGAGGTTGGTTCAGAGATGCTTCTTCCAACCAGTGCTGCTGCAGCTGTGTGTGAAACCAAATAATTAAAGGTGTTCATAAACACCTCTAATTCCTCAAGAAGGGGAAATAAACCCCAAAAACCAGCCCTCCAAAAGTTTTCTGGAAGCTTTCTTTGTACATAACACAGCACGTGAGAACTGTTAGATCTTCTCTGCTTATGGGGTTTTTTTCAGACCATCACGTTCCATTCAGTTACAGCTTCATTTATTGACTTATTGTTTGACTTAATTACCTCCTCTTTTTTTTATTTTAATTTTTTTATTTTTGAAACTCCAGCCCTGAAAGAGCATCCCTGACAGTTTAGATTTCAGGTCAGCCTGTCCATAATACATCTGTCGCCTCTTCCAAATTTGTTTCATGATATTAGTAATTCACAAGATGCAAAATTAGCAGTTCTAACCAACTGCAGCCAGAAAGCTTATTTGCCAGGGTGTTTGGACCTCCCATTCATTTCTACACGGGTGTTTCTCTCGAGCATCTTTGCCCCAGGAGTTACACAGTCGTGCCACAGATGATGGTGGGGTTCCTCCTGCTCCTGCAGGTGTTCCAGCTGGGGCCTGAGACAGCTGCCTGTCTCATACAGTCACAAGTATTTATTTTATTTTATTGGGCTGCTTTGTTCCTTGTTAACTTCCACACCAGCAACCAGTAACTGCCTCATTCTTCCAATAGTTTTAATTAACGTGGCTACATTTTCAGAAGCCTATTTCACGCCGTGGTAACAAATAATAACATTTTTTGTGTTCTCAGTGACTTTTTTTTTAACATCTGCTTGGGCCTCGCAGTTGGCACCCGGGAGGCAGAACTCGTGGATGTGACTTTTTAGAAGACCCAGTGAAGTGGGGTATTACCAGGGGAGCAGATCTCAGTGGACAATATGGTGTGGCCTGACCTTGGCATATCAATATCTTGGTTGAGTAAATCCGATTTAACAGAGAAACTGTGCACGTGTCTCCAACACGACAGCTCTCTGCTGGAAATCATTGCAGTTGCAAACCACAGACCTTTCACGTGCATTTGCTGTTCTCGATGTTTTAAGCTGTCAGAGAGATTAAAAGGACCACTTGTATTAGCTGCTTTCTTAATTTTTCAAACAAGCCTCAAAGTATTTGGGTTCAAGTCACTGCTTTCTTCTACTGCTGATTTCAAAACAGCCATTGTAACACAACTGTGACCCTGCAGAAGGGCTCTTAAATTTGACTTTTTGCCAGGAAATTCCATTGCAAATGGGTACAGCACAAGCAGGCTCTTTGCTGGGGTTCGTCTTGCAGGCTCTTTGCTGGGGTTCATCTTGCAGCATCTTCAGGCCAATTGTGCCAGCCCCAAATGGTCACACCGGGGTGTCTGGTGGGTTTGGTGCATGTGGTGGTCTGCTGGTGCCTTCTGTGTGGAGGCAGCTCCCAGGACAGACCTCCAGAGCATCTCTGTATGCTCTGTGCAGTGTTCTTGCTGGTAAATATGGAAATAGGTTTCATAAGGCTTCTGATTTAAATCTTCTTTGCAGTACTTGATTGGTAATTTATGTTTGAGAGAGGTTTTATTTGGGGTTTATTAGCTTGAATTATTGTTTCGTTGTGGAGCTTTTTGTTAAAAGTTACAGGCACCGTAATTATTGATATCTGAAATTGCTTCAGTTCATTAACAAATAAAATCAGAAAGTAGAGCAGTATAATGATGCCTAATTACAACAAGCTGCATTACAATCTTTTATTTACAGGTGGGCATAAATGAACTGTACGAGCAGCAGTTGGATAATGAATATTTTTCTTGGGTTTAGGAAGATTCCCTGGAAACTTTTTGTTTGTTTGTTTTTTGTTTTTGTTTTTTTTTAACAAGTTACTCTTCAGCAGCACGTTGGTAGGTGTTGGAATGGAGAACATTCCCTGCACAGGTCTGCTTTGTATTCTTGGATTTGCAAAGGATTTTAGACAAGCCTATAGAAAGAAGTTTCAATGTTTGCCTGCCATAGGTGTGGGATTTGCAAGTTGTTCCGCAGGTGGGAAAGTTTTCTCCCCGTTAAATTATTTCACCTAGAGGGATGCTCTTACTTTGCATTGAAGTGTTAGAGCTGTAATTTTAGTTCCTTTGGCAGCAGATGGTCTGAAGCTTCAGGGGAGCAAGCAAGGGGTCTGCTGCATTCTGGGGCACAAAGGGAATTTCCCTTGTTTTTGTGGAACGGCTTAAGGAGGAGGCACGGGAGAGCTGTCATTAAAAATGTAAGCACAGTGGTTGAGTAAAATGCAGGTTACTGTTCAGGCTGCAGGCTGATTCCAGTTTTGTCTCAATTCTGACATGGATTTTACATAAAGCAAAAGCCAGAGGTTTCTTCTAAACAATCGTGCAGTGGTTGGAGTGGTACGTAAGTGCTAATTTTCACCTCACAAGTGCTGAGTAAGAATTATAATTTTCAGTCTGCAAAAACTGCTTTTAGTTTCCAAAAACTTCAGTGCTTTAGCTGAAAATACTGGTCTGGCTGTAGCTGTGCAGTTTGTTTCCATGGAGTCATTCAGCTTGGAGCTGAAGAGAAGATTCCTAACGGGCTGTTTCTTGGGATGCTGGTGACCAAGTAGACCCTGGCACACCCAGTTTCTAATCCCTTAGCATTTTTGCTTCCCTTTGGTCCTAGGAGAATCATAGAAGCAGTTCCGTTAGGACCCTTTAAGACCACGAAGTCCAACATTGCTGAGCCCAGCACTAAACCACGTTCCCAGGAGCCACATCTTTTCAACCCCTCCAGGACTGGTGGCTCCACCACTGCCCTGGGCAGCCTGTGCCGATGCTTTACAACCCTTTCAGGGAAGAAATTTTTCCTGATATCCAACTTTGACCTCCCCTGGCACAGCCTGAGGCCATTTCCTGCTGTCCTGTCACTTGTTCCCTGGGTGCAGAGCCCAATGACCCCCCAGCTCCCCACTCCTGGCAGGGAGTTGCAGAGAGCCAGAAGGTCCCCCCTGAGCCTCCTTTTCTCCAGGCTGAGCCCCTCCCCAGCTGCTCCTGGTGCTCCAGACCCTTCCCCTGCTCTGTTGCCCTTCTCTTAACTCTCTCCAGCCCCTCAATGTCCTCCTTGTAGTGAGGGGCTCAAAACTGAGCTGCTTTTGTAAAAAAACCACCCGTGATCAAAGAACCCAAAAGTTTCCCGGTGACACCAGGCTCAGAGCCAGGTATTGATCTGCTCTTCCTGATTCTTCCCTCATCCTTCCCAGAAGCTGGAAGGATAGAGAAGAGCGTTACTTCTGCTCCTGATCCTTTAACCCGTTGTTGGGAGGACCTGAAGTCTCTCTTGACTGCCCTCAGACTTCTGGTTGCAGCTTCATTATCATCCCACGGAGAACAATATGTCTGTATCAGAGTAGGAAGCTTTCTCTTCACCTCTTTAACACAAGCTCCAGGGAGGCAGGAGGCAACTTCCCTAAGGAGTGGTCTGGTCTGCATATGGGACCTTCTGTTCCCTTCAGAAGGGACTCTCTGATGCCTCTTTTCCTCTGTGACACCTCCAGTGCCAGATGAACCCTCATCCTTGCCACTGTTTGGTTCTGCTGCACAACCTCGTACCACCAGGGCCCCTGGAGCGGTGGGACAACCACAGAGGAGTCCCACCTGGCTTTGACAGTGCTACTGAAAATGTTCTCAAAATCCCTCTGAATTTTTCCTTTGAAGTATGTTAATGATGGTATGGGCAAGGCCATGGCAGGGGGCTGGCTTTGCCTCCGAGGGTCAGCTGTTAATCATCCCGTTGGCTTCCATGGAGGAAAAATTAGGGCAGCTCTATATTTCAGTACTATTTAAAATCTGCATGACACTTTTAGGGTAATAGCTCACGTGTCTCTAAAGGAGGTAATGAAGTTGCAAATTGCCTAATCATTCTAATGCATGCACATTGCCATTCTGTTTGGCAAATCTGCAATCAAGCCATTGATTTGGTTTCGCTAATACCAGCTAATCATGCGGAGGTGGAATTGTAGCTGTGATGGGCTCTGCTTTCGGGGGCTGACACACTGGGGAAAGCAAAAAGCTGTGAGAGCAGCACTCTGCTTTCCTGCTTGGCACACCGGGGTTATCCTTAAAGTTGGTTTAAGTGATCCCAGCTGGATGTGCTGAGATCCTGCGAGAGGATTCCGTGTTGGATAGGTTGGTGAACGTGTTCTGGGGGAATGAAATCTGCCAGGTGACATTCCGTGGGGATTCCCTGCCAGTGCCTCAACCTCACAGGCGTTTGTTGAGTTGGACTGTAACAGACGTGAGGACCCAAGCCCAGTTTCAGTAGGGGAGTGCCTGGAGCTGTTGGGTTACTTTGAGTAGCTCCTGGTGGGCAACCAGCTGACCCTGCCCAGCAGTGAGCCCTGGGGGCAAGGAGGGCAGTGGGGTCCTGGGGGGCCCCAGGACGGGCAGTGGCAGCAGGTGAGGAGGGGATGGTGCCCCTGTGGCCAGCCCTGGCAGGCACATCTGCAGGGCTGGCTCCAGCTGTGGCTCCTCAGCACAGCAGGGCCAGGGAGCTCCTGCAGCGGGGCCAGCGCAGGCTGCGGAGATGCCCAAGGCACTGGAGCATCTCTGGCAGCAGCAAAGGCTGAGGGAGCTGGGGCTGCTCAGCCTCCAGAGCACACACTGAGAGGGCACCTGCCCAGGGGTGCCAGTGCCTGCAGGGAGGGGGCAGAGCAGGGACCAGCCTCTGCTCGGGGGGCCCAGCCATGGCACAAGAGGCACGGGCAGCAACTGATGCCCACCAAGTGCCACCTGCACAGGAGGGAGAACTTCTTGGCTGGGCAGTGCCCCAGCACTGAGCAGAGAGCAGAGAGGGGCTGGAGTCTCCTCCCTGGGGATATTCCACAGCTGTGGGGGCACAATGCTGTGCCCTGTGCTCTGGGATGGCCCTGCTGGGGCAGGAGGTGGCACCAGATGCCCCACTGTGGTCCCTTCCAGCCTGACCCACTCTGGGATTCTGTGAGTCTGTTGCTGTGCTTTTCTGGCGGAATACCAATGATTCATGGCACTTTATATCCAACTGCAAATCTACAAGAGAGTGAATTTACTGTGACCTTTGATGACATCTCTACGTGCTGCATTTCTTCAGCTGTTTGGCTTAGCATGGCTTTAAACTCTTGCTTAATGTGTTCATCAGGCTTGTGATTGTGTGCTGACCTTAAACATCTATGCAAAGCATTGAGTTTTGCAGTTGGGAGGGAATATCAACATCCTGGAATCATCTGTTACTCAGTATGACATTACAAATGTTGAATTAGCATCACACTGGACACAGGCACGCAAGTACAGCTTTCAGTTCTGTCACGCTGCTCTTGGCTCCTTTGCTGCCAAAGTTTTCCTTCAAAAACCAAACTCTCCCCAACCTTGCTTGTCTTTTGAGGCTGCAGATCTCCATCTGTGCATGATGGCTTTGCTGTGTTCTCTAGTTTCTTTCAGGAAAGCAGCTGAGCCATACAGGAGGTCTCAGGGCTCTGAGACTGTCCATGTTATGTACCAAAAAGAAGAGAAATCCTGATTTTAATGCATTCTTCAAAACATGTGACCAATACACTGCGTCTGGCTGATGTTCCAGTGCCCTTACTGATCCCAGCCACATCAGCACACCCTAAGGAAGAGAACTTTCTATTGGATTATTATCTCTAGACCTGATTTGGGCAGCAGTTAAAGCCTTTATGAACATTTCTGGCAGTCAGGGAAAGCAGATCCAGCATAGTTTAGTTTTGGATGTGGTTTTTTAGGAGGATACTGCACTTAGCAAGTAGGTCAGTAGCCGTTCTGTCAGCCTTCATTTGTGGCTATCAGCAGCCCATGCATTTCCATCCCTGATTGCTAATGAGAAGTGATAGATGCTTGGAAAAAAAAAACCAAAACCCTCAAAACATGGGTAGATTGGGCTGTGTTATTCGAGTTTCTTTTTAGCTGAGGATATTTGGTGGTAGACTTCCGTGCCGTGAAAAAATGACAGATAAAATGTGTGTTGTCCCAATGAGTCAAAGAAATCACCCACCTAATAATAGTAATTACACTGTGCATCCGTGATGCTCTGCATGCTTAGGACTGTGGAAATATTAGCTAATTAATCCTTTCAACACTGCTGTGCAGTTGGCATAGCTGGTACTATTATCTTCTTTTTGTAAATGAAGGAAAAAATAGTAAAGGTTGAGTGATGTGCTTTGCAGCAGTGAGCAGCCTCACATTCCAGGAGTTTGTTCTGCTGCAGTGCCTCGAAGGCACCAGGTGGGTGAAGGTCCACCTGGGAGCATTGCTGCAGAGGCAGGCACTTCCAAATCCTGCCTGCTATTGCTCTTTATTTTATCCTGGTTCTTTAGGACTACGTTACCTACCCGAGTAGTTGTTAGAATGACGGTGGAAAGGATGGCTCTTGTAGCACAAGAGCTGTACAAACAGCTACTGGTGAGCACAAACTCAGCTTTCAACCTTCAGCAATGCTGGTGGCTTGTAACGTGGAGGTGAATTGTGACAGGGTACCCTTTGTCTGGCAGCTGCTTGGGGAAGAAAAACAGCTGTTGGTAAGTGCCAGCTGTGAAGCTCGTTTGATCTGGAATTAATTCACAGAGTGAATGAAGAATCAGGGTCGATGCAGCATCTTCTGTGAAAACAGGTGAGCCACAGTTCCCGTGTGAAGCGTGTTGGCCACAAAAGTTGGTGGTAGCAGAGCTCAAGGTGGTGTTGCACGTGAATTTCTTTCAGCACTTCAGGCTGTTTCACGTTCATCTGCTGTTTGAACGCTATAAATTATATATTATATATATATATTATGCAGATTAATGTTGTTGCTGGCATTTCACCTTGATAATCTGGTGATGAATGTGCTGCGTCTTGCATGGAAGTTTCAGTCCCTGTAACCAGATTGGCTTTGGGAAGTGTCAGCTGTCTGTAAAACCCCAAATATGAGTAAGTGCTCCTTGGCTTCAGAGCACGAGCTGTATTCCTGTGAGCAGTCATGGCCAACCCAGCTCAGGAACGTGATGTGCCAGAAAAACTCACATGTCAAAGAGTGATTTCCTCAACCACAGCCTTCCTCTGCCCTTCTGGTTCAAATGTCTTATAAATGTCTGTTCGTGTCCTGCCACAGTGGGGGGAACATGGGAAAGCACATCTGAAAGCTTGTTGTGTTTGTTGGAACCACCTCCTTGGTCTCTGAGAAACAAAGTCTTCTCTTCATACCCATCTGCATGGCCTGCTGATAGTTCCAGGGCTGTGAATGCTCGAAATTATGTTCTCGGATCTTTTTTGGGGTAGCAAATAAAGACGTCGCTGGCATCTTTCAGTGTCTAATTTTTGGTCCTTGGCAGCCAGCACAGAACATGCTGGTGTTGGGCAGTGCTGGGTAGTGCCTCCCTCCTGACACTCAGAGAATACTCAGTGGGGAGGGTGTGAAAGGAAAGAGCAGAGAAGAACAGAGATTGGAGATAATCCGTCTTCAAAACCTCAGCTGATCCTTTCCTGCTCTGATGTACCATGGACACAGTTGTTGCTTTTAGTCTTGGTCCTCACTGCAGTCTTAAATGCTGAGGGTTTCCCCCCTTCCTTCCTTTTGTCAGCAACTCTCCAGTGATTTTTTGGCCCCATCATTCATTTCTGATCAGTTTTGACGCATCAAAAATCTCAAATCTCATTTACTTAGTTGGAAGGACAATTGTGTGTGGCCGTAAAAATCACACTCAAATTAGTCTTGGTTCAGCAGTTCCTGCCTACATTGAAATTTTCTGACCATTCAAGATGTGTGGCTCTGAATCAGCCACACTTTATACCACCCCTTAACCAGTGGTGGTTTTTGGCTGTCAGAGGGAGCTGAGAATACTGGTTATGTTGAGGGAGTTCAGGAGACACGTGGGGGGAGTTAGAATAGTGCATTAGATAATTTCATGGGGATTGCGAGGGTAGATGGGGATCGATATTGTAGCGCCAGGTCTCTAAAGTCTGGTATCCTAATTTTTCATCGCTTGGAAAACATTAACTTCTTTCTCTGGTTAATGAGCATGAAGAGAAATTGACTCTTGCTCGAGCTGCCTGTCTTAGGTTCATAGCTATTAACTCGGTGCTGGAGCACTCACAGCTCCCTCCACAAGCAGCACTTCCAACACAACACCACCTTTAAACTGAAGCCATAAATACCAGTTATCTTTTAAAACGGGCTCTTTTCCTTTTCCCTCTTTTTCGGAATTATTTTGGATGAATGGCCCCTTCAGCAGCCTGTTTGGCTCATGAATGCAGAGGATGTAGGTTGGTAACAGTGATGGAGAGCATTTTGAATGCTCCTTCCCTTCTGTGGGCGCTGAGCGGGCCGGCCCCGCTCTGGTGCTTTTGGATGCTGGTGCAAAACAGAGATGCTTTTAAAGAACTCTTGAATGGGCTTGTATGGGGAGTACTTTTTGTTGCCCTATTTGAAATATTTTATTGACTTTCTCTTCAGCTTTTCTGGCAGTTTGAGGGTTGGGAGTTTGCATGTTGGTATGTGGCAGTGAACAAACAATATCAGAAATGGAAAAAAGTCTTGTGAGAAATGGGCTGGTGAAGAAGGAAGAAAAGCTCGCCTAAATACCTTGAAAACTGAAACTGTTACTATTGTTTAAGATGGAGTTTCTGTGTTTTTTCCCTGAGTCACTGTGTCTTCTTCCCCAAATCCCTTGAGACAACCCTTATCTCCCTAGCTGGGTCTGAAAGAATGGATCCTTGAAGTGTGTTTAAAGTTTCCTATTGGCCCTTAGTTAACCCTTTCCTATTGGTTGTTAGTCCTAGTTTTCTATTGGATGGGTCTGAAAGAATGGATCCTTGAAGTGTGTTTAAAGTTTCCTATTGGCCCTTAGTTAACCCTTTCCTATTGGTTGTTATTCCTAGTTTTCTGTTGGATCTTTTAGGATCCATCGAGAAGGTATAAATACCTCTGCCCATGTAATAAACTCGCTCTCTGCTCCCTCTCCAGTGGTCTCTGCGTGGGGTGGTCTCTGTGGAGCACCCCGGGGGCTCCTTAGGGGGACACTACGGAGGGAATGCAACTCCCTGCTATGTAAAGGAGGGACAACCTCCCGTTATCGGGGCGTGAACCCCCCATAAATCAACCATTGTGTTGGTAGGCACGGGGTGTGTTAAAGCCCAGCTGCCTTTGGCTCTGTGTGCTGGCCTGGGTTGTGTTCCCCTTGGCAGGGTGTTCTTCCTTGTGATTTCAGTGTGTCTTACTTAGGGCTGACACCCCTGCTCTCATCTCTCTGTCAAAGCAGAGCACCACTTCTGAAGTGATTTGCTGGATCTGACCACAAGATAGAGGTTTTTTTTTTGCTTTTTTCCCTTTTTTTCCTTGCCAGACCAGCCTTTTGCTCACTGCTGCAGAGCAGCCAAGCCCAGGGCAGAGCCAGCACTCCTAAACTGCCAGGACTCTGGAAGTTAATTGAAAATATTAGTTAACATTTGTTCGACTAATGAAGAGCCAGCTTGTTAGAAAGCCCCCCTGCCCATAAAAGCTGAGTGTTCACAGCACTGCACTACCTGTGGTCATAGGATTCAGTGGGGAAAAAAAGAAAGTATGTGGAATTTTGTAGTGAGTGTGAATATTTTGGAGGGTGTTGTTGCCTTAAAGGACTGAGGAAAAAAAATCTCCAAGCAAATTTAGTAGGAGATAAGATAAAGAGAGCAGGAGCTTTAATGAGCCTCCAGGCCCCAGGAATACAGATCCATGTGTGTGCCCTCTGACCCTGGTTCCATGACTTTATAATAATGTCCATCCAATCCCATTGTGCCACCCCCGTCAGTCCTGCCCCGTTCCTCCTCCAACACACCCCACTGGGAATTGAGTCTGGGGGTTTGGGACCCCTCTTTCAACATCTCCATCTTCCTCGCAGCACGTCGGGTCCTTGGAGGCCTTCCAAAGTCCTAGATTTGGAGGTCCTTCTGTCCATGTTCTTATCTTCTGGTGCAGGTCTCGTGGTGTCTTTCTGCAATTCTACCTTGAAATGAAGACTAAACAGCTGCTGGAATTTTGAGGGATTGATATAGGATGGAGTTGGTGTGTGTAAACATGAAGCTACTGAGCTACAATAAATCTACAGCTTCTAAAATCTACAAAATTAAAAATCAAAAATCAAAAGCCCTGAGGCATCAGTGGCCACCAACGCCACCGCTGTGAGGATTTGGCTCTGCCTGTGAGTCTGCAGTGGTGGAAGATGTGCCCGAGGGCCAACCCAGGGGGAAATGTCTTCCCCAGGGAAAGCTGCTGAGCCTGCCATGCCGCTCTGGCTCGCTGTCTTCTTATTTACCTTTCCAAAAGTGCCTGTGATTATCAAATTTTCTGGATGCTGGAAAGAAATCTTGCTAAGATTTTTTTTAGTATTAACTGTGCTACTTGTACCATTTGGCAGGTCTGATAGAACACTCCTTTTAATGTCTCACTGAAGCACAAGGTTCAAGGAGATGTGTTAATTAATAATTCGGCTTTTCTCTTGGTCTTTATCTGCATAGATAGTGCTTTTTTCATGTAATGAGGCAAATTATTTAATTTTGCAAAGCAATAATAACCAATGTACTTTTTTCACATGTGGTAGACTTGGTCAAAGGTTGGACTTGATGATATTGGATGTCTTTTTCAACCTTTACAATTTTATGAAATTTTCCTCCACTCAGAATTTAGAGCAATTTTTCTCATCTCAGAGGCTTCTTTTTTTCCTTTCCTTTTTCACCCTTTCAGTTATGTTGCCCATCCAATTTACATTGTGTAACAGAAAAAGAGGATCTGTGTTAAAATAGCAGGGTTTTTTGTTGTTGCTAATTAGTGTGAAACAGATAATGGGATATGTTACTGCTGGGTGGAAAGTGGGAGTAAAAGCAGAAAATGAAAAATTATTATTCTGAACACCTGACATTATCTAGCACAGAATTCCTCTATGCCAGTAATAATAAACCAGTATATGTTTTAAACATGTATTCAAGCGGAGTGATTATTTTAGGATTGGAGCATTTATTGTTGCATGAAAACTTTTCTCCCTTCATCCAATGTAATTTTATGTTCTAAACTGTCAAACAAAATACCGCTCTGATTGCATTATGGTGATGTACCCAATGTGTATTTTACTACTCCTACAAAGAGGTTTTTTTAAAAAAATAAAGGTGTTTTGTGTATGGAACCCATGAGGATACTGGCTTATGTCACCTAAAGCTTGTGGTGGGGGAGAGAAACACGATTTTCAGTAACTGGTGCTTAACTGAGTGTGGGGGGCCATGGGCACTGATCCTGTGCTGTAACAACAGCAGTCTCCCAGTGCCTGGGTGTCTCAGCTATTCCTGAGCCAAAAGCAGTGATTGTAACATCATTTAAGAAAGCTTTTTGTTCCTTCCTTAAGGCAATCTTGCTGTTTTGCCACCCAGTGTTGTTCAAACCAGAGCGCTGCTTTCCTCTGCTTTGTAGCCCTGAATTTGAATGCAGAGTTGGGAGCAGGGCTGCAGCTCTTCTGGCAAATAATCCATGTTGGATGGGAATGAAAAATTCCTGTGGCACGTTTAGAAACGTGTGTTTCTTAACTGCTTTCTGCACTTTTATATAGAGTACAGAGGAGAGGCCAGTGTGTCTCTGCTGGTGAGGCGAGGCCACAAAGCAAGGATGCTGGCAACCTGAAAATCTTCAAATATGCTTAACCCGAGGGGTTTGCTCGCAGTGAAGTCACCTGAAATGCAGGCAGGGCTCTTGGCGTTGGTGACTTTGACGTTTGCCTGTTTAAGAATCAGGCAAATGCTGCTGGAGCAGCCCTGGTGCCAGAGTGGAGGGACAGCCTGGAGTGCTTGCAGAACCTCTGTGCTGGTGAAGTGTCAGCTGCTCTGGGGCATCGTTGCCTCTAGTCTGCTCCTGGGTGCTGCCCTGCCTGGGAAAGCAGTGAATCATAGAATCATAGAATCACAGAATTGATTGGGTTGGAAAAGACCTCCGAGACCATCAAGTCCAACCCTTGGTCCAACTCCAGTCCCTTTACCAGATCATGGCACTCAGTGCCACGTCCAATCTCAGTTTAAAAACCTCCAGGGACGGCCGTGATTGCTATTTCTGTAGGGGATGTCCTTGACTTTATGCAACTTGTTCTAATGTTCACGTGTAAACCCAGTGCTCTCCTTCCTCTGGGACCACTCAGCAGCTCCTGAGGAGGTTATGACAAACCTGGCTAATTTCCCTGATCTCTCCAAGCCATCCAAAGCCAGTTTCTCCTTTAATTTTAATGAGACCAGAGGCTTGCTGTGTTCTCTAGTTTCTTTCAGGAAAGCAGCTGAGCCATACAGGAGGTCTCAGGGCTCTGAGACTGTCCATGTTATGTACCAAGAAGAAGAGAAATCCTGATTTTAATGCATTCTTCAAAACATGTGACCAATACACTGCGTCTGCCTGATGTTCCAGTGCCCTTACTGATCCCAGCCACATCAGCACACCCTAAGGAAGAGAACTTTCTATTGGATTATTATCTCTAGACCTGATTTGGGCAGCAGTTAAAGCCTTTATGAACATTTCTGGCAGTCAGGGAAAGCAGATCCAGCATAGTTCAGTTTTGGATGTGCTTTTTTAGGAGGATACTGCACTTAGCAAGTAGGTCAGTAGCCGTTCTGTCAGTCCTGTAAATAAAGACTGTTTACAATTAATGTATTTATGCCTGTTCTTGCATGCTAATCACACACTGATGAGGAGGAGTCAGCTCTGAAGTGTGCAATGGCAGAAATGCAGAGCTGTGCTTCAGACACGTCGCTCTGTGAGCAGCCTTTGGATGTTCCTGTGTGGGCACCCCGTGGTGGGTCAGCTGTGGAGCTGGGGCTGTGATGGTCCTGAGCTTTGGGGAGCTTTTCATGCCAATTTTGTCTTAAGAGCACGTTCCGTGAGGCCAAATGTTGTCTGCGGAGGGATGAGATGTACTGATGTATTTCATTGATCTGCCGCGAAAAAGTTGAGAGAATTTTTTTTTTCCTTTGTCACTTCCGTTTTTCCCCTGCAGGATCTTGTTGACAGGAGCTACAGAGCTTCGGCGGCTTCTTGAGGGTCTTTTTGATGAGCTGCTGCTTTGAATGATTGCCTTTGCTAAGCCAAAACATGGGCTCTGTATAATAATATCTGTACTGCTGTGCTTTTGGACTCCACAGCTAATATCTTCCTGAATTTGAGAGGTGCCCTTTGGCAGAACCACATAATGGTGTGCACACTGAAAGCTCAGTGGAGTTTTTGTTTGTCACACTGTTCCTCCTGGAGCAGCATATTTTATATCTAGCCAGTAGGAGGTAAAATAAGGATTCAAGGAACGGGTTTTCCAAATGGGAAGGAAAGAAAGAGCCAAGATTTTTGTTGGTGTGGAGAGCTGGGGGTGCAGTAACAGGGAGGGAGGAGGAGATGGAGAGTCCCTTCTTCGTAAGCCAGCCTGGGAAGGGTGGTGGGATACACCATTAATGTCTGCCGTGGAGAAAGAAAAGGGATTTGGGGAGGGGCAGAAGAGGGATTTTGGGATGGGTAGAAGAGGGATTTTGGGATGGGTAGAAGAGGGATTTTGGGATGGGCAGAAGAGGGATTTTAGATGGGCAGAAAGAGGGATTTTGGGATGGGCAGAAGAGGGATTTTGGGATGGGCCGAAGAGGGATTTTGGGATGGGCAGAAGAGAGATTTTGGGATGGGCAGAAGAGGAATTTTGGGATGGGCAGAAGAGGGATTTTGGGATGGGCAGAAAAAGAGGGATTTTGGGATGGGTAGAAGAGGGATTTTGGGATGAGCGGAAGAGGGATTTTGGGATGGGCCAAAGAGGGATTTTGGGATGGGTAGAAGAGGGATTTTGGGATGAGCGGAAGAGGGATTTTGGGATGGGCCAAAGAGGGATTTTGGGATGGGCAGAAAGAGGGATTTTTGGGATGGGCCGAAGAGGGATTTTGAGATGGGCACAAGAGGCATTTTTGGATGGGCAGAAGAGGGATTTTAGATGGGCAGAAGAGGGATTTGGGATGCTTACGAGGGATTTTGGGATGGGTAGAAGAGGGATTTTGGGATGGGCAGAAGGGGGATTTTGGGATGGGTAGAAGAGAGATTTTGGGATGGGCAGAAGGGGAATTTTGGGATGGGTAGAAGAGGGATTTTGGATGGGCGCAAGGGAGGTTTTGGATGGGCAGAAAGTGGGATTTTGGGATGGGCAGAAGAGGGATTTTGGATGGGCAGAAGAGAGACTTTGGGATGGGCATAAGAGGGATTTTTGGGATGGGTAGAAGAGGGATTTTGGGATGGGCAGAAGAGGGATATTTCGGATGGACAGAAAGAGGGATTTTGGATGAGCAGAAGAGGGATTTTGGATGAGCAGAGAGGGAATTTGCCCTTGGTAGCAAGCAAGGCATGTTGAGCCTCTCTGGGCTCTCTCATCACAGCTCTTGTTTCTTGCTGTGCTTGCTCAGGCTCTTGCCCTTCTCAGTCAAAAAACTGAGGAAATCTACAAATATAATCCAAGAACACTGTTTCTGAGCAGAATGCTCGAATGGCTTAGATTGCTGAAGTGAACTATTATGTATCATAGAAAGAAGGCAGTTTGGGTTTTTTTTTCTTAATGAAGATGATTCAATGACGAAGTGCTGTTAAAACTGAAGGGCTGAAACGCGGGTGAGGCGACACAAGGTGTGATGCTGCAGGGTGTTACCTGGTCACTGATTTGGCCTGATGGCCTCCAACACCCAAGGAATTGTTTGACTGTATAATCCTGTTTTCCTGAGGCGCCTTTGCTTGCTCTGTGAGCCCGCAGAGAGCAGCAGAAGCGCGGTGGTGGTTCGGAATCCTTTGCAGTGGGCAGCGCTCCTCGTCCCCTCCCTGGCACCGAGGGGCTGGGCGGTGGGATGAATGGTGGCTCAGTAACACAATAAAAGAGGGGTCTGTCCCTGCCTCTACTCGGATTTAATCCCATCAATAACCCACTGCCTTTCCCATGATAAGACATGGACAAGCACGTTCTGATACAAAAGCATGAGTTGATGTGCACTGCTTGATGTAATCCTGGGGAGTTCTGTGTCTCTGGGATCTGCCAGAAAAGCTGTTAAGCACATCTTAGATTTTTCAGTTCTTGAAATACATCAGAAAACCATTCTTTTGTGGTAAAGATGGTTTCCCCACCTTCAGTTCTTTCTTGAGCTGTCAGCTTTTATCTTTCTAGGAAGACAACTGTCCTTACTTTCTCACTTGGAGCAGAACTGGATTTCCTGGATTACACTGGTTGCCATTATCTGTGTCATGTACTTAACAGAGAATCTTTTCCTATCTCTTGCAAGCCCTTGATTTGTGATATAATTTCGAGTAATTTGAAAGCCTGAGCTTTTGGCAAAGCCGTGTTAGGGGGAGGACTTTTTTTTTAAAAATGAATCTTCAGTGGAAAAAATTTAGAAGTCGCCCTGGCAAAGCGAAGCCACCGTGGCATTAAGTGAGTTTAGGATTTTTCTGTTTGAATTCCAAATATCTCTTACTGAAATGTTTACAGGGTTTGTAGGAGCACTTGTTACCTGGAGCACAGCTCTTTTGACTGCCTTGAAAAGCAAACAATGATGAAAACAAAGAGCCTGTTTCTCTAATGCTGTTTTGGAGTAGCACTGGAAACTCTGCGCTTTTAAGACAGATGGCAGAGATGTTTGCTGCCACCAAAATGAAATAAAAGAATTAATGCTTAATAAAAGCACTGTTTCCTCTCCCTGTAGTGAAGCACATAAAGTTGTATTAAATATCCTGTGAAATCAGAGAAATGAGGAGACAAAAGCATGCAGGAGATTCTTGAAGTTGTTTAAATCAGTATTTGGGTTTGCATTAAGATATAATTATTCCTGGTTCATGTCTTTTGTTGTGTCAGCTGATTCAAGTAATTTTTTTCCATTTTCTTTTCCATCTCTAAATACTTGTTGGCTGTTTTTATTGGGGGGGAGGAGTGTTGCTTTTGAGGGCTTTTTTAGTAAGTTGGGTTGCAATTGTATTACTTTCCTGGCATATAAAATTGCGAGGTTTTGTGCTTTGTAAACTGGCTCTGTCTGCACTGGAGATCTGCAAAATCTGCATTTTTAACTGGACGTGGCAAACCTCACCCTGCCTACTACCTCAGGCAGGAGTTTTTATAATTACTTTGTTGTAAAAGGAGTTTGCAAACTATATGGACAATATTTTTCTGCAGTGAGAGTCACTCCAAGGGCAGAGCAGTGGATTCTGTGGAGGCAGAGGGTTGGCACTGGGACCACCTTAGGGCATCACCAACAGTGTTGGTCTCAATATGTGCCTGCAGGCAACAAGTGTGCCAGAAATTGTCGTGGATGCCCCATCAAGTGTCCAAGGCCAGGTTGGACAGCCTGGGCTAGTGGAAGGTGTCTATGTGCATGGCAGGGGGATGGAACGAGATGAGCTTTAGGGTCCTTTCCAACCAAACCATTTTCTGACTCTATGATGTTGGTGCCAGATCTTTAAAGCTAAAACAGGCTCTGAATATGCTCATGGCCAGGCTTCGTGAATGAAGATTTGGGAAGGGCTCTCCCCATGCTTGCTGCAAGTGCTGGTGGCTAAAGAGGCCGATGAGAGACAGGCAAGTCCAGTTGCAAAAGGCACAGCAGAAAGTCTCCATAGGCAGTGTTGGTGAGGCAGGTTCTTTCTGCATTGTCTTTTCTCCTCCAGACTGGTTCTGCGTGTGTTCTCAAAGGACTCAGCAGCGTTATGGATGGTGTGTCTCCACGCCTCCCCATTGGAGGCCAGAGTGGGCCATTGATGGTAGTCAATATGGCCAAGGTTGAGGTGTTGTTTCAGGGAGTCCTTGTATCTCCTCTTCGGAGCTCCTCTCTTGCGGCAGCCGGTGGCGAGTTCACCACAGAGCACGATCTTAGGGAGGCGGTGATCCTCCATCCTGGAGACGTGCCCTGCCCAGCGCAGCTGCGTTCTCAGCAGCATGGCCTCAGTACTGGTGACTGCTGCCTGTTCAAGGACAGACACATTGGTCCAAGTGTCCGAGGCCAGGATAGACAACCTGGGCTAGTGGAAGATGTCCCTGTGCATGGCAGGGGGTTGGAACGAGATGAGCTTTAGGGTCCCTTCCAACCAAACCATTTTCTGACTCTGTGATGTTGGTGCCAGATCTTTAAAGCTAAAACAGGCTCTGAATATGCTACCCTTCTAAAAAAATTGTGTTCTGAAGCACCTTGTTCTTGCTGCTGTGTCCTTGAGCCACGCAATTCCAGTGGTTTTTTTTTCCTCACTCTCCCAGTTAGAGGTTTTTCCCTGCTCCCATATTAGAGTGATGGCTTAACTGAATAAATTTTCATGCTGTTCCATGTGGATGCTCCCACTGCTCCCATCAGTGCTGAAGGGGCCTTTCGCTGGACTTTCCTCCATGGCTGCTCTGGGTGGGTTTGGCCAGAGCTCATTCCCTCTTCCTTGGTGTTTTGTTGCATCATCTCTGTGACTGCTGGAGCCTCCCCTTTGGGTGAGGACGGCTCACGCTGCTGCTCCAAGTTCTTTGGTGCATCTCTTGGGAGGGAATTCTCTGTGGGAGTCTCACCTCATCTTTCAGCAGTGATTGAGGACGTTTACTTTCCTCTAGAAGGTCCTTACATTGTGCTTGAAACCAGTTTGGATGTTCTAGTGGTCTCACGGGGAGGTCCTGATGTGTCCTATATACAAATCAGAGAATCATGGAATGGTTTGGGTTGGAAGGGACCTTAAAGACCATCCAGTCCCACCTCCTGCCATGGGCAGGGACACGTTCCACCAGCCCAGGTTGCTCCAAGCCCTGTCCAACCTGGCCTTGGACACAAATCCAGCCAGGCTGTGCATTTATTTAGCAGATGCCCCAAGCATGAGCAGATGTCTAAATAACTTCCCTTTTTGGTTTTTTTTAATGATAATTTTAATTTATCTTCTTCTTCTCATTCATGTTATCCAATCATGTTTTCAACGTGGAGGGTCATTCCTGTGGCTGCCAGCCAACATCAGGCGTTGAGGGGAGTGAGGGTACCTGTTGAACATCCCATACCCACAGCCAATGGAATATTCACCATCTTCAAGGGTCCGTGTAACTCCAACAGCCCCAGAGCCTGATGGGCCAGCACTGCTGGGTCTGGTAGTGGCTAATTCAGGTCGTCTGTGGGAACAAACAAACAACAGCACTTTGTCAGTGTCTCGCAGTGATAAAGAGGCAAACATGTGGAAGGAGGCTGGAATTGCACCATTTTGCGTAGCAAAAGTCATCTTAAAAATAAGACAAAAGAGAGAGGAAAGCCAGAGGCAGCTTACAGATGGCTATAATCAAACAGTCTAGACAAGGTGCCTGCACTGAAAAGGATAAATAATGCAGGTAATTAAATATATATGTTAGCCAAGTGAACAGGTCCCTGCCATCCCATCTACGAGTTGATGGATCTCTTCAGTAATTGAGTGAGCACACCAGTGTCCCCTCTGTTTATTCTCTTATTACCTACATCCATTTTGTTTCTTCTCTCACTACCTGCTGCATGTTTATTCTTCCATATCTGGCATTTTGCTGCTGAAATAGACACCAACCTTTGCCGTGGACAGCTGAGTTCTCCTTGCCTGGATTTGCTGCTGGGCTCTGTAAATCTTTCTCCAGGGGTATCCCTGGGAGGATGCACAGGGTGGCTCTGAGTACCCAAAGCCCACAGAAAGTGTGTTGTGTCTCTGTGCCTAGAAGGCAGCTCAGGTGTCAGGGATCTGACAGTGAAGTCCAATAAGGCCTTTCATTCACCATGAAAAGAGATGCCTTTGCTACTTCCTAATTTCATTTTGTTAGCTTAAAAATATAATTACTATCTTGACTGAGCTATTGTCCCGATCGTAGGAATAAATTGTGAAATAAATGCAACTTGTGGTTATTATGTTGTTGTTCTGTATATGTTCCTTGTTTACCAATTATATCTTACCTCTAGGGTAATCAACTTTAAATATCCACCAATAATTTGAAGATCAAATGGTACTTATCCTGGAAGTACACCCCAGTAATCTATGCACATACATTAGGAGGGTGCCAAAGTGTTTACTTAGATTTTAATGTGATGTTCTGTATAATTTTCCCATAGATTAGCTCCAGCAGGAAGTTTGCATGTCTTTTTTTTCCCCCTAAAAGCTGCATTCGGTAATAAAGGGTGGTATTTATAGCTGTTGTGGTGAATTAGAAAACTGATTGGGTGAACTACTTGATTGCTGCTCGTTTAGCAGTTATGCTCCTGCCAGATCTCTCCACGAGGCTCCTGCGTGGAAGTTTGGGTGACAAAACCAGCCTGCCAGGGCGGGAGCATCTGAGGACAGCGGGAACTGCCCAGGCAGAGCATAAGTCAAAGCAGGGTTTGCAGCTGTCCCAGTTATAGTGTCTGGGACCAGTTTATCACTGTGTAAATGTAACTGGAACTGTGTATTCCACCCCCTCTCTGCCATTTATCAGGAACTGTTAATGATTCATTGTTTGCAGCAGCTGCCCAGGGCACACCTGACACCTCAGGCTATGAACTGGGTGCATGAGAAAACAGAGATAAGAGGGTTCCCTGTCTTCACACCAATGATTCAGGTGTGAGAACTCCCCTCTGGGAATCATTAACACCTTCACACCCGACCTGAGGGGTCATGTCTGCTGATGGGCCATCAAGTAGACCAAGATATCCTGTGACCCACTGAGTAAATTGCCCATTGTGAAACTCCTCCCCCTGGGGGAGGTACTGGGTGTTCCCATCTGAACCCAAGCATAGATAATCTTGGGGTTTGGGGACTCGGAGCTCTCACTTGTTAGATCGAGAGGAGGACCAGAACCTCAACAGGACTGCGACTGCCGCTCTCAACCAGACTGTGACCAGCAACCTTCTGGAAGGAAAACAGGTTTTCCTTTTCTTTTTTCTGCTTTGGACTCAGGGGGACCGTGTGGTGCTCAGCACAGGGGCTGGTGAGCACCATTCTGTTTGTGCCCCAGGGTGCTGGGTTGTACCTCTGGGTTTTCTGGGCTAAAACAAATTTTCCTTTGTTTAATTGTATTTATGGTAAAATTTTTCTTGGATTGTAGCTCTGACTTCTAGCCTCTTTTGCGTTGGGTTCATTTCTTCTGCTGGTTTACTTTTAAACCAGCACAGCAGCATGTCACTCAATTGTTTTATGGAGCACATGTGTTGGATAGAGGGTGCCTTTAGATCAAGAGTGAAAGAAGCTGCCACATCTCCCATCTTTCTTCCTAGATCAGGTACCTTGGCCTGATTCAGAGGCTGGTTTTGAAGGTTCTCTTCACGAGGAAAAGGTCATTTAAATTTTCATTACCTTAAAATCCAAGATTCTCTTGGACCCTTCCTGTCCCACAAGTGTTATATGATGTGTTTGGGGTATTTCTGAGCACGGTAAAATTGACAATGTAAAAAATTTCCTGAGAAAACATGTTTGCATATTCTCCTGGAGGGAGTATGATGCTTACAAGGTGTCACACAAGTTGTATTTCTGTTATTTAAAGCTGCGTTTATTCTGACGTGCCTCACACAGTGCAGTGGAGTGACTCTTACATGCTAGAATATGTCATGTGTTCCTGTACATTATCTGTTGAAGAAGATCCATTTTTTAATATTAAGGAGTGTTGTTTCATAGGAAGAAATCCTTCCCTGTGAGGGTGGGCAGGCCCTGGCACAGGGTGCCCAGAGAAGCTGTGACTGCCCCAGGATCTCTGTGGATGTTCAAGGCCAGGTTGGACAGGGCTTGGAGCAAGGTTTGAAAATGAGGAGGCCTGTTAAAAATTAGCAGATCCTGTTATTTCTTTACTTTTTAGTGAAAAACAGGTGTAAAAGTTGCTTTTGGCAGTAATTTTTAGGATATCGTTTAATTGATGTGATTCTGTTGTAATGGAAAACTAGTTGTTAGCAAGTGTGTAGTTTAGGAAAAAAATGTAGAATGAAACTAGTGACAATTCACTTTTTGCACGTTTGCCAAATAGCACTGCTATCCCATAAAGTAACAGATAAAGTGGATGCAAGGGCAGAGTTATGCTCTTGCCCAGAAGGAAGCAGAAATAGCAGCTGCCAGCTCATTTTATTAAGTCCTGGGTTAGAGAAAAGGCCACACAATAAAAATTGCAAGAAGGGCACCAAATGTTAAGTTATACTGAGGAAAGGGTGCTAATGAGTATTATTTGGGAATGGAATGGTTGCGGTTGCAGTTGGAGGAGTGAAGGGTTATAATAGTGACATAAACTGTCAGTTGGAGGAGAAAAATAAACAAAATTAGCATTTAAAATCCTTTCATGGCTTTCACCAGAACATGGCATGATGGTTAATGGATTTTTAAATGCGATGAAGCTATAACAGATGATTTATGTCAATTCCTGTATCTAACTATTTGCAGAAGCCATAATAAAACTAGAAAAAACCCCCAGGTATGCATACTTAATATTGGGTGTATTCATTATACTTATCCCACAGCATCCTTACATGGTTTGCTTTCTGTTTTTCTAAGTCTGGAAATCTTAATTGTTCATGAATTCATAAATTTGTGCAGCACAGCTGAGGGATGTAGCACCGCCCGTGTTGGTCTGACTTAATGCTTCTGTTACCATTAGTTAATGAGGAGGCAGTGAGATTAAAACATCCTTTCTCTCAGAAAGCGGAGCCTGTGATTAATTTCTGTGCCCTGCACTGGCAGCATCACAGGGGATGGGGATGGCACAGGCGATGGGGATGTCACAGCAGCTCAGCTCCTGTCCCTTCCCCAGTGAAGCCACGGGTGGGTGTGTCTGTCTATGTGCACATCTGGGGAGCCAGGTGAGAAATTCAGTGTATTAAACACCTGGGAGCATCATCCTGTTGAGGGCAGGGCGGCTGGTTCTGGGTGCCAAAGCAGTCATTTTATGAGCAGCCTTATTTTGACACAGACCAGGGTTTTGGTGCTCTGGGTATCTCAGGAAGTGGCTGGTTTCTCCAACTGTTGTGTCCCTGTCTGTCCAGGATCCAAATGTTTTCAATTTTATCCTGATATGGCACATTAAATAGGCTGTTTTACAGCATTTGAAGACTTTGCCTGAAATTTTCCACGTAATCCACCCTGTAAATAATCTCCAAATGTATCATCTTGTAACTTGAGGAAGCAGTAAATGGACTTCTGTAATCCAGATTTTCCAAGATGAAGTCTAGAACTGCCATTTCAGAATTATACAGAGACTTTTTCTCTGTAAATGTATTTCCAAAGGGAAAGTATAGTGAAAAAACCCTGCCTGTATATACATATGTATGTATGTACAAAGTGTAGGTAAGTTCTGAAAGCTACTCAGTATGGTTTATGTAAAAGCACTGAATAAAACCTTTGCTTGCTTTATACCGCTGAATGTGTGGGCTCTTGCCAGCTCAATCATTTAAGCAGGAAAACTTAGTTTTCCAAGTGTGAGCTCCATTCAGATCCTGCAGGCCCTGTCCAGAAGGGGACTGGATAAACTGCATGAATAACCTGCTGCTTTCTGTGCCCTCAGCCCTCACTGAGGAGACCTACTACTGCATTTTAGGAGCACCCAGGGTGTTCATAGCAGCAAAACCCAAATGGTGGCTAAAATAAGTGAATTTCTTATTAATTATGCCCATCTGAAAAGGGGGGTGTGTGTGTCAGGCTGATGGGTGGAATGAAAATTACAGCAACGTAGGTGGAATGATGCGAGTGGCTTTCTGCTAAGCAGTTCCTATACGGGGAGCAAATCCTCATGCTTATTCTATAAAACAAAACAACGGTAAAATAAACACAGCAAACCCAAAGCGAACAAACAAAAAAAAGCCCCCACAAAATCCCTGCCCATGAGCAGCAGTGCCACAGTGGGCATAAGAAATGTCTTTTGGCTGCCAGCACGCATCAGACTGCTTTTCCTGGCATGCCAGATGCCCGTGATGGGGACAGTGCAGGAATGTCACTTTGAAGCACATAATCAAAATAAAACTTACTATTCTTTAAGCTTGGAACTGCCAAATAAATTTTTATATTTGTTTCATGAGAAGTCTGCCAAAAAAAACCCCACAAAACAACCTAACAGCAGCTGGGTCCAGTAACACACAGCAGTAATCTGTGGAAATGGATTTATTTAGTTAAAATTTGCTTCAGAGTAAATTTAAGGTGAGCTTTTACAAAATCATAGCAATTTTTATGTAGCCTATTGTCCTTTTGGAGTGAATTTTTTTCTTACGCAGGTCATTGCCAGCAGAATGTCAGTTTGGATGGGGGAAAAGGAAGCAGGCATTGGGTGGGAGAAAAGGAAGCAGGCATTGGATGGATGTTTAAGTCGAATTGAGTAGTGTTTTAGACCATCTCGTGGAGTCTAAAGTTCTCAGTGCTCTCTGGTGGGGGTGAATGCTGGTGGGTGCAGGTGCAAGGACTTGAGGACGAAGGTCGAAGGATGAAATGTGTTTCTCCAAAAAATGTTTGATTTCCCATTGTCCTCAAAGTCTTAAAACTGCTGCTGGTGACACCTGACCCCTCCAGCCCCCTCTGGCCTCAGCTGCTTCCAGAGGGGATGAGTTTGGGCTGTAGCCTGCTGGTGTCACCTGCCTTGGAAGCTGTCCCAAGGAATGCGGAGCCTGAAGTGAAGAGTGACCCACCCTGTGTGCCTGTATCTGGGTCTCTGCTTTCTGTCACCTCTCTGACAGTCACGTTCCTTGTCTTGGAGTTGTTGGAGTCACCTGGTGTGGCTCTGCTGAGGTCCTCTGATGGAACCTAGAATGGGGCATTGTGTCCTCCTGCTCCATTGCTTCCCCATTCCGTGGCTGGTGCTTTTGGCACCTTTGGCACCAAAGGCTGTTTGGGGGAAAGGTGGTAACCACTGGCACAAGTGAAAATGGGGTGGCCGTGACTGAACTTCTGTCCCAGCGCTGGACAGCGATGAAAAATCCCAAACCAGCCCTCATTTCCTTGGGCTCCAGTGGCGTTTTTGGACGGGTGTGTCCTACCCTCTTTTTCCAGCGGTGCCAAAGCTGTTTGATGGCAGTGTCTGATGCTGCCACGTCCTGGTGTTGTGCTCACCCTGAGCTGCTGGAAGGGCTGCCAGTGCTGCCCTGGGAGCTCCTCCAGCCCCACGGCAGAGACAGGCTGCCTGTTCTCCCTGGCAGAGAGGACTCGGGGAGGAGGTGGCCTGCTGGGGGTGTTCTTTGCGTTCCCCTCTTCTGAAAGCTCAACCTGCAGCAGCTCAACTTTGGTTATGACTTAAACTTGAAAGCCACTTGCCCACGGTTTGGGTTTCCCCCTGGGACAACCAGGAGACCACATGATAACTTCTGGAGCTGGATGGAAGTGCTGCAGTCCTGTGATCCTGCAGGTTTAGGTGGCTGGGTTTGGACAAGGTCATTCCAAACTTGCTGCTGTGTTTCTTCATTTTGCTTTCCTTGGAATGCTACGTTGCAGTAGTCACGTTTGGCCCCCAGATGGGATTTGAATGATGGGATTTCAACTGTTCGAGGAGCCTGCACTGGAGGGTAACTCTTAGTTGAGAGTAAATAATTTATTTTTCACTTATTATTCACTTACTTATTAAAACTGCGTAATAATTAAACAAATCAAAAGAAGGCTCTGTACCTAGATTGAAACATTACCTTAAAGAATGCTAATGGGGAATTTACTTCCTGGGACAGAATATTTGGTATTTAGACTTGGATACTAACTTTCAGTGGAAGCTCTGGAACGTTTTCAGATGAGAATAGCTGCACCTGTGTTGCAGGATCACCATTTTATTGCAGAATCCTTCTTTACTGCTAATATAAAATTATCTGAATATATATAATGTAGCACAGAACTCAACCTTAGTAAGATAAAAGTTGCATCTGTTCCCTGGGTTGTAATGAAGGTGCTTCTTGAACCTTATGCTGGCATAAGGCACCAATTCATTTCTGTCATAGACTGACAGAACAGTTTGGGTTGGGAGGGACCTTAAAGCCCATCCAGTGCCACCCCCTGCCATGGGCAGGGAGACCTTCCACCAGCCCAGGTTGCTCCAAGCCCTGTCCAACCTGGCTTTGGACACTCCCAGGGATCCAGGGGCAGCCACAGCTTCTCTGGGCACCCTGTGCCAGGGCCTGCCCACCCTCCTAGCCAAGAATTCCTTCCCCATATCCCATCTCAATTTGCCCTCTGGCAGTGGGAAGCCATTCCCTCCTTGTCCTGGCACTCCATTCCTTGGAAACCGTCCCTCTCCATGTTTCTTGCAGCCCCTTCAGGCAGTGCAAGGCCACAGTTGGGTCTCCCCAAAGCTTTTCCTCTCCAGGCTGGACAATCCCACCTCTCCCAGCCTCCCCTCCCAGCAGAGCTGCTCCATCCTCTGCCCATCCTGGTGCCCCCTCTGGCCTCTCCGGCAGCTCCATGTCCTTGCTGTGCTGGCCCCAGGGCTGGGGCAGCTCTGCAGGTGGGCTCTGCCCTGGCGGGGGGGGCAGAGGGGCACAATCCCCCCATCCCTGCCCTGCTGCCCACGCTGGGGGACCAGCCCAGGGCACGGGGGGTTTCTGGGCTGGGCCATGTCCAGCCTCTCCCCCAGCAGCACCCCCAGGTCCTTCTCCCAGGGCTGCTCCATCTGCTCATCCCAGCCTGGATTGATCCCGGGGGTTGTCCTGACACAGAGGCTCCACCAGCACTTGGTGTGTCATCAGAATGTCCCCTCTGGCATGTCCCCCCATCTCATCTCCCATTAGCCCAGCCAAAGCTGTGTTGGACCTGTGCCACCTGCTGACCCCAGAGTGGTTGATGTCACTGTCGCTCTCTGTCTCTAATGGTCACAGTTTGCTATTTCCAGTTGTATCTTTTTGATAGATAACACACTTAGCCGACTAAAAGAGGTGAAAATGCAATGATTGAATTCCAGCAGTTGCATTTTTGTCTGCAAAAGCCACACTGTGCCAGGTTCTGACATACTTTAGTACTTTGTAAGTCAATAGGACAGCTGTGGAATGAAACGATTTTTAACGAGAAGCGATGACAGACCCTGGCAGAGAAATAATGGTGACTTAATCAGTAAAGTTCTGCGTGTTTGTAGCAGTCTGTTCTGTGGCGTCTTAGTCAAATGATTGGAAATGGTGTTCAGAGCAGGGCAGTGATGGCTCTGCATGTAGACCCTTCCTTAATTATAAGAAAGCAGACCTTGAGCGTCTCTTTATTTTGCCTGTTCGTGGCTGATCTTTACAGAGACATTGGTTGGTTGGTTGGTTGGCAGTTTGGCCCCTCCTGCAGGCAGTGCTGTGATCATTCCCCAGAGCTGGGACTGCACTGGGCTCGGTGATGTTTTAGGGTCACTGTGATGGTGCTGGGTTGGTGTTTGAACTGGGTAGTCTTGAAGGTCTCCTCCAACCTTAGTGATTCTGTGATGGCCTGGAGTGGGACGTGCTGCTGGGGACTCCCACCCACCCTGAATTTGGGAGTACAGAACTGAGGTCAGGGCAGTGGAGCTGCTGACTCTGCTCTGGACACCCAGCAAGGCAGGAAAGATGTAAAATGCAAAATACACACCTTCTTTTGTTTCCTAATGACTTTGCTAAATCAAAAACTGATCTAAATGAAGAAATGTCAGAATCTTTCTTCATGCAAGACCTATCATTAATGTAAAATTATTTCTTTTTTCCAAATTTGCATAGGAAACTGGGAGAGAGTAGAGGCAGATGAGACACACAGATAACAAACTATCAAACTCATGGGTACAATTGTGGCATTATGCAGCTGGAAAAACTGCAGCTGTAAGCAAGAGATCATCAGACTCTGCTGAAAACAAGGAAAGGGTGAAAAAAAGGATTTGGACTTCCTGCTGCATCTTCTTGAATTTGAGTTGGAAAGGTGATTTTTTTCCACCAGCTTTCCATAGGTGAAGTGGTGATAACATCTGACATGCTTCTTTCTCATGGAAGCCATTTGAGGGCAAAACAAAATTGGTCGGTGCTTTCCCGGAGTTGAGAAAAGCTGGCGGTGCCAGATAATTAATAAATGAATACATGGCTCAGTTAAATGCATATTAGCTCAAGGGGAAAGGCAGAGCTCTTGTCGTCTGTGAGATCTCTCGGATGTCTCACTAGAACAAGTGTTAAATTTGTATTTCAAGTAGTGTTCTTGCAAGAAGCCCCTGAGGCAGTCAAGAGTTGGCTTGTTGGGAGGACACGCTGAGGCAATGGTGGAGCCACGAGGAGGGTTATGCTTGGGCAAGAGCAGTTTGGTGTGAGGGGCTGTGTTGGGCTTGGGGGGACGGAAGGGACCGTGACTGTTCCCTGATTTCCTGCCTTTCCTGGGAAGCAGGACGATTATTTCCCTCTATAAAAGCAAAGGTTGAGTGTTCTCTCAAAGCCACTGGAAACTCTTCAGCTCGTAAAGCTTAAAGATGTGCCACGTGATGGGTGGGACAGGATTTGCTGTAGCCCCAGAGAGCTCGCGGGGGAAGGTTGTGTAGATGCCACAGGTCTGTGCATTACCACTAATGCTGTTCTGCTGGAAAATCAGATGCCAAGGAAACCTGCTGAGTGTCCTTGGAATGATCAGCCAGGCCTATGTTCAGTGTCCTGGCTCTGTGTTACAGTTCTCTGCACTTCAGGGATGCCTTTCCTCCTGGTTTTACGAAAGCCACATCTGTGACCTTCCCAGCGGCTCAGAATATTCTGGAAGCTGCAATAAGAAAATTGGGGTGCAGTTCTACCCCCAAAGAACCCCTTTATGGCTGGGTTAAGAGTCTGAGTTGTGAGGGGGAAGCTGGGGGCAATAAGATCACCTCCCTGCAAACCTCAGGAGAGTGTTTGAAACAGAACTGACTTGGCCATCACAGGTGACTTTCTTTGGGGATTTAAAAAATGGTCTTGTTAGGAAGGGGGTGAATGAAAAGAGCTTGAAGATTGTGTAAGACATGCAGAAAACAGGGGGAAGGAAGATGGACTCTAACGTGGAGAATGTCAGGATGAGTGTTCTGCACTGAGGGGGTGGGGTGTTTGGAATAAAAGGCTTTTCCTGAATTAATTTGAGTATTGCATTCAAAAAAGCAATCCCCACATTGTTGTCTATTTCTCTAATCCCTTTTTTTCTCTATATTCCTTATTCTCCATGCAGTCATCTCTCAGGACTCGGGACTGGGAAGAATGTAATTGTTTTTTCCAGTTTCTTCTTTGTTCTCAATACTCAGGCAGATTTCTGCCGATTCTTTTGGTCATCTTCTGGATGGTGGACTACCATCAGGATGTCAAGTCTATGTTTTTTAATATACATTTTGCTCCTGTCCTTTGGAAGTTTGGTTGTGTCTGCTGGTCTCCTGGAGATGCATTACGTGATCCTACCCACCACCACTTACTATATAAGGCAGAAAATCTGCTTTTCAGCAACTCTTGTGTTGATTTTGCTTTGCAGAATCACTCTTTGCGTTGCCATCTTTACACAGATACATTTAGTTTAGCTGCTGATAGAACTTGGGGGATATTTTTCTATGCCTGTTCTGATTTTGGAGTTGGGGAGCGCTGATGGGCTCTAAGGTGTGTTCATCAATATTCAGCTTATTCCTGATTGTTCGCACTTTTCTTGCTGGTGCTTTGCTACTGTGGATCATCACCTGTTTTGCCTGTGCCACTTGCCCAAAGGGGACGAATTTCTTTATATTTTATACATGGGACTTTGATTTTAATCTTCATTTAATTTTAATTCCCATAAACCAATTTATTTCTCTTGTCACTTGCCCAACACCTGAAGAGAAGCATCACATGAAGATAAATGCAAAGTCTTGTTGCAGATAAAAACTAACCCTCTGCAGATGTTTTCAAACTTTGTGTTATGTCCTGAACTTGCATTTACAGATCCCGTGATCCCAGCTGCTTTTAGAAAATCTGCCATGTGTTTTAAGGGTTTTGTGCCCATACCTGTGACTCTTTTGGTTTCCAGGGTCTGCTCTGGTGCCTGGAGCAGTGACCCTGCCAAGCCTGGGGGATGGGTTGAGGTCACAAACAGCATCTCCTCATCTCACACTCCACGCTGGGAGATGGATGGTTGGGTTAGTTACAGTGCTGAGGTTGGGTTTGGCCTTTTGGTTTGGGTGGTTTTTCCTTTTCTGTTTGGTGCAGAACTGTGAGATGACTATTTTGTTCCTCCCCTTGGGTCATCTGTTGGTTTGTTGTCTTTGTTGCTCTTTCTCTGTAGGAATGTGTGAATATTCTCTTCTACCCACATGGTTGTCACCTCAAGTTGCGCTCCGGGGCTACAAAAAATCCTTAGTATGTGAATTAGAGAGTTCAGATAATAACGTGTGTTCAGTTTGTATGGCCATATATTGTTTTGGGTTTTTTATTATAAAGAAAACTGTTCACATTTCTCGGGTGAAAAGATTGCTTTGTCCCTGCAAGCTCTGTCTATGCAAGAGAGGACGAACAGTTGTAAAAATTGCCAGAAAAATTAAGTTCTTATCTTAAACTCCTCAATGTAACCGCTGTCCTAGGGAGGGGCAAGGGTTTGTGCTCAGGATACTGGGTTTATTTAAGCAGGACCTGACATCTTCTGGAGCCTTTACCTTCTTGCTCTTAAGAACTCCTGGCAGAAGTTTCTCAGTAATTTAAACCAAAAATGTGGTTTCAAATATTCTGCACTGCAATCAGCATTCTGCAGGCTCAGATCTCAACTGTTTGAAGTGGAGGCGAAAGAAAGAAACAACTTGGAGAGCTCACAAATTAAATATCACAAAGCAAACAAATTAAAACCATGACAAATAATGAGTGAGTAGATAAAAATCACTGTTTTATCACCAGATCGGAACAAGTAGTTTGTCTTCTTTAAGTATAGTCCCTAAATTTGCATCTGCTCGTAATTTGGTAATTAGCAGGGTAAATTGAATGGAATACATTAATTTATTTTTTCATCTTTAAACTGGTGTTTTTGTTCTTTTTCTCTATAAATCCTGTTCTAGTAAGTTCATGTGTGGGGATCTCATCGTACGGAGAGGATCGTTTTTAAGCAGCCTGAAGTTAATAAAGATGTAGAAATACATTGGTGGGCAAGGCACAGCTGAGAATTGGGCACCTTTCTCTTTTCTGCTGTGCAATATGTATGTTTTCCTTGAGAAATCCCTGCATTGGCTAATTTGTGATCAGCGCACAAAGGAAGAGTTTGGAGTGGCTTTTTGATGTGAATTTAATTTTTCAGTGAAAAGTTCAAATATTTTTTTATTATGTTGAAAAAAAGACCCATTTTGTACGTGCCAATATAACCGTATTATTCCTGACACCACTTTAGATGCAGATTTTTAATTTTCCTTTGGTGTGTTAATTTGTCTGGCCCAGTAACACGTCGGGAGACTGAAATGCTTTGCCTTGGCTTTTGCAGGCTTAGTTCACCAGCTGCTGTTGAAAAGCACTGTTGTTTCACTTTTTCAACAACGGGGTGGGCAAAGTGTTTTCGGAACGTGTGAACTGCTCTGGAAGTTCATCCATCCCTCTCATCCAAACTTCCAGCTGGCAATTTTCTCGGTGTTTCCGTGTTTCCTCCTTCTCCTGCCTCTTTGCTGTGCCTGGAGTCATCCTTGGGTTTTAAGGAAACCTCGTGAATTTTGGTGCCTCCAAGGGGTGGGGGAAGCATTCCAAGGAATTTGGAGACAGGCAGATTTGGTGTTGGGTGTGTTTTGTGCTGGAAACCAAACTTGGTCAGTGCTTATGTTGTAAAGACAATTTGTTCCTGGAAATAAGAAGAGCTCCTTACCTTTTTGGAAAAGGAGAACAAATAGTTGATAGAAGTCCATCTGTTTATGCAATGCATGACAGTTGAATTAAGGATGAGCATAAAATGACATTTCTCTTAGTTGGGGTTGCCCAGCCTGGGTAAGAGTATGTTCTGGGGAGACCTGAGAGCCCCTTCCAGTGCCTAAAGAGGCTCCAAGAGAGCAGGAGAGGGACATGGGAGAAGGGTTGGAAGGACAGGACAAGGGGAACGGCCTTTAGCTAAAGGAGAGCAGGATTAGATGGGATATTGGGAAGGAATTCTTGGCTGGGAGGGTGGGCAGGCCCTGGCACAGGGTGCCCAGAGAAGCTGTGGCTGCCCCTGGATCCCTGGGAGTGTCCAAGGCCAGGCTGGATGGGGCTTGGAGCAACCTGGGCTGGTGGAAGGTCTCCCTGCCCATGGCAGGGGTTGGCACTGGATGGGCTTTGAGGTCCCTCCTGACCCAAACCATTCTGAAATTAGTGCCACCGGTACCAGGAATTGCATAAATCGACCCAGTAGCTGCAACTGCTTTGAGTCACCAGGTATTTTACAAAATTAAATTCAGTTTCTCTAAGATGTCCTCGGGAAACAACTTTTGTGTTGAAGAAGTAAACATAAAATGGTAAACAAAGAAACACCAGGCAAAAAATAACTTGAAATGAATAAACCCAGACCCTTAATGTTTTTACTTTTTCTTTATATTTAATACTTGTTCTGACATTTTAGAGGACTCTAAAAGGAATTCATGCTGCAGCTACAATTCTTCAACATTTAAAAAAACCCAACAAACCAAAGATTATTGTGGAAACAAAGAAAATAACCTTCAGAAAGAGTTACTCTCTAAGTCTGTATTTGATTATAATAAAATATTACGTCCTGTATTCAGAGCAGAAAGGAGTTCCTTAGGAAACCTCCATGAATGAAGAGTAGAGTTTAAAGTCTGTTCTGATCCAAATCAAATTGCACAACATCTGTGTTCTCATCAGAAGATAATAATAGCAGGCAGCCAGACTGCACGTGGGTGCTGCTGAGGGCCCTGGAAATGAAATGAACTTGTTGAGGCTGGGGAAGGAGCTGGTTAATGAGGTTTTGGTGGGTTGGGGGGGGTTATTTTGATCAATGAACTCCTCAAGGTGGTGCAAATTATCAAAAATGCAGTATTTTCCATCTTTATTTTCAGATGCCATTATTAAAAAAATCCACAGTGCACTACGAGAATGTCATTGATTGTTCCCTTCCATCTTTTTCAGAGAAAAAGAGAGGAATTAGCTGTTATAAAAAATTATCTGTTTGATCAGCAGCAAGCTAAGTGAGTTTTTACAACTGGTTAAAATTACCTGGAACCTTCAACATATTCCAACAGATAATAACAACTTCTAATCCTCTGTAGAAATTGTGTTCTTAGAACAGTTACAGAGGTAAAACAAAGCAAACAAAAAAAGCTTTTAGCTACTTCTGTTACTGTATTATATGTCTTCAGTACATTTATATTTCCACGCACATTGATATTATTATAACATAGGAGCTGAATTCAGAGCAGAAGTTTTAACCAAGACAGGCATTCCCAGTGGTGGAGCAGAGCCCGTTTCCTGGTGCTTTCACTTCGCTCATGGATAGCTGTGCTTGGCAAACTGGGGCTTATCCCAAGGCAAGTAAACCCAAGTGAGTTTCACCTGGAAACACCGTCCCATGGTGTGTTGTCCTTCTCAGGACCCTCCGTACAGCAGGGACTTGTCTGGTTGGAGACTGGAGGGCTCTCTGGGAGTTCATCACCGTTGGCTTCCCCATGTGGAGGCAGGAACAGGTACCCTGGCAGATGTGTGCCTGAGTTTGCTCTTGTGGAAGAGATTTGTGAGCTCCCAGGTGCCTCGTGCTGGGGCTGTGCCCACCCTTTCACCTGAACTTCACCCTCAATGATCTCTCCTGGCTTGTTTGGATACGATCGTCGAATTTCCCTTCCAGTTTCTCAAGACAGCTCCAAATTTTGGTCTTGTTTTTTTTCAGAGCTATTTTTACCCTTTTTCATCATCATCTTCTGCATATTTTTGTAACTCTGGTGTATAATTCATCTTCTGAATCATTGCTGAAGATATTAAAGATCACAGGACGTATCTCTTCAGAACTGTACTTGAGACGTCCTTCAGGTTGAAAGAGAACGTTTTAAAAACTCTTCTTGTGCCTTTTTACCTAATTGCAAAACTTAGTTGACTTTTCCTAAAGAAAATGTACACCACTGGCAGAGGTCTCAGTGAGGTTATTTCATGCTTATGCACTGGCCTAGTTATTCTGTCAGAGATGGAAACAAGGTTGGTTTGACATGATTTGTACTTGACAAATTCATGCTGGCTGTTTGCTACCCATTTATTATCCCCTAGGTCCCTGTAAATTGATTAATAATATGTTCTGATATCTTTCTGGGGAGCAAAGTTATGCTCACTGATCTCTAATTCCTCGAATCCTCCCTCTCTCCTCTGATTTTTGAGACAATCTTTCTGTAGCCCATAAGGGGCATCCTGAGTCCTCTGTCAGTTTAGGCTTTGCTTCTGGGTGGTTTCTAAGATAATTAAAAGCAATTTTTACCTAGCCCTGATTTAAATAATTCTTATATTCTGTACCTGGGTGCTTTTTTTCCCTGCACTTTTGGGTTTTGGTATTCTAAGCCTTGGTTATCTGAGTTGAATACTTGGCCATGTCTAATATTTGTGAAGAATGACATCAAAAAGGTGTGAGCATTTCAGACTGGCCTATGGGATTATTTATCTTCCCTATTAAGCAGTCATTACTTCTTTGTTCCTTGGCTTGTTTCCAGTATCCCCAGAATTTTCTAATGTTCATAAATTTGGGAGTTTTCAACTAATGACACTTTTACAATTGAGGTAACAAATTGTTTCCCCTCCCATACTCTTCAAACGTAATGAGGGAGTGAGGAGGACAGAGTGGATCTCGACTGATGGCAAGGAACACGGAGTGGGAGAACTGGTGTCGGCTTTCTTTCCAGCCTGCAACCTCTGGAAGGTATTCAGGGCCCTTCTCAGAAGTTCATGGCTGATGGACAGCCCAGAGGAGGTGAATATTGTCTTTCTTTTGGTCCAGTTGTAGTCAACGTGGTTCCCAGTAGAATATGCTTTTTGGAATATTGAATGTTGAGGAAGGAAGGGATGGAAGTGTTTCGAGAGCGCGGCTTCCACGTCGGGAGGGTTTTCCCTGGTTAAGAGTGGCCTGAAAGAAATGGGATGCAATTAAAAGGGGGATCTGGATGGTGCACTGAACTCTGGCAAACACAACCCCCAGACATGTGCTCGGTGAGTGGCTGCCAGGTCTGCTTGAGATCCAAACCACTGGGGATACGGGGAGTGAGAATGGATGCAAGATGATGGTCAAGCAGTTGCCAAAACCAAACGTCAGCGAGACTACCAGAAATGTAGAAAATCTGTAAGAATTGTGTGTGTGTGCGTGTGCTAAGGAGAGGGAAAAGATGGGAAGTTACACACGGTGGATCTCTGTGTTGTTTTGGCAAAGGGAAACACAACAGGGAGAGGAACAGGTGCTCAGTTGCAACATGGAGGCAAGAAAAAGGGTTCTGGTTAAGCACAGAAATAAATGATCACAACTCCTGTGTCTCTGCTACAGGTGTTTTCAAACAGTGCGTTGGACAAGTATTTGTCAGGGGTGGTTTCTTTTTGTGATATACATCATATCCTGCTTTTGAGGAGCAAGGAATAGCTCTGAAATTCTGTTTTTATTATGTTCCTGTAAATTCCCCCTTTATGTTTTGGCAAACCTCTGTTGAGTCTTAGATTCTGTTCTCTTAGGCTTCTTTTTCTTTCGTTCGCCAATAAGGTTTCTCTGAATGTATAAAATGCTAAAAAATAGAATAAATATAGTCAGACCACTGTTACCCATCTTTATACGGAAGTAAACCAAAGTGAAGTAGTAAATTTCTTGGTCAATGTATTATATGGGCAAAATTGCAAGGAAAAAAGGGAAAAGAATGCCCAGAAATGGGAGCATGGTAAGATGGTGACTTGTTGTGAGAAACATAAGTTCTGCTTGAGGTTAATTATAATATGATAATTGCTGAAGCAGGAATGAAATACACTGGATTTTTCTTTTAGTGCCTCCCAATTTTGTGAACAAAAGAGTTTTACACTCCTGATAGCATGTAATCCAGAATTAATTGAAGAAAGAAAGGGCAGACAGAGTTTTGCAAGTGAAATGCTGTATAATGAACTTAAACTGTAGCTCTTAATTTCATTTATACTGGAACGTGATTCAGCTGCATAAAAATCTTTATTTTTCTCAATCAGCCCAGTCTAGAGAGTAGGAGCAGTGAATTTTAATATGTACAAGGAGGTATTGATTTGTTGGGAAGCCTATTAGCAAATACGTGCTTGAAGGGAAGATACCAATAGATACTTTAACATAAACATCCCTTGAAGAGCGTGGGGGTCTGAGTGACCCAAAGCAGCACCAGCATCATTTATAGAGCCATGGAATATCCTGAGCTGGAAGGACCCACAGGGATCGAATCCAACCCTGACCCTGCCCAGACACCCCAACAACCCCACCCTGTCACTGTCCTGTTGTCCAAGCACTCCTGGAGCTCTGGCAGCTTTGGGACCATGCCCACTGCCCTGGGGAGCCTGGTCAGTGCCCACCACCCTCTGGGGGAAGAACCTTTAGCTGATATCTGTGCATTTATCACAGAATCACAAAATATTCTGAGTTGGGAGGGACCCTCAAGGATCATCAAGTCTGACTCTTTAAGTGAATGGCCCAGAAAGGGATCAGACCATGACCATGACTAACCAACTGTGATTATATATTTTTCTTTTTCTTGATCAGCTGACTGTTTGGGTTTGCTTTCAAAAGGCTGAATTATGTGCCTGGGGTTGAAAGACTCATATGAACTGCAGTAGGTTTATATAAAGGTCTGCCTGAGGTAAAGACTCGCATGAAAATACCACTGTTCAGTGTTCCCCAGCTTTGTGAGGGCGCAGCTTTTTCCTCCTCTCGCTTCTTTCTCAGTTAAACATTCCAGGCACTAAATACCCTTGTCTTGGAACAAAACGTTAGCAGTGAAATCTCAGTGTTAGATCCGTGGACAGGATCACTGAGTGAAGCAGATGGGACATCAAACTTGGGTTTTATAAAGTTGGGTTCAACTTGTTTCTTGTACCCTTTAAGATGTTTTCTGGGGGTGGTGTCCGGGGTTGAGTTTGCCTGCTTTTATAGCAGGATCTAAATTGGCTAATACTGGGATTCACATGATTTATTTTTATACAAGTTGTGGCTTACTAATTTATTTCTTTTTTCAAGCCAGCTTAGCTTACATGTTTATTTTAGTCGGATTGCTCTGAACATATCAACATGGAACCAGACACTCCACTGCTTGTACAACCTGTTTTACCTCATGCTGCCAACAGGATTAAGAACAGATTTATGCCCTAAAAGCCAAGTTTCACAATGAGAGTGGAGGGGAAAGGCTGCAGGTCACAATGGAGTCTCTGCAGGTTGTACTGACCCTTGGTTTGGAGCGCTTTTGTTCTGGGGCAGTGCTTGACTCATCTTTAAGACATGAACATTTAATTCCTGTGTCAGGGGAGGGTGTTTGGCTGTGGCACAGCACTGCCCATGTTGGCTGACACTGGGGTGTCTTATTGCTGCTCTCTTAATGTATTATCTCTGTGTTAGCTGTAGTCATTTAGCATAAATGAAAAAATAATGCTCAGCTCATTTTGATGGATTTCAGGCATTTGGTAAAGGTACAAATCAGGCATAGCTTTTTTATTTTATAGCAGTAGTGATTTGTGTTTATGTATGTTTTTATTATGCTGATGCAAACCTGTAGCATCCAATACTGTGGTCAGCACTAAACAGTCTTTTTATGCCCTGTTGCCTTTTAGCCTGGAAGGGCTTGGCGTGAGGAAATTTTGGGCATGGGTTTATTTTGGTGATTTGGACTGCAGCAGGATTTTTACAGTATCCAGCAGTGACCTCTGCATTGGTACATGCTCTTTTACTTTTAAAAATTAAAATTAAGATTAAAAAGGTAGGTCCCACAGTGTAGAAATGCTGCTGTAACGCCAGCACTGTACTGATGGAGTGCTTTTTGTGGAATGTGGGAAATACTTGGTTTGGTTTTTTAGCAATCTGAGAACCCAAACTGGAAAGCTGCACAACAAATGCTGTTGGATCTCAGGGCCCTGTTCCTTAGCCTGGCTCTCAAAGTGGCAAACTGACTCCCTTGCAACTTAAAAATAAGGACAGGATGCTCGCTTTGGGGAAATGGCAGAGCACATGAGATTTTTTTATTAACTTTATAGGTTTTTTTTTTCCTGTATCATGTTACGAAGTGAAATGTTCTCCCTATTGAGATGCATTCAGTGAAAGTGCTTTTTGAGTTCTTCTTCAAATAGACTATTGAAGGTAAAAAAAGATAATCTATTTGGAGGCAGGTACTGACATTTTATTTGAAAAGAAGTAATTCTTTTCAATCTCACTGGGCTGGAAGTCATTAACGCTGTTCTCCATTACAAAATCCAAACTATTTTTCTGAGATCTTACTTAGTGTCAGACGGTCTTGTTCGAGTCCTTCAGCCGTTCCTGCGGATGGCCAGGGATGGGTTTCAGGGTTTCAGGGCTGTCTGTCAGTGAGTAAAGCTGAAAGGTGTGCTGAGGAAAGCAGCTGAATCTCTTTGCCCCGACTGGGTGCTCCTCTGCCCTTCTGCTGTGCCAGTGTGAGAAAACCCCTCAACTTATCGAATTTGGAATAAAAACACGAGTCCGTGAGACAAAGAAATATAACAAGTAGGAAAAGTTTACTTACGACACGTGCTGAGCGCTCAAGGTTACACAAGTCCCCAGAGCACACCTTTAAGTTCAAATTTCGCTCTTTTAAGGTCTCAAAAAATCCCTCCCCATTCACATAACAGAAGAGGCGGTTCCCGTTCCCTGATTGGCTGAGGGGCGGGGTCCTGAGCAATATGGCAGCCCCCATGGCTGGCCATGTGGCCCATGGGGTCTCCTTACTCATATTCATGGCCCGCATGGTTCCTTGGTATCTGCTCTTATCAGGACCTTACAGTTCCGTGACACATCTTTGTAGGTTAGTGAGGGACCCCTACAATCTGCACCCTTGGGTTAGTGAGTTTCCCTCTCTCCGATCCACAGTTGCCTGGCATCAGCTCCTGACAGGAGCCAATACCTTACAACTCCACGACACGCCTTTATATGTTAGTAAGGGACCCCTAAAATCTACACCCTTGGATTAGTGACTCCTTGTACAATTTATTTTTCTTGTAATAAACCCCATATCTTTATTTCTCCGTACTAGGGGCAGCCCCTTGCAGCCAGCCCATAATGACCCCCATTTTTGCAATCTTATCCCATCCCCTTTCTGGGTTTTCTTCGGATTGGGTTTCATGACAAAACGTGAACACAGAGATCCTGGGATACTCCAGTGGCCATTTGTCCCTGCCTTTTATTTTCTGCAGCCTTTTCAAACCCCACACAGGGAGTTTGAAAACCCGTTCCCCTGTTATTTTGGGAAAGCTGTCAAAGGCATTGAAGATTTTTAAGTAAGGTAGGAATAATATAATGGACCTTTCCAGTGAGATTTGGCCGACTGATTTTGAGGGTATAACTATTTTCAAAGCACCTTATTTTTAAATGAAGAGTAATCACTCCAAAAATTGCGTGTTTTGAAGGTATCAAAGCTTAGAAGTTGAGATACAATATTGAGTTATCTCTGCCCCTTTTCCAACACTGCAAGAAAAACTGTACAAAAGCTGTTGGCAAGTAGAGAAATTGCACTCAGGGCAACAGCATGTGTTGAATATTTGCTGAAGGGAGTCTTCAGCATTCTTAGGGTTGGTCGTGGATATTTCTGGGTGTAAAGTTTTGCTCTGGGCTCTCCAGAGGTGCAATCTCTAACCTCAACAGCCAAGACAGTAATACCAGGTCTGCGTGGCAGTGACATTTGGGCTTGAGGAGCGCAGCAGTCTGCTGTGCCAGGTTGTTCATGTTTTCGTGTTTGACATCGACTTTAAGGAGTACATGGCCAGAGAAAGAGAATGAATTATTTAAACGCAGGGATGTTCTCTGCAATCTGATCCTTTTGCTTTTTGTGCCGCTGTCACGGCAGTGCTGGAATGCAGAGATGTCTTTCACCATCAAATCTTCTTCTCCTACCCCATGCTTTGAGGGTTCTTTTCACAGTGCAGGAGTGAGGAACCAGAAAATGATTGAATATGGTGAAAATGATCCCTTGATTATCTTGCTGTGGAACACGGATCCAATACTTGAATTGTGTTGCTGAAGAAGTCACCGTGAGGGAATTGTTTTGCCTTTTTTTATGTCGATGTAATATGTGTTGGCATCTAGACCAGGGCTTACCAACACCTCTTGAACTGGAGAGTAAAGTCCTTTGGCCTTCCTAGTCTTTCTCAGCTTTTTTTTGAACAGAACAAAAGATAAAAGGTGTACTTCTTCACAAGAGAAGGGGAAAATAGTGCCTAAATCATTATTCAGGAGTAAACCCCCTTTCTTTACTCAGTTTAGCTGAGCATTGCAGTCCACAGGCACAACACCATCAGTTCTGCAGGCAAATTCCAATTGCAGCCCTGCACCATAAACAGTTAGAAATTCTACATTATTTCTGCCCACCCTCGTTCTTTACCTGTGACAGTAACCCCACACAGGATTTTTTGGCTACGTGTGTGTTGCCAATGATCTTTAAAGAAAATGTGAATTAAAAAGGAATATGGAAGAGCGTCTCTTCGAAACTGGCTGAGAGTTGCTGTTTCTTTAAAGGAAATAAGTGATAGGGTCATGGTTGGCCTTGAGGGTCTAAGAGGTCTTTTCCAACCTAAATAGTTCTGTGATTCTGAGTTGTGGTAGCAAAGGCCTTGTCATAAGTTAAAAAGGGAAACTGCCAGAAAACAAATCCAAACGCAAAAACAAGAAGGTTTGTCAAGTTGACACCAAATCCTTCCTTAAGCTTAAAATAAAAAAAAAAAGCAAAAAGGGGAGAGCAGGCTGTGAGCATGGGTGAGCACAGACTTGGTGGTAATGATGCCTTAAGACTTTTTGTGTTTGCATATATTTGTATATATGTATATATTTTTGTATTTTTGTATATTTTATATAGCTGTATAGCTTCTTATATTTGAAGCAGCAACCACCAGTTTCTCCCTCTGTGCTGCATTCCTGAATGTCTGAGCTAAGGGTAAGATGGCAACTAGAACATTTCATTCAGGCCTCATGTACCAGGACTGGAATAATGATATGTATTGTAGTCAAAACAAGATAGAAGACCCATGAAGTTTGGAAAACCTCCAACCAGGGGAATGTGACGTGAAGAAGACGATGGTGAAGAAGTAAAGGGGTCCTGAGACCCCCGACTCAGTTCTAGGAAGGCAGAGCCAAGGGAGGTTCTAAGGGGGCACCAAGGTGGTACGAGGGTGGATGGTCTCTGGGTTGGATGTAATCTTTAGTTATGATAATTAAGTAGTGTGATAAAAATAGGAATCACCTCTAGGCTGCGGGTGCATCATTATACTTTTCAGTAAAGAACTCCTCTCTGCTTTACCTCAATTAAATTGCCTCAAAAGTTTTTGTCCACATTTTAGGCAACAGTACCGTAGCTGGAATTGGGAGTGAGTTCTGTTATCCCTGGAGTCCTAAAATGCAGTGTGTGTTACGAGCAGGATGAAATGCATGTTGAGAAAGTAGTTTGATAAGCTTGTGCCTAAAACCTTTTACCAAAGGCAGGTTGGAAAGCAGATTTAATCACTTGAGTTCTGTACTGATCCCAAACCCTGTCTTTCCAAGGCTGGAGGGGGGATTTTCAGGGCTTCAGGTGGATTTTGGTCACACGGTGCAGAAAGAAGACCTGAAATGCATCTCTGAAGTTATTGGGGGGTGGGTGGGGAAAAGGATGGAGTCTGCCAACACTTCTGTAGCAGGCGTGGGGGCTTGGACTGCTGTGAAAGAAGCATTGGAGCAATGACAGGAGATACAATGGAAATGTTGGCACTTTTTCTCATCAGCATCACTACTCATTTGGAAAGTTTCCTCCGTGTTCTTGCGGTGTAAATAATTTTTCTCTCCCCTGTGCTTTCCAAATCCTTCCCTTTCCAGGGTTGCCTTGAAGGGCTGTTTGTGTTCCTGCTCCCAAATTTCTGTCTGAAACAGCCCCAGGTCAATGTGGCAGCCCAGGGTGGAGCTGAAGTTCTGAGGTTTTTGTGTCCTGAGTGTCCCGGGTTGTTCTACAGACAGAGAAATGCTGTAGGATAGAAAATTGTTCCCTAGGAAAAGGCTCTTGCACAAAATCATTCTTACACTTCCCGTATGTTTCTATATCTTTCTTTTGGAAAAAGCCTAAATGGCAATACAGAGAAGAAGAATACTGTACTTTAGGGAATTAAAAAGTTCACAGAGCCAAAGAAAAGCCACGTTCTTCCAGTGGGAGCAGGAGCACTAACACAGACCTGAGAGCACAGCCGTCCCAAAGAACTGACTTGGATTAGGGGTTTGAAAAGAGGGATCAAAAATATAATTATAAACCAAGCAGGATGTTTTGGTTCCCTTGCAGACAACACTGTAGTAAAATAGAGGTGAATTGTTTAGCTGGCACTGGAGCATCAGGAGAGCCGAGGAACTTGTTGGCAGGTTGGCATTTCTTTAATTGGGCTTAAAGGCTGTTTGGAAGAACGTGGGCATTTTAGAGAATTGCACCTTAAGCTGCTGAAGTGCTCAGACATAATCTTTTCCAAATAAATCTCATTTTGCAGTATTCTGGACCCACCTTTGCTTTGGAAAAATACATATTATTGTCCAGATCTGAGCAATGTAACATGTCAAAGGGAGAGACCCGATGGGTCTGGAGTGTTTCCTTTGGAAAAGGTTGTGACTCCTGATTAAATGTTTGCCATCTGCTCTCGGTGGAAAGCCAACTCGAGCCCCTTCCCTCTGGCTCCTGGTTGTGGATCCCTTGCTGGGTTTCACTGGTCCTTGCTGGTGTTTCCATACAGTCTCTCCAGGCCTTTCATTGACCTCAGCTCAGCTTTGGCTGCTTTGGCTTTTAGAGAGGTGGTCACCATTGCTGAGCCTTCAGCCAGCGTTGGGGTTGGCACCTTCAGAAACACCTGCATCATTTCCAGAGGCTTCTCTCATCCTAAAGGTTTTCCATGAAGGAAAAAAAAAAAAACCCACCAAAGAGTCCTACTTTTTGTTAAATGTGCTAATTGGGCATTTGTATATAGACAGATAATGGCCATTATTTATTGTTTCAGTGGAGCAATTTTTTAGAAGTATATTTCAGAGGCTGATTGCTAAACTGGCACCTTGTCTGCCAAAAGGAAACTGCTGGAAGGATGTTTGGTCTGATTTGTGACCTGGTTTGTTTATTACTTCTCCTGAGGAGGGCTGATAGGCTTTCCTCATTATTTGTAGACAGACGAGTTTAAAGATTATTATTATAATCATTATTATTTATTAACCAGGTAGTATGAGTCATAGTGGGAACCCCTGGAGGCTGTTTTAATAAACTGTGCCCCTTTTTATATGAAACATTAGAGAAAGGAGTAAGGCTGTAAAATAAAAATCTCCTGAAAACTCAGCAGGTTTTTAATCTTGGGGTTGGTTTTTTTTTGTTTGTTTGGGTTTTTTTTGTTTGTTTTGTTTTTTTCAGTAGTGTGTATTGCTGTGTGTGTATGTACTCGGTGAAGCATGAAGAAGGAGGAAAAGAAAGTAACAGCAAAAAGCACTGTTACATTTCATGCTATTTCTCCTGAGATCTATGGATCCACGATTAAAAATTCAATCTTTTTTTCTTCTGTTTCTTTTTTTGTTTTCCTTCAATCCAAGTATTTTGAGAATTTTTGTTGTTGTTGTGGCAGGGAAGAGGCATTTATCTCAATTAAAAGAAAGGGAGCACTTATTAGTTTTAGGATTTAATAACACTTTTTTTTGTTTTGTTTTATAATTTCCAATAGGTGTTTCTTTTCACCCCCTGCAGCAGGAGGCTGCTTGTTATAAGTTGAATTTCTTGAAGGTAAAACCTCCTCTGACTCCCAGCAGCCTCTTGTCCCTCCTCTACAGCCCAGTGTCTCCCAGCTGAGATGTGGCATCCCTGAGTGATGAAGTTTGTACTTCTGTAAATAAATATGTCTCTTTGTTAATGTGTTTAGTGTGGAGCCCACAGTCCAGGGACTCCGAGGTCTCACTTGCGGATTCACCACACCCACTGCTTAGGGAGCTGTAGCAGACTGAAGGTGACCCATTAGTCTGTGTGTGTGGCAGCAGCACATTTCTTTTTGCTTCTGAGAGAGGAGTTTGTCTTCCATTTGGGGGCTGAAAAACGAGGTAATTTGTTTTGGCTGGAGGGGGAAAGTCTGCCTCCTGATTGCTGCTGTACTGATGTGCTTGGCATTACACTCAGACGTGCAATTATTTTACCTTTTCCCTCAAACCCTCAATTCTATGTCATCGGTTATTTGATGTGAAAATCTGGACAATAAAACTTCAGAAAAATCTTCAGTTGAGCATTCAGAAAAGGGAGACCTAAAGATGTGATCTAATTTTGCCAAATTTCTGATAAATTTTTTTCCTATATTATTCATGTAACTTGACAGTTAATAATAATCTAGGTTCATTGGGTTCTGAACCAAGGAAAAGATAATTTTTTTTTAGACTGGGAAAACACAACAAATATACTTTTGAAGCTGTATAGGCTCAATTTCAGTAAGTACACAGCTTATGTCTCAGACAGTCTTCAATAGGACTCGTGCCCACTCTGCTCATCACAAAACTGATTTAATAAGATGATTTCTGTGCAGTTTCTTCCCCTGTGGTCTCTCTGGTTTTGCTCCCTCGTGCTTCCCTAGTTCGGTGTATTTGTGGAAATATGGCTTTTGTGATCACGTAGCCTCTCGTGCCTCCTTATCTGGTTTCTTTTCTCTCCCTTGCACTAATAGGCTTTGAATACGTTGAACGGTTCCAGCCAGAACTGACACAAAGGTAGAAATTTGAAAAATAGATTTACTGGGTTTTATGAGAAAAGACACAAGGGCAAAGGAGGATGTTGTTGGAGTCCCATCTGATTTAACACTCACTCCTTTACGCTTTTCACTCTTGCACATGCAGCTGGTTTAGCTGCACTTCTGCAGCCACAGGGACATGGCTGGGAGTTGGTTTGACAACCTCATTGTGCTGGTTTAAAGTTAAACCGTCAGGAGAAATGAATCCAACTCAAAAGAGGCTAGAAGTCAGAACTACAATTTAATAAAAAGTTTACCATAAATACATTGATACAAATGAAAATTGGTTTTAACCCACGAAACCCAGAGGTACAACCCAGCCCCCTGGGTCACAAACAGAATGGTGCTCGCCAGCCCCTGTGCTGAGCACCATGTGGTCCCCCTGAGTCCAAAGCAAAAAGAAAAGGAAAACCCATTTTCCTTCCAAAAGGTTGGTGGTCGCAGTTTGGTCGAGAGTGGCAGTTGCAGTCCTGTTGAGGTTCTGGTCCTCCTCTCGATCTAACAAGTGAGTGGCCCAAGTCTTCAAACCCCAAAAATATATATGCTTGGGTTCAGATGGGAACACCCAGTACCTCCCCCAGGGTGAGGGGTTTCACAATGGGCAATTTACTCAGTGAGTCAGAGGATATTTTGGTCTGCTTGATGGCCCATCCACAGACATGACCCCTCAGGTTGGGTGTGAAGGTGCTGATGATTCCCAGAGGGGAGTTCTCACACCTGAATCATTGGTGTGAAGGCAGGGAACCCTCCTATCTCAGTTTTCTCACACACCCAGTTCATAGCCTGAGGTGTCAGGTGTGCCCTGGGCAGCTGTTGCAAACAATGAATCATTAACAGTTCCTGATAAATGGCAGAGAGGGTATGGAATACACAGTTCCAGTTACATTCACACAGTGATAAACTGATCCCAGTTGCTATAACTGGGTATCTTGTGGTTGACACTCTTTGTTCAGGAAGAAGTTTGGAGGAGAGAAAGACCCTGCGGTGCAGGGATCTGTGGTGGTGCCATCCCGTTAGTCTCCGCTTGGCAAGCTGCTAGTTATCTTAACAATGAAATATAATGTTTATTCTCTCTTTTTCCCTCTGCCTGTTGACCTCAAGCTCGATCAGCTTAGACACTGGGTTACAACTCTCTCTCCCTGCTTTGATTTGCTGTTGCGTGGATTGTTCCTCGCTGGGGAAGGACCAGGCTCAGAGCGCGTGTCTGACCTCAGAGATCCCAAAGGTGAAGTTAACAAGTGCCATTTATCCTTTTGGCCAGTGCATTCTGTCTTTTGCCCGCTGTGATAAAAGCCGGTGAGGTTTGGATAAATGTTTCCATAGGACATGGAGTTAATTGCAGCTCCACGGGTGATAAATGCAGAACCAAGGATGCCTTTGGTGCTCTGTGGCTGGAGCTGCAGTAACACCTCCAGGAGACACTGGTGTGGTCCTGCCCCATCCCAGGCAGTGGGATTTTTGGATTGCAATGACAGAGGTGGCCTTTTAATCTCCACCATTACCTAAACAGGCATTCCCTGAGCACGCTTGGGAAGGATCCTTCCTCGTGGACTCATCCTTCAGGCAGTGACCGTTTCAATGGCCATAAAGCGTGGCTGGTTTTTATGATCTGTTAGACATCTGTTGGTCTGCAAAATTTGGTTTGCTGGTCATTTGAAATGAGCCGTTCTGGGAGGCAAAAGTCTCTTTCACCCCTTTGCACAGTGGAATTAATGCTATAGCACTTCCATCATTAGATGTCTGTTTTTATTGGATGATTTTGCTTTTTATGCTGAATGCATGCTGCTGAAAATTTCCATTTACTGCATCTGGGGATGTTGCAGCAAAGATAGGAAAAACTGTTCTTGCCTATCTGAAAAATGGAGTTATTTTCTTGTAATGCTAAGTGACAAAAAAAAATCACGTTAGATCATTTTCATAGGAATTTTCAGCCAGGAAAAATTCAGAGAGCTGGATGTAGTGAATGACAAGTCTGTTTCTGGAGCAGCCTTTAACTTTTATTTTATTTGAAGATTCACTACCAGCACTTTGGATCATACTTTTCTATAGTAAATAATACATTTTATTTTCCGAATTTAATAGTGGGATAGTTTTAGAGTAAATGTAGATGGTGCTGTTTTGTGTTCTTCTTCTCCTTGCCCTCAGCCTTGATCAAGTCAAAAACTTATGGTGTCTTTTTTTCTTACTTTTAATTTTAATGCCCACAGCCAACCTCTGATTGGCTTCTCAGAGCACATTGTTGGAGATCCATGTTTCAGTGCTGGCTCTGGTGGCTTCCTCATTGTCTCACTCCCTGCCAGGAGTGGGGAGCCAGGGCGGGGTTGGGATCTTCTACAAGGGAACAGGGACAGAAGGAGAGGGAATGGCCTCAGGCTGGGCCAGGGCAGGGGCAGGTGGGACATGAGGAGGAATTTCCTCCTGGAAAGGGTGGTGAGGCCTTGGCAGGGGCTGCCCAGGGAGGTTTGGAGTGCCCAGCCCTGGAGGTGCCCAAGGCAGGACTGGCCGTGGCACTCAGGGACAAGGTGGGCATTGGGCACAGGGTGGGCTCCGTGGGCTGGAAGGGCTTTTCCAACCTCAACGGTTCTGGGATTCTCTATTCTGGGTTCTCGTTTATTTTAATGAAAATTTCCACTGTGGACAAACCCAGTGCTAAAATTCTCAGCAGTTTTTCCAATCAGCAGCAAGAAGGAAAAGCCAACAGCAGATTTCCTTTCCTTCTGCTGTTGCTCCCTGGTGTCCTGTGGCACTGTGTGTCACAACCTGTTGTTTTTCTCCAGTGGAGTCCTTGATAACTCCTTTTAGGCTGTTTGCAGAAGGGGAGGCGAGTTCAATATTTCAGATCCTTCAGCAATGTCTGCAGTTCCTGCCCGAGAGAAATTCTCCCCACAGGCTGCAAGGAGGAACTGCCAGCATCGCTTGCTATTAATAATCACATGCAGAAATTAATCCTGGAGCTGCTGTGGTTTATTCATCCTCTTGTGTGCTGTAGCCAGACCTGGCACAGTTTAAAGTGGTTCTTCAGCCACGCGCTGCCTCTGGGTGCAGAAGGGAAGCAAAGGCTCCGACCTGTGAGTTTTTGGGGTGTTGGGAAAAGCTTTGTTTCATTGATGTGGTGCAGAATAACCACTCCAAAGGCATTGTTTGAACCCAGCAGGGTGTGCAGGGAGGGCTGCAGCAGCACCTGCAGTCAAAGGTGACCCGACAGGTCCATGACCTGGTGCATGAGGAGGGTGGGTGGGAGGTGGGATCAGGCCCAGGTAAACCCTATCCCACCTCCACGGCAGGATGGTGTGCTGGGGTTGACACCTTGCTGCTTACAATGAGGTGGGACACCAAGAGGAATGTTTGGATTTCAAGTCTTTAGTCTCAGGTGTAGCATCGCTGTTTTTTGAATTAACTTGAAAAATGAGAGCTAAATTTCAATGTGTTGATTGTATCGAATTTTCCATCGTTGGCATCACGCTCAGCCGTGAACACTCTCTGTGACAGACCATTTCAGTAAGTGTGGAGAGACCCCCAGTTAAGGATTCTTACTTCCTAATAGTGAGAAAGCATTATAAAAAAGTATTTTAATTTCCTGATTAGCAAGACAGGGTAGAGAGCTGTCTCAAACAAACAGGGAGTCTTCAAACACTTTGTGAAGTGGGCTTTCTGATGGAGCTCTTTGCATGTGTGTTTGATTTTCAAATGCGTGCTCACTTTAGCAAAGGAGAAGAATTTTAAATAACGAGAACTGCGTGTCCGTGGCATAACGAGACCTGGGGCCGGTTTGACTTTGAGCTTTTCCTTAAAGACAGGTCTCGATGACACTTTGAATTCCATTCTAGAATACATGCAATTTCTGTAATTTTGCTAATTCAGATCAATTTGTGCAAATTGTTCATTTCCAGGACTTTCCAGTACCCTTAGAATGACTGAATCCATTGTATGGACCCTTTACTCTCCAAAAGCATGGATCTCCGTGTGCCCATTCTTACAAACCCTCAACCAACCAAAAAAAATCCCCCAGTGACACCAACCAACAACAACAAACCAGCCCTATTGACAACCCCACCCCTCAACAAAATTAGGAAGTTCCTTGCTGAAAATATTTGGGAATTGCGCCTGTAATTTTAGAACATTACGCTAAACCAAATTCCTGGTGTGCACATAACGTGTCACTGGGGGATATTGTAAAGCACGAGGTGTTAATGATCTTCTGGGGAGGGTTCTTCCAGCAAACATGAAATACTTGAAATGGCTTTTCATTGGTTCATGGTGTTCACGATGGGAGGTTATTACTGTTATTACTATTACTAGTAATGGTTCTTATTTAGCCCTGCCAAGCCTCCAAAGGCAGTTGGAAGTACCTAAAGAGCTGGAGAGGGACTTTGGACAGGGGCCTCAAGTGACAGAACAAGGGGCAATGACTTCTCACTGCCAGAGGGCAGGGTTGGATGGGATATTGGGAAGGAATTCCTCCCTGTGAGGGTGGGCAGGCCCTGGCACAGGTTGGGCAGAGAAGCTGTGGCTGCCCCTGGATCCCTGGAAGTGTCCAAGACAGGTTGGATGGGGCTTGGAGCCACCTGGGCTGGTGGAAGGTGTCCCTACCTGTGTGGGGAGACTTCAGCTGGCTTGAAGTCTCTGTGGAATAGTTGGACTATGGTAGGAACTTTCTACACACGTCAGGGTGATATGCACGGAAGGAAAGGCTGTGACACCTGGAACAGAAATCCGGTTTCTAAAGTGATGAGTAATGTTTTCTGACATGCGTGGTTTGTGTGTCCAATTAGGAATTATTTATGTATAGAGAAACCAATGGTCCTTGGACATGTGTCCACACTCAGGTCTATAAGAATAGCAGCCTCTGATACTCTGAGATTCCAATGCAATAAAGTTCCTGTCCTGTTTTTGGAACAATACGATGTCGTTTCTTTGACCTGCCTCTAACTTCACAACGACACCTACCCGTGGCAGGGAGTGGCACTGGAGATGATCTTTAGAGTCCCTTCCAATCCAAACCATTTTGTGATTCTATGAAGGCTTTTTTCTGGAACCTGGGAGTCAGTCCAGGTGTAGTGAAGCTGGTGAATAGTTTAGCAAATAGAGGAGTGAAGGGAGGAAGATACTGTGGTATTAACACATTTTAAAATAACTTTCAGTGGTAGTAGTCAGAAGGTTTCCAATAAAAAACCTTCTGTGGCAAGGTTCTCACCCTCTGCCCTGAAAGGAAGCAGATGCAGAACAGACTCTTAAATTCTGCCTTATTGTGAGAGTTCTGGGGTGGCAGGGGCTGCATAGGGCAGCCATGAGGCTTGGCCTTCCCATGGTACAAACCTGGGGCACAGACCCTCCGCTGGTGCGCTGGTGTTTTATACTTGCTGGGGACCTGTTTCTCAGTTAGGAGAGGAAGAAATTTACTCTGCTTTGGGTATGTAGTAGTGAGCTGTAGAAGGGCAGGATTGTGGGAAATAAACATTTTTTTTTTTTTTTTTAAGCAGGAGATAAAAGTGAATGTGCATTTCGGTACTTCCATGTGTAGACAGAAAGGCAAGTGTGCTTTATTCTTTTCTTCCTCAGTGCTGATTCTGCTTTTCTTGGTTTCTGGTAAATATTTCAGGTCTGTTAGGAATCTTGAATTTATTTTGATTACTGTTGAACATTAGCATCCTTCTTATCAGGGAGAAGTAAGCAGGACATAGAGGATATCCAACACTTTTCCACCTGATAAGTGTCTCTCACTCGTGTGTGACCAAGACTGGTGCTGCCCCTGGGATCCACATTTGGTCTGGCAAATAGACCTCTGCTGTTCAGCCGAGCAGAACTTGCTGCAGCATTCATTGCTGGGATATTGGAAATACTTGCTCGGATGTCTCTCTCTCTCTCTCTCTATATGTATATATAAAATAATGACTTGTCTGATGTTTGTATTATAAATATTTGTATTCTAAATGTTATAAATTTGATAGTCCACTATCAAATTCTGTTGTTCAAATATCCTGACTGTCTTAGGGGAGACGACTGGGAAATTTTACAGCAGAAACTTCACTGCAGAAACTTTGCGGTGCTGTGAGTGGCCACAGGAGGGGAAGGGAGTGAGCAATGCAGGAGATGAGAGGACATTGGCAACTCTGGTCTGGGTCTGGGTGCTGTTGCTCTGAGGCAGGGGCAGGGTTCCAGGATATCCAGGGTATCCAGAGCTCGAAGGCCGCCTGTGTCACCCACCTGGTGTGGACAGTGGGAACAAAAGGCTGTTTCTTCCCCTGGTTATGCAAGAATTCACATTATGCCTGCTCAGGTGCACAGGTAACGAGCTTCATGCTCCTTTTCTTGCCTCCCACTATGGTGTTTGTCAGAGATGCTCAGCTGCTGTGGGATGCATGGGATGTATTTGGGAGTAGCCTCGTGCTGGAGCTGAGACGTGCCAGTCTGTTGTACCCGTCGTTCCTGTCTCTGATCCCTTCTCATTCTGTCTGACTCCTCTGTTCCAGCCCTGTTGAATTACTTATGCTGGTAATGTTCCTACATAGATAAATAGAGAGGAACATAAATAAGCAAAGAAGAATCTGATTACCACAAAATTCACAGGAAGGCTGCATTTCAAACTATGGAAATCACCCTCGGCAAAGGGTAACTGATTATTTCACATATTCCAGTGACAGCAGGAGAAACACTGTGCACTTCTGAAAAGAATAGTTGCTGAAACATTTTTATCTTGGCCTCAGAGCTGGTCACAGAGAAAGATACATGGCTTTTGGTGCCAGGGAGGCTTGGTGGATGGATGGATGTCCTTCCCTCCTGGCTGTCTCAGGTGCTTTCCCAACGATGCTTTGAAAGTGCCTGGAAGGATAAGACAGTTCTTAATTCTCAGTGCCTGAAACAGCATTGTGCTGTTTGCTGGGCCAGAGTGTGGTGGGTTCACCGTGGCTGAATGGCAGGTGCCCACCCAGCCGCTCTATCACTGCCCTTCCCAGCTGGACGGGGGGAGAGTAAGGGTGGAAACAAAAGAAAACAGCACAAATCATGGGTAGCAATAAGGCAGTTTATATTTATTGAGAAAGCAGAAGCAGCAATTAATCTCTACTTCCCATGTACAATGATGGTCGGCCATGTCTGGGAAGCAGGGCACCTAATCGTGTCGGCAGGCAGCCATCGGAGACAATGAGTGCCCCCCTTCCTGCTTCCTGCCCCAGCTTTTATATCTGGGTTGACCTCATACGGTACGGAATATCCCTTTGGTCAGTGTGGGTCAGCTGCCTATTTGTGTCCCCTCCCAGGCTCTTGTCCTTGACTGAACAGTGAGTGCTGTGCTCAGTGGTAGCCAAAATATGGGTGTGTTATGGACACCAAAGCAGAGCACTGTGAGGGTTCCTACGGGGAAACAAATTCTGGCTCAGCCAGACCCACCACACAGAGGTGCCCGTCCTCAGGCTCTCTGGGAAGAGCATCCCAGAAACAAAGTCAGGGTTTGGGTTTCAGCTGCATGTTTGGCAGGATGGATGTTGTTGGTTGGCAGAGACCCAGGTGCTTTGGTTCTCTCAGGTGAAATGTGTCCCCAAGGAGAAGGACCGTGCTGTGCACTCATCTAGCCGGGCATGGGATTAGCAGGTATTTCTCTCAAAGTTCATCAGCCAAATGACTCGTGTTATCCCGAAACCATCCAGGAGTCCAGTGGAGAAGGAGGATAAAATAAACGCATAGGGTGTTTTTCTCTGCAGACTTCACAGAAATGAGCCAGTTGTGTTGTCCTGTTCTTTGCATTGATTGCTAGTCCAGCTGGAGGTAAACACCCCTTCCTGTGGATAATTTCCAGGTGGATCCTGCAGATGTTGCTTGGCCTGGTGGTTTGGGAGCCTTTTCTTTCAAACACCCCAGGGTAACCCACCAAAACCAGGTTTGCATCTCCTTTCTGCTTCAGCAATATTCACGTGACACCTTTAGGGTACACGCTGGGTCATTTCGGGAGTGACTTTGTAATTCTCCCTGATATCTAAGAATAAAAAGCTAATCATTTGGCATCTCCACCACTGTATTTCTTATGCCTTCTGAAGGAATTGCGTGGAGCTCCTGTCCATGGCCTTGATGAACACAATACCTGCTTGTTCCTGTCTTGTGCCTTGCCAGCTGCATAATAAAAGTGCTGAGGAATCCTAATGACTGTAAATACTTGTTCTGCTTCTGTAAGAAGTACTGTGATCCCTTAAAGTCTCTGTAGGGACCTCTTTGTAGAGGACAATTTGTTTGTAGAGTACATTAAAACTAATTTTTAATTTTTTTTTAAACGTTTTCAATTGTTCTTCAGTCTTTGTATATTGATTCTTATCCTTGTACAGGCAGGATGTTCTCTTATTGCTTCAATACTGGGTTTTATTTTTATTTTTTTCTCCTGTCAAGGGAATGGGAAAGATTAAAAGAGTGATTTGGGAAATTTGCCATCTTGGTATGAGGTCTTAATTTGAATCCCAGAGTGCATTTCTGCCAATTGGGAAAATGTACCTTTGGCTAACACAGGTGCTACCGTGACCCTCTGCATTTTTATCATGGTTAGGTGTGAAAGGAGCTGCAGAAGCACTGAAATGTGATGTGGTCAGGCTCCCTTAGCCCTGAACAAATTCCAAATCTTGGCATTGAAATTGAGCGGTGAAGTTCACCCCAGCTGGGAGGTGCTTTCTTCTGTTCTTTCTTGCCACTCCAAAATTTCTTCCTAATTTGAACACGAGTCATGAATTTTAACAACTTTGTTAAAATGGGATTGCAAATATCAGGTGGGGAGGAGGAAATGCGCATTTCTGCAGTACAGGTCAGTGGGGCTTCTCACAAGTGCCATGACTGGGCTCTTGAAATGGTAGTTCTTAACTCTAAATGTGAATAAACCATGAAACAAAACAGATTTCTTCATTCAGCTCTTGTTTCCAGCTTTGGATCACCTTCTGTAGCCTGTCTTTTCCCTTTGCTGCTCCCTGAGGTTTGTAAAGGGATTTTTCTCCACTTCTCAGATGCAAGATTAGCTGCTTTAAGTTCCTTATGAAAAGTAAAAAACATAATAATCTATTAACAGCCTTATTACCCAAAATGTGTCAGGCTAAAAGGCTGAAGCAAATTTGTCTGTATTTTCTCTAGTGGTCTTAAGAACAGACTTATGAGAATGCATTTAATAATAAATACAGGGTAATATCAGCCTGGACTCAGAAGTGGTGGTATTTCCATATGAAGCAATGGCGAGATCATTCCCAGGCTGGAGAATCTGCTTTGGGTTCCAACATTGTGAGGAAAGAGGCACAGAAATGATTGGAGAATGCTTGATTTGCGGTGAGATAAAAAGGAGTTGCCCATGTTGTTCAAAGAAAAAAGGTGTGAAGTGATTTACTGCAACTTCTGTCTGCATAAATACTGAGAGATGATGAGGACTCTCCAGTCTAGGAGATGAAGGCATAAGAGGGTCTCTTCAATGGGGTCTGTAGCCTGAGAAACTCCAATTGCAAATAAAGCCTGACTTTTTAAATGGTTATGGTTAAATAGTCACTGACAATTTAGCAAAGGATGTGCCACTTTCCCCACCAATGGGCATATTAAGAAATTAAGATGTTCATTGCCTCCCCCTTTCCCCCTCCCAGGGGATAAAAGGAAGAAAATCTGTCCCCAGTGCTATCAGACTTAATCCAGGTTGGTGGTAGTCAGGATTTCTGGTTTAACCACACGTGCAGGTATCTCTGTGAGAAGCAGGAAAAAACAAATTAATAAAAAAATAAGTTGATCCATCCATCAGCAGTGGGAGCAGTAGAAGTTTCCCAAAATGCTCCACCTTTGTTATGATTCTTTTCAGACTGATTGTGTAGATCTTGCTCGGATCCTTTATACGAAGTAGTTGAGGTGTTAATTTTTATGTATTTTGAGCAACAACAGAAAATAATATTGATATATTAAAATACTTGTGAGAGAGACATACCAAGTAGAAAGGTTCTGTTTGTGTGAGATGGAACGTGCTTTCTCACGGCTTCATGAAGGAAGATGGGCAGTAGCCATACATGTTCCTTTATGAGAACCACAGAATTCCCTGGCTTGGAAGACTCTCCCATGGAGTACCCAAGAGCTCCTGTAGATGTGAAGTGACCATGGCACGGTGGAGCTTGTGTGTGTCCAGCAAGGAATGGTGCTGGCACGCTGTGCACGCAGAGGGAACTTTCTTCTCATTGCTCACAACCCGTCATGGGGTCAATAAACCAAAAAGTTTCCAAAAGATGGGGGGCATGTTTGTAGGACAGGCACAGGACAGAAGATGTGTGTGAGAGGCAGGCAGCATCGGCACCGAGGTTGAAAAGCCTTTTTCCAAAAAATACCATCAGTGCCAGATGATCTTGATTAAAGTGCAGTGAGTTGCAATTGCATTTTAGCCTTTGTTCTTCTGCACTTCATAGTGGCTCTTCATCTCTGTTGTCCTGAAGACCCTGATATGGCTTGGACACCCTCCTTTGGTAACAGTGCAAGAAGTGACTCCTGTTCTTTTCCTCCCTCTCTGAGCGAAGGGTGAGAAATAAGCCTGATGATATCAGAGAATCCCAGCTGGTTTGGGTTGGAAGGGACCCTGAAGCCCATCTTGTCCCACCCTCTGACCATGGGCAGGGACACCTTCCAGCACACCAGGCTGCCCAGGGCCCCATGTGTGGGATGAGCAGAATAAAATGTTCAGAGAGCTGGTTTCCAAAGCTGAAAGGAGGATTCATCATATGAATAGTTGGTGTAGAGATGCGTTGAACAGTCAATGGGCAGAGAGATGCTTTAATTTCAGATAAATGAATGCAAGCTTTGAAGGGAATGCTGGCACTAATAATGAATTTCCGAGGGGCAAATGCCTAGATAGGAATTGTGTGGGTTTTGTAGTAGTTTCCCCTCCATCAAGGCATTTCAACCAAGAAGTCAAAAGGAAAAGAACAAGGGAAAGAAATGGCACAATTAGCAGTTAATTTAAAGTAACTAAAGTGTATTAGGCCCAGTCAAATGAACCATTTAATTTTTGTTCCTTCTTGTTTGTAATCTCATAAGTATGAGTCATTGAAAAGCCAATCTGGCTTGGTACAGTGCGTGCTGTTTTATAGTCCTTGCTCCTTGCCAGCATAAGCGTTTCCTCGTTAATGTTTCACATCTGTTCTTTGTAATTTAGTGATTATGTGCCAGCCTCTGTGTCCTCCTTGTTTATTTTCAGAGGACAGCAGGAAGCTTCACTTACGTGAGATTAAATCGGTGCCTGTGATTTATTGAAGCTTGGGTGTCCTGGGCTGCTGCTCTGCTCGTTTGTGTAAATGAATATTTTTAGCCGAAGATGAAAATGGGGATGGTTGGAGGCAAGTCAGTAATCTGCAGTTAGAATCAGCTGAATGTTTCAGCATTGAGTTGGCAAGTGTGTGCTGGAGATTTATACAGCTTTCTTATCAGTCACACTCAGGCTCCTTGCAAGCATTTCTGATGGGTTTTGTTTTATTAAGTATTCAGAGAACAGGTTTTCATTCTGTGGGGATCTATCTTCGCACAGATACAGGGTATTCATGTCCAAACAAGAATATTTGGTGTTAAATAGAAATCCTCCTTATAGCTGGTGTTATTGGCCATTCAGACATTGGTATGGAAAGGGGTGACATCATGTAGTTTAGGTGACTGATTGCATTTAATAATGTGCAATACGAAAGGGCAGATGACCAGAGAGAGCTCTGTTCAGGTGTGAATATAAATTATTTACCTACTTTGTCAATGCTTTAGTACCTTCTGTGACTCTGAGGTGCTCAAATACAAAAAGGGCAAACATAATCAGGTATCTTAATAATTATGAACGGTTTTACTGGAGCACATAATGACTTTTCATGCATTACAGAGGGAGGTTTATTATTTATAGTAGAGTAGAACCAAGAAAAATAAATCTGTTTGTGGAGATGATACTTTGCATTTAAAATCCTACCCAAGACTGGAGTCTGATTCAGATCTCTGCCAAAGCTCTCTGTGTAACCTTCAGCAAATCAAACTTCTAGCTTGGGTTGAGCCTGGAATTTAGATGCTGAGCTCTGAGAGCCAGGGATCCTGGAAGGGAAGAGCCCCCATCCCCAGACAACCTGTCCTTGTTCCACGTGGACTCAGTATTTATTCATTTTCATGTGTCTTTACCAACCTGTTGGTGCTGGGGTGGGTGCAGGTGCTCTGGCCCAGGGATTACTGGTGGGATCAGGGAATTGTCTTCATTGACAGGAACGGGGAGGGGAGGGGGATCTACCAGTCCAAAAGGAGAGTACAGTGCATTTGGGGGACACTGGAGCACCGGTTTGGGGCACTGCTGGGTCCAAAGTGTGTCCGAGTGGGTCCTGGTGGAATTCACCAGTGCAGCCACAAACCCACGCTCCAGTGAATTTGTGTTCCCTCCAGTGATGGGGCTGACCAAAGAAAACCACGAGGCTGAGTGTGATCTCTGTGTGACCTTTGCTTTTCCCCCCCTCCCTTACATTCCCAGTGCTCACAGGCTCACACCTCCCATCTAATGCTGCTGTTGCCTCGCAGCCGTTTTAAGCTGAAGATGAAGGGTTCTTCTCTGCTGCTTGATTTTTACGCCTTTCCATAATTTTTAGGGTTCTTCGCTTGAAAATGAGATACCTGTATGGCAATATGAGCTTAGATCAAGCATGTAATAAGAATTCCTGAGAAAACTCTCCCAGCCTCTCCGTGCTCAGGCAGCCGGGGAGCCAGAGGGACAACCACGGGCTCTTCCTCCCATTTCAGTGTTGAGGGTCCTCTTAGGCCCCTATAAGCTCACCGCGTCTTGGAGCAAAGTTCCTCTGCCTAATGAAAGGCCATGCAGGAGATTCCACTGCCTCTGGTTTGTTTGGAAGCGCCGTGGGATGCTCTGACCCTGGGGGGAACAGCCAGTGTTGCTCTGGATGCGTTCATTCACTCTCATCCCTCTGCTGGGTCATCTCCCTTTCCTGCTGGAAAGGTCTGAGCTTTCTTCCCTGTCCTTGAACCCTTGGAAAACCAGTGGTACACTTTTTGAGGTGGGGGAGTCAGATTTATGTGCAAGTTTGCCCTGTGGATTTTATACAGAAACACTGGAATGTTTTCCCCCTGTTGCTTCTGATTCTTTTATTTCCCTTTTGAATTGACTGTCGAGGAGCCTGCGCCGATTTCCTCCCAACACCAGGGGCTGCAGCCCCCCATTATCATTCCTGCATATCAATATCCAGTGGGTGTCCATCATTTCGTGTGTAAAGCCAGGATGTTTTCCCCCTGGGTGGGTCAGTTGACGTTCCTTCCCGTTGCCTTCCATCCATCGTCACAATTGCTCCATCACCAGCACACGGAGGGTCCATCTGCAGAGCTGTGCAGGTGGTCCTGCTGTCACCTGTCCCTCCCTCTCAGCCACGGGGTGTCACCTTCTCCCAGCCTGGTCGTGGCCATGGTGGACAGGACAGGTCCCAGGTGGCTGCAGGTCTCCCTCCCTGGGGGACCTGAATTCCCTGGCATGGCTCTGACCATTGAATCCTGGCTCCAGTTTCCCCCATTATCATTCCTGCATATCAATATCCAGTGGGTGTCCATCATTTCGTGTGTAAAGCCAGGATGTTTTCCCCCTGGGTGGGTGGGTCAACGTTCCTTCCCGTTGCCTTCCGTCCATCATGGCAATTGCTCCATCACTGGCACGTGGAGAGTCCATCTGCAGAGCTGTGCAGGTGGTCCTGCTGTCCCCTGTCCCTCCCTCTCAGACATAGAGTGTCACCTTCTCCCAGCCTGGTCGTGGCCGTGGTGGACAGGACAGGTCCCAGGTGGCTGCAGGACTCTCTCCCCAGGGGACCTGAATTCCCTGGCACAGCTCTGACCATTGAATCCCGGCTCCAGTTTCCCGTCTTTTTCACCAGTTGCTTATCCATGCAAAGATCCCAACTTTTTTCCCAACGCTTTTTATAAATGGAGGCACTGTGGACTTTTGTGGAGGGACTCAGATAGGGAGGTGATGAAAACTGAATGCATTTCTCCTATTATTGATGTAAGATAAATTTTGATTCTGTGATGGTCTTCTTTTAACTAATCCTGTATGCCTGGGATATAATAGCTTCTGGTTTATGGTATTTTAAACTGTAATATGCCTTTGATTCCATCATGTTTTTTAGGTTTTATGATTACAATAAAACAGGTCTTGTAAAATTATTTATATCTGTAATATATATTTCCTTTTATAGAGGGGCCGTTGACATCCTCCACTGTAGGGTACAGCATTCTCATATGAAACAGATCTAATTTTGTTCTTATCCAAGTCATCACATTAGATATACAGTGCACATACTTCTTCTATTCATGATATTTAGGGGTTTTTAACACCTAAACTGACATTTAGATAGAATAAATTTACTTGGCTATTTCTCAGTATCCTATGAGAGCTACATCAGGAATCACATTTGAAGTACTGACATTTCCAGCAACAATACCTGTATTGTAAGCCCACTGGATACGTTGACAAAATCAAATTTTGTTAGGAAAATACATATAAAAATCATTTGCAATAAAAGCAGGGAGAGGGAGGGGCCTCAGCAAAGTGCTGCCAATCCCTCCCCCTCAGAAGCCCTATGAAATCTGGCATTTCTCTGCTGAATTGACTGTGTCAGAGTTAATGCTGGAGAAATGCCAGAAAATTATTTGAAATCTTTCTTTGCATATGAAATGTGGAGGCACCAGGCAGAGGATTCCCTGAAGACAGGGAGCAGAAAAGCTGTCTGTGCAGCAGACAGAGAAATCATCATTCTTAGCACTGGGATATTTTTAGATTCTCTCAGCCTGCTGAATAGACTCAATATAGAATATATTAATTGCAGCCACAGTCAGAAGTATTGAGAAACTCTAAATCTCCACCCACAATTAATGGAAATTTCAGTAATCTTAATTTTGATTATTGCTTTCAGTAAAACTCAAGTTAAATATCATCTTAGATATTTATTAACTATATTGCACATATTTGACTTTATAAAGTGTTTGTGAGCTGATTGAACACCATGGCCATAGGAAGAGACTTCTTAATCTTTACTATTTTGGTTATTTGTTAGTGCTGTAAACAGCTCACAGCTAAACTTAAAACCTTCAACTTAGATTAAAATGGGGAGGGGCAGGGGGTGTACCTGCAGGGAATTTCAATATTGACTTCGATTCATTGTGATTTGAATGAAAAGTTCCAGTATCAAAAGGCATAATAGGCAGCTTTGTGTGAACTTGAAAGAGGTTAAATATTTTCAGTTTTGTTTTTGCTTTGAAATGTCATGTTTTTGTGGGGTTTTTTTTGGGTTTTGTTTTTTTTTTTAAATCCTGGCTCCAGGTTAAATTCTTTTTTTAAAATTAAATTAGAAGTTGTAAACATACCAGCAATGTTAAAGGTCTAAATGGAGTACACTAAAAATTGTGGAGTCCAAATCTGAGATTTCCATTGGAAACTTTGGCTGCCGTAACTTTGGTGTTTCGAGTTTTGTGTGGAACCCAAAATCTGCCAGGCAATACAATCAACAGAGAAAATAAAGAATATACTTGTGGTGTATTTCGTGTTCTTAAAAACCTAATTGTAACCTGTCTCCAGTTTTTTTAATGTGTTTAGGTGCACCTAAGCCATCCTGTGACTCCGTGTCCTCTTTGGAAACACTTACTGCCATTGGAATTGGAAACGATTTATTGCCGTTTCTGGAGCAGAAGGTTGTTGGGGTGTGGGATGTGGGTTCTCAGCTCTGCTGAGGGGCACGAGGAGCAGTGAGCTGGTCGTGCCATCTCACAGCCCTCGGCTGGTCCATCCGATGGGGTTATGGCTCAGGTTCCCTCTCCCAGCTCAGGTTCCAGGTCATTTCAGCATTCCTCATATAATTCCTGACATAAACCAGAAGATGTCCAGTGGATTTAGGTTAAAGCACCAGCATGTTCTCACATGTTGAGTGTATTGAAAACCACTTACCCTTGAAAATCCTTTGCCCCTGCCTTAAAGAACTTCACAGACTGACCGGAGTTGCTTATTTTTAAATTGCACCCTGTTAGCCTGGAGCAAAACCATTGTCGTGAAACATTTAAATGCCATGAGGACCTTGATTAGTTTATGAAATAAATAACAGTGGCATTATCTGCTCTGCCCTGGCAGGGTGGGCAGGGCCTGGCACAGGGTGCCCAGAGGAGCTGTGGCTGCCCCTGGAAGTGTCCAAGGTCAGGCTGGACCATCCTGGGCTGGTGGGAGATGTCCCTGCCCATGGCAGGGGGTGGCACTGGGTGTCTTTCCAGGTGCTTTCCATTGTGGGATTCTGTGAAGGACACGGCTGTGACAGTTCACTTTAACCACACACAGGGCAGTTGCATTTTTGCTGATGTCTCCTATGACAGTGCAAGCGACAGCAGCAGCGCTGCAGTGTTGCCTGAGATGAGGAAAAAGCTTCCGAGGCAATTTAATTGGGGTAAAATAGGGTGGAGTTCTTTAGCGAAAAGCTTTTCAACTTCCAAAAGTATATAGATGTACACACGGCATAGTGGTGATTCCTATTTTTATAACAGCACTTAATTATCATAACTAAAGGTCACATCCAACCCAAGGACCATCCACCCTCATCCCGCCTTGGTGCCACCCTTCGATCCTCCCTCGGCTCTGCCCCTCGGCACGCCTTCCTAGAACTGAGTCAGGGGTCTCAGGACTCCTTTACTTCTTCACCATCATCTTCTTCATGTCACATTCCCCTGGTTGGAGGTTTTCCAGACTTCATGGATCTTCTATCTTGTTTTGATTACAATATGTGTTGTTATTCTAGTCCTGGTTAAGTATAAAATGTTCTGGTCACTCTCTGGTAGCTCAGACACTCAGGAATGCAGCACAGAGGCAGAAACTGCTGGTTCCTACTTCAAATGTGAGAAGCTGTACAGCTACATAAAATGGACAAAAAATATATACAAATATGTACAAAAATATATAGAAATATATACAAATAGACACAAATACATAAAGTCTTAAGGCATCAGCAGGGCCTGGGAGAGGAGGACTGCAAAAAGCTTCCTTCGTTGCTTTTGCACTTTGAAATGCATCAGCTGCTGGGATTACCATGGCCTGATTTAATATGTGCTTGAAGACAACCTAAAAACACAAGATGTTTTGAGTCCTGCTGCAGATTCTGTATTTCAGTAGAGCAGGTTTTCCTCTGTGTCGTGGCAGCAGAAGGTAGAAAGATGCTGATGTGCATCCCGGATTCCAACCCCAAGGGTCAGGCTGGTGCTGGGAGCCTTGTCAATGCCTTGCTGGTGCCCACTGGGATATTGTCTCTTTCTTCTTAGTCTGGTGTTTCGTTTCAGGATGTGCAGTTTCAGTTTTGTTTCGGGCTGTACGATTGAGGAGAAACTAATTTTCATGGGACACCTTGAAAAGCCTGGCTGTCAGATTTCTGCTAGGGCTGCAATTGGACCATTCCCTCACCGACACAGTTTTGTGATATATGATGTGTTTTGAGGAGTTTCAGAATTCCCCTGATGACATTTTTGCCAGTAGGATTTCTTGTTAGACGTATGGAAGTTATAGGAAGGCAATTCCTGTAAAAATTAGTGCTGGGAGCAGGATTCTGCTCCCTGGGGTAGATCATAGCTGTTGTTGCAGAACTCCTGTCTAGTTTGGAGTTAAAATAGGAGGAATAATGTCATGGATCTGTCTCGTGGCAGCTGCCACTGCTGCCTGCTCTCCTTCTGCAACCCCCAGCTCAACATCCTCTCTGTTATGGCAATTTTTAAATAGATTATTTAAAAACTGATCCTGGCTAACTACTGGAGCTACAGCCAGTGAAAGTACAGCTGCTGCTGTATTTAACTGTTAAAAAAAGAAAAATGCTTTGCTGAAGTTGCACTGACCAGTGCTGTAAGTCAAACATTAATCACACGGATATATTCATTTTTCTGGACTTTTGGGAGTTCAGTGGCTGTGCTGCAGCCTTAAGAAAGAAGCCTCTGTTGTGATAGGGAGAAAGTGGAATCTGTAGTTGTTATAAGTGAGTCCAGATAAAGAAGCAATCAAGCATGGAGATTTGGCTCACCTTAAAAAAAAAAAAATAAAAATTGGCATTTTTCTGTTAATGAAGATTTTTACATTAAGATGTAAAAACTTGGCTTGAAGCAGATGTATCAGGGATGAGATGCAGGCAGCATTCTGGGAGGAAAATTCCTTGCCAGAACATACACTTGGAGAGGAGACCAAGCAGGGATGTAAGAAATGAGTCAGGAACTGCTCCCTGGAAAGGTTTCTCCCATGGAGCTGCCACTGTTTATTTGGACTGGGATGCCTTGCCCAGGTTTGTTCATGTTCACGTCGTATTTTGGGGCAGGACAGCAGTCGTTTGTTCTGGGCTCAGGAAATCTCTCCGTAAGGGGCTGTTTCTCTGATTTTAAATTAAATGAAGTTCATTCATTGGCTTTGGGAAACTTTCATTCCTTCTTGCAGTTGATGGTGGCTGAAGAAATAAATCCATTAAAGGTTGCTGAGGTACTGAAGGGTGCAGTTGTGCTGGAAGTGAATCCAGGGATGTCGCCAGGCTTAATGAGATGATTTGTCTCTCCCAGTAAAGGCTTGGGTTTTTGTAATTTATATCCATTAACCTTTTACTTAAAAATGGCTCAAATTATAGTATGTCTCCCCATAGGAAATGTCCTCATTAATGCAGTTAACTTGGTATAAGAAAAACAGCTTCTGCTGTTATTTTATTTTGTGTACTTTCAGCCCGTTGTTATGATCCCTGTTATTTGAACCTTGGCGACTCCCATCCTTAAATTTCAGAGTTTTAATTTGGTTTCAGTCAATTTTGAATATCTGTAGTAGTTTTGTAATGTAAGCACTAGATAAAAATGACTCTAATGAATATGTGAAATGTTAATGAATGGACATGTAATTAAACATTCTCCGCTATATTTACTGTACCTGAGCCCATTTGGGAACCCCAGTCTGCAAAGTTTGTAGTGTTTAAAGTTAAGGATGGGCATGATTAATTTCATTTTTACCCCCCTGAGTTCTGCGAAGTGATTTTGCTAATTTTTTATTCTCCCTTTTAAGATGAATGACCTTACCTGTGATTATTTTTTTTCTGGTATTTTACATGATTTCAGCAATCCTCATTAATTAACTGAAGCCCTTTTATGTCCTGGGCATGTGTTGGATGGAAATTTGAGAGGATCTGACAGGTTTTTAGTCATTAGCAATATTTGATGGCTTATTTAAGGTCAGCTCTCCGGACTTGGCTGATTATCTGAGACTTTTGAACTTTTGCACTTCATAGACTTTGCTCTTTTATCTCCTGCCCAAATTTCTTGCTCTAGGGTGAGTGTTGAGGGACTTTTCTTGACCACCTCCTTGCTGAACCCAAACCTTTGAACCTACAGATAGAGAAGAAGAGATGGGTCAAACAGGAAAGTCTGGCAGGTGAAAACAGGGAAGAAGAGGAATTTTTGGAACAAATGCCTTAGTGTTAGAGCCTTTTTTAGCTCCCACACATGTACACACACACCCCTTCTCTGGAAAACAGAGGAAAGGTATGATTGTGTGTGGATTTTAATAAGATGCCTGGAAAAATTGATTCAATTTCTCCATTTTCCCCATATGTTATTTGAATTCAAGGAAACTTTCACATACTTCAGTACTGGGGGAGGGTCTTTACTTCTCCCAATTCCATCTCTTCTGTTTATTTTCATTCTTACAGGCAGTTTCATAAGGCGACTTGGTAGTCTTGCGATGGGAGATTCAAATTCGCCTTGGTCTTGTTTTTCATTTTTCTCCTGGATTTTCATCTCTAATGCTGCTTTTCTGCCCCATTCCTTGACATGTTCCTAAAGAGTTCTCACTCCCCTCAGAGTCCTTTATTAATGTTAGCACACTTGAGTGGGGGAGGATTGCCGGCGGCGGGGAGGAACACTGGGCTAAATGTCATTTATCTGTAGTGCTTTTCCTTTTGGAGCATCGACAACTAGAGGAGAGGAGAGCGGGAAATGTCTTTGATGGAAAACAAGTCTTGGAGAGTCAGCCTTTTTTTATTTTTATTTTTTTTTGGTTTTTGAGTGGGGAGGAATCTTTGAGCTGTAAAGTCTTTGACACCGAGGTGATACGTTGTCTGCGTGGGTACGTGCGTGTTTTGGACCAAGGCTGCAAGCAAAGGGGTTTCTTGAGTTAGGGAATTCAAACGCCCAGAATTTCTGGCTGTACCATTCTCTTTAGTCTTCCCCCTTTGGTGTTGAGCTGAAGGCAGGAGCCTTGTGGAGCAGAGGAGTGTCATTCCAGATGGTTTCACGATAAACACGCACAGCAGAGGTGAATCAAGGCTGCAGCAGGAGCTGTAACGTTGGTGTTTCCAACACCTTCACTGCAAGGCTTCACTTCTTAAATGATCTTCTATATCTTTTTGTAACTTCGTTTAAGGAGCTTTAGAAAAGCTCTGTCTCACAGCGCTGGAAAACAGGAAGGAAGCATTTCCTATGTGGGAGCAGGGTTGGTTTCCTCCTGAAGTGTTGTTGAACGTCACGATTTTTGTGATTTTAAGCTTACGAGCCGTGGTTGAGCGACATTGTGTGTCAGTCAAGAGGCTCTAATTTCCTTTACATCAAACAAGAGCGGGTTAATTTTCTTCAGCACCAGCTCCTTACACAAACATCTTTACTCATACCTATGACAAAAATTTAAGGAGCTGGTTCCTGAGTATCTACAGAACATTTATAGCAGGCTTAGCATATATGTGGATCTAAAGTAAGTTAGAAACTGGGTATTTGTTTCAGATGTGATTTCCTGCATGGTTGAGGGAACTCTGCTATTCTGCCCTTCTTCCTTACCAGCAAAGCTCATCCCACGGGTTGTGTTCCTCAGGTTTTCAGCCCTCACACCACACAGATATCTTTTTCTCACCATTTGGACTGAGGCTTTATCTGATTTGGTTGTGAAAATTGTGGCAAATTGATTTTTTTTTTTTTTCATTAAGAAGAAGTAATTGGAAGTAAAAAACCCATTGGCTCAGGTGATCCTGTGCTTCTGCACTTGTTGGTGCAACAGCTCCAGCTCTGCTGCTCAGCTCAAGGCTCCTGTGCCCTCTGCAGCTCTCCAGGCTGGCACTGTGGCTCTGTGCAAATCAACATCTCTCCATTAACTGGACAGTAAAAATTAGTTCTGGTGGGTTTCACTTGGTTTTTCCTGGGTGAAACTATTATTATTTCAAACTGCAGGCTTTTCTGACTTAAAAAAAAAAAATAAATTCATCATTTTCATATTTATTGCCATTTTAATTAAAAAATATAATATTTAAACAGAAGAAGCCTTGCACTTTGTATTTTCTTTAGTATTTTTGAAATCTCTTCACAAAATTACCTTTATTTAAAGTGTTCTTTTGTTCTGAAGGGAACAGGCACTAAACGTTCCCGTTGTGTTTTCTGTGTTCTGATAAATGCTGTTGGACCTCTGGTTAAGATCTTTTGGGGTCTGCTGAAGACACAGAGGGTCTTAAGCTCTAATTAATTAAAACTACTAAGAGTTTAAGGGCTTTTTATTTCATCTGAAGAACAGTGCATGAGCAGGATGCTTTTTCTAGAAAATATTGCAAGGGAGGGTGAAAACGAGATGATCTTTAAGGTCCCTTCCAACCCAAACCATCGTGGGATTTTTATAACATGTAGTAACTGTTTTGTCGCTAAGCCAGTCTAAAAGGTCCGGAAAGAGATTGAGTTGGGTGGGGGAGAACCAGCGCCAAGTCCTTGATTTGATTTTTAGAGTCGTGATCCTTTTGGAAGGCACTTCCCTTGGAATCCTTCAGGCCAGTAGGGTCTGTGCTGAGCGTCTGCTCTGCATCCAACTTCCCCAACTGCTCTGCATCCAACTCAACTCCCCCAACTGCTCTACATCCAACTCAACTCCCCCAACTGCCCTGCATCCTACTCAACTCCAACCACTCTACATCCAACTCAATCCAACTCCCCCAACC